>CM066246.1:7725287-8092787 GCA_033675135.1 Frankliniella intonsa | reverse complement strand
TCAGGCTCCAGAAGACGCCGCCCCTTGAAGCTAGTTGTCGCGGCCGTGTCTGTCATAGCACCGTGTCGAGTGTGAGCGCTCCCCTCCCCCGCTCCCCCCCTCCGCCCCCCTCCGCCCCCCTCCGCGATAATGCAAACTAACCGCGTAGCCGTGATGAGTGCCTCTGGCCGCCCCGCTCCAGTGGTTCCAGCATCCTGCTAACCGTACCTCCCCCGCCCCGCCACGCCACGTCCACCACGCCCCGCCCCGCCCCGCCCCGCCCCGCCCCGCCGCGCCCCGTCCAGTCCGTCCCTGAGTTATGTCCCGTCAGCCACAGCTCCGTCTGCTGTCCGTCACGCATTCAACATGCAGAAACACTGCGATAGGGTGGGGGTTGGGGGGGGGGGGGGTAGGGGGGGGAAGCCTAGGCGTTCATTCAGCAGAGATTGTCATCTCGCACCGTGTGGCTTGCGTGTCAGCTACCACCCCTTGGGGATGCTTCTGCACAAGTGCTACTTTAAGGTATTACTTTAATTAGCTCTTTTCGAGCAGCCTTTACAGACGCACTACTCGGGAGGATAGGCCCTTCCTTATAGGCGCGCGAGTTACGTCTACTGGAGATCAACGTATGCGAACGTCCCACACTTGGCCCGTCAACTCTGTGAAATTCCAGTGAAAATTCACACCTTCACTTAGTGTACAAATGGAAACTCACGCACCTAAAAGTGTGTGGCGTTCACGCGTTTGGGGTTCCACTGTAGACCCACCTTTTTTCCCAGTGCTGGCATTCCAGATCTGGTTCCAGCGGCGCTGGGAGTGGCACTGGGTCTGGGCCGGGGCCGGGCTGCGGCCAGCAGATGGTAGCGTTCACGGGCCCGGCCCGGCCCGGCGCCCAGCCCAGCCCAGCCCAGCCGGCCAGACATTATATCACTTCACATCCGAAAACCTCACAAATAATGAAAGGAGGGTCATTTATCAAGAGGCTCAGCCAGCAGAGGCGGCGCGGCGGCTGCAGCAGCCGGCAGCGGGTGCTGCTGTCCCACTGCAAGCAGAAGTCACTCGTGAAAAGGATTTGGGTCATTTGGTTACCTCGGAGATGAACGTGAAATTAAGGCCGACACCGGTTTATTATAGTTGTGTCCGCGGAGACGAATAAGCTGTCGCAATATTGCCGTGAATCATGATTCCGTCACTGTGAAATATATTTTTGTAGATTTACGATGTATCTTTTATATTGCGACTTTTGGAAATTTGTTGTAAATTTACAACAACCCAATCTTGCTTGTGATTGAATTTCAAGTCGATACCTAGTGCTTGTAATATTGCGATTTTTAATTGTAATTTTCCAACCGCACTTCGTTCAAAATTTTCCCGTTTACCTACAACTATTTCGCACAGTGGTCTGGTCCCTAACCTAACCTCATTTCTCACAGTGTGGGCGTATCAGAGCCCCGCAACTTAACTCCGTGATGCAAATACTTGTTCGGTCTGGTCGTATGCCCCTGGACAGGTTTATTGATGCCGAGGGGGTATACACTCGCATAATAGTCGGGTCACTCTGCCCGTAATAGGACGTGTAATAGTATGCGTAATAGTGGCGTAATAGCCAAAATTCTCCCAAAATTACCTATTTTTGGGTTGTTTTGGGCTATTTTTAGCTGAATCCCGACATTTTTGAGGCGTAATAGAGCGCAATAGACGTAATAGTCGGGTCACAGGTTTTGAGAGTGCATACCCCCTCGATTGATGCGCTGAAAGTGACTGTCTCCTATTGGCGCCTCATAACGCTTCATCAAGCCCTTCAATAATACAATGTTAGCGCCGGGCCGACTGCCGCATAAAGGTCGACGCAGGGACGCCGACGCCGACGCCCCCGACGCCGACGTCTGCCCGTGACAGGTTGCCCGCCCCAACAGTATTATTATTGCTCAAAAGGAGTGAGAGGCGGTGGGGGGAGGGCTAGTCGTAGGACAAGGCAGACTAGACGCAGAGGAGTGGCAAAAAGGGCAAGTAAGCAGCACCGGCCAAGACGGTGCTGCTGAAAATCTTCCAGAAGCTTTTTTTTTTTTTTTTGGCATGGGGAATAATCGTATCGCGTAGATAGTGCTTTATGAGGAAGATTTCCTGTACTTTTTGTTGTGTGGCGAGCAGCCAAATCTCGACTTTGCCTTTTTAATTTTTTCTTGCAAATCACAACATTTTTTTCACTCTTGCTCCCACATTTAAAATAAACCGTATGTGATATTTTGATGTGTTTTTCTCTCTTCATTACAAGCGCTGTGCGTGTCGATGTGTGGTTCGTCTACGGGCAATAATGAACCGTCGATATATTTTGTGATGTACGAGCGTGTTTTTCGCGGTGTTTACTTTACTGACATGTAAACAGGAAACTGCTATTTCCCTCATTCACCCCTTTTTTTGGCACTGGTGCGGTGGCAGCGAGGCCCCTCTATCTCTCTCTTTGCTGCCATACCCTCTTCTCCTCCAACGGTGCTCAACATTAATATTTTGCGGCGCTAATGTGCGGGCGGAGCACTGTCTGTGGCGGGGAGAGAGAGAGAGAGAGAGAGAGAGAGAGAGAGAGAGAGAGAGAGAGAGAGAGAGAGAGAGAGAGATTGAACGCTTTGCAGTTTTGGGCAGATTGGCAGGGCAGGCATACCTGTTGGGACATAGACATAGCCACTGTGAAAAATATCTTTGTAGATTTACGTTTTACGAGGTAGGTTTAAATTTTTTCCCACGAAGTGCACTTGTAAAATGACAATTTCAAATCCTAAAATTACGACCACTTCATAATATTGGCTTGAAATTCATTCACGACCAGAAGAGGTCCGTCGTAAATTTACAACATATTTCGTAAATCGTACTTCACAAAGTTAATCGTAAATCCACAACAAAGATATTTCTCACAGTGATAATAATTGATTCGAGAAACATGAGTACAAGGTCAATGCTTACAAACTGCGCTGAGTGACGGGGGCAGGGCGCACCAGTGAGTGGCGCCAGTCTCCCCGGCGGGCGTGGCCGAGGCCGTGAGGGCGGCGGGTCCAAGGCGGAGGCCGAGGCGAGGCGGCCGAGGCCGAGGGCGTGCATGAGCACGCTCCGCGTAGTGCAGGATAAATGTTGACTGAGGCGGAGAGGGCTGTGTGTGTGTGTGTGTGTGTGTACTTGCCTCTCTTCCTCATCCTGAACGATGTTCTCGACGACGGGCTGAGGCTATGAGGTATTGCCTTAGCAAGGTGTTCACTCCTTCCTTCCGCAATACACGCAGTACCTGCCCGCTACACCTGTTCCGGGTATTACGCGCGCCGGTAATACCCGTGGCGCCCCAACAAACAACCCACCTTATAAGAGGGTGCTTAAATGCTCCTACTCCTGCTGTTTGCCGCCGCTCCAGACGTGTTTCCTTTTCTGGCGCGGCTGGAAGGAAAAGGCGCCGTGAAAAATATCTTCGTAAATTGAAAACATATTTTGTAATCACGATTTACATTATGTGTTGTAAATTTACGACCGCCCATTCTTGCTCGTCAACAAAATCTAAGTCGATACAAGGTACTTGTAATTTTACAATCTCAAGTTGTAATTTTACAACATTTATCATGGAAAATTTTCCTGCTGTTACCTTTACAAGTATTTTTCACAGTGGGTAGTGAAGCCAAACTTTACCAAACAGAGAAGAGCGGCGACGGGTTTCATAGTGATCCCTCCCGCCTCTCTCTCTCCGTCCCTCCCTCACTCCCTCCCCTCCCTCACTCCCTCCCCTCCCTCCCCACCCCTCCCTCCCCTCCCTCCACTCCGCACGCGCGGCCCAGTCTCGCGGAATAATGTGGCAAAGAAAAAAAAATACATAAAGAGGTGCAGGCATATTCCATATTAAAATTCCTGCGGCAGGTAACACCAGGGCGCAGGGTATCCACACGCGCACCATCAGCCTCTCCCTCTCCCTCTCCCTCTCCCTCCCTCTCCTCTCCCTCTCCCTCTCCCTCTCCCTCTCCCTCTCCCTCCCCCTCCCTCCCTCCCTGCCTCCCTCACGACTTGCTCTTTTCTCTACTACTCCATGGTACGACCACTCATACTCTTTGCAGATTTCCTCTGCCCTCTCGTCCTCTCCCACTCCCGCCTGCATCTCCAGCCTCACCTTCCGCCCTCTTTCACTTCTCTCTCACTCTCACTCTCGCCCTCCTCTCTCCCCCCTCTCTCTCTCTCTCTCTCTCTCTCTCTCTCTCTCTCTCTCTCTCTCTCTCTCTCTCTCTCCCTCCCTCTCTCTCACTCTCACTCTCTCATCCACTCTCCCTGTTCGTAGCACCTCCTGCTCCTTTTACGAAGGCTCGGCCATCCGTCTTGGCGATGCCTTCCGCCGCCGCCGCCCCCTAGACCCGCCCCTTTTATGTTAGCTCATGGCGGGGCGGGGGCGGCGCGGGGGCGGCGCGGGGGCGGCGCGGGGGCGGAGGGGGAGGCACGCTCGCCTAACTCCTTGTCGGCTGGGCTGTTTACATTAAGGACAAGACTCGGCTGAGGTACGCGCGCCCGTGCTGGTGCGTGTTACATCCTTTTATTTTTTTTTCCTTTATTTTTAACGTTTGGTTATCATGCATGTAACACACACCAAATCTAGCAGTGCCCTGCTCGGTCTCGTTTGACGCGCTCGCTCATCATCGAGATCATTCCAGAGGCTCAAATAATTTCCTCGTGCTGTTATTTAAATACATACAACTGTGCTCGCGTTTTTTCCCCCGGCTGATCGTCATCATTTCACGAAGAAGAAAATCACTGATAACACTGTGAGAAATATTCGTAAGAGTTACGGGAAAATTTTCCATGAGAAATGTCGTAAAGCTACGATATCATATTGTAAAATTACAATATTTTAAGGACACTCGGTACTGACTCCTAATTCTTAAACCAGCACAAATAAGCGTTCGTAAATTTACGATTTCGATCGTAAATTGACAACACCATTTGTAAATCACAAATTACGAAAAAAGCCGTAAACTTACAGACATATTTTTCACAGTGTAAAACAATACAAATTAGTTGGAAATTCTTCCCACAAACCGAAATTGTCTCGAAATAACCGGCACAATCAGGAATAATGCCGCCAAACAGCTCCCACGGTCATGCCCCCCCCCCCCCCCCCTCGTTACCGCATGAGCTGAATGGTGAAACTCGCCGGGGAATAATGAATAACCTTTAACCGAACGTGTTACATGAGTATGAGTCCTTTGTGGCGGGCGGGCGGGCTGCCCCCTCGGCCGGTGAGCTCGCAGCCAGGCTCCCTCTAATGAGTAGAGGTGTGTACAGGGGGCCGCCGCACGGGTCAGAATCGCAGTTGATTACACACCCCCCTCCCCCCTCCCCCGCCCCCTTCCCTCCTCACGTCCCTCTCTCCCACGACAGCCGATCTCCACGCGCGTTGGCTTTCCGCCACTCTGCTTTCCGCCCCGCCCCGCGCTGACACGCTCTGATAGCCCGGGGGGGATCGCCCTGCTGTGAGGCTAGCTGCTGAGGAATTCCAATTGTTTCTCACACTGCGCTCCGTGATGCCGCCGAGAGGGGTGGATGAAGTGAGGCTAGGAGAGAGAGAGAGAGGGCGGTGGGTGATCTGCCGCCTCTCAACCGTATGCACGCATAGCGAGCGAGTCGGAGGAGGAGGAGGAGGAGGAGGAGGAGGAGGAGGAGGAGGAGGAGGAGGAGGAGGAGGAGGAGGAGGAGGAGGGGGAGCATTGGGGCGGAGAGGCAACTTTAAGACTATGATCGTCTTACGCGTAGCAGCCTTGGAGAGCCGCTGCTGCTGCTGCTCCCCGGCGGCGAAAGTGCACGGGGAGCCATCAGAGCGTGTTCTCGGCATGTAACGAGGTAGCGTAGTAGAGAGAGAGAGAGAGAGAGAGAGAGAGAGAGAGAGAGAGAGAGAGGGGCGGCGTCACAGCCTGTGTGATTGATACACTTTCACTTTGAGCGGAAAGAATACGCGCTTTTATTGGTCCAACACTTGTGCCAATCAATCACTTTGCGGCTAGGGCGTGGTGCCGCGTCTTGTATCCCCTCTCTCTCTCTCTCTCCCTCTCTTTATCCCCACCCTCTCTCTCTCTCTCCCCCTCTCTTTACATCCCCCCCCCCTCTCTCTCTCACTCTCTGCTCGTTTGCACTTTTCTTTTTCTTGCGGTTCTTTCTCTCCCCTTTCTCCCCATTTCACTTCTCCCTCTTCCTGAACTTATACTTGTAATAGGCACATTGCTTCACCAAATTGAGTAACGCGTATTTGTACGTGGCTTCATCAGAGAATTGCGCTCGCCGAAATGACTCAGAATAAGTCGTAATAAGTATCTTTAAACCGCTTAGTTTAGAGTGATGTTCGAAATCAGACGACTCGAAAAGTCTTCAACATTGCCGAAATTGTTGCCAGATCGATATGTCACTCCTCGCTCTCCTGCGAGTGATAAAACCACAACCTCGCTCTTCAGAGAACGAGGCTCCTCTTTCCTCGTTTTTTGCGGCGTTTTCCTTTTTGCTGGAGACTCTGCCAGGCCAAGGTCTGCCTATGTTTCTAGGTCGAGGATGTTAACGAGAGGGTTATGGTGTGGGACGGATAAAGGTAGAGAGCCAAAGTGTAGGGAAGGAGAGAGAGAGAGAGAGAGAGAGAGAGAGAGAGTGAGTGAGTGAGTGAGAGAGAGAGAGAGAGAGAGAGAGAGAGAGAGAGAGAGAGAGAGAGAGAGAGAGAGAGGGCACCGTTATTTTCTAAAAACAATAAAAATATCGTCAAATCTTATTGTAAATTGTAGAGAAGATGACGCTGAATGTACAGCTTTTCACCGTTTTTTCCGAGTACAATAACGGTTTTTACGGTTTACGGTGTTTTCTTAACAGTGGGTTTGTCGTAAAAAAATATGACCCTTTCCTTTGCTGAGTAATACGCTAGCTATTCGTGACAAAGTTTGTCGTAAATTGACAACTTTTAACAGTGGGGCGGGGTGGAGAGAGGGGCTATTGTCGTGAGTGGTGAGAACCTGAAGGGCCCCGATGCATACACACATAATCCGATTTCCAATAACGCGAGCGACAAGTTGGTAATGAACACGCGAAGGCGTGCAGAGTTCCGCGCCATCCTTGCCCAGGCCAGGCCAGGCGCTTACGTGCGAACCTCCGCTTATTCGCGTGGCAAACTTTTGCATCAAGTGGGAGCTGAGTCCGCGCTGAAGCCCTGGTCCATTTCTGGTCTGATATCACACCCCGCAGTACCCTGTGCGGCGCCATGACAATACTCTCATAAATCCTCTGTAATACCTCCACCCAATACCACCAATTCGCTATACTTCATCACAATAGACTCATAATATGCCCAGGAAAGAGGGTTTTTGTGACAAGGAATGTTCTGGTACTGTGCAACTGCATCAAGAAAACACTACGTGAGTTAAGTACATTTTTTTGATGCAATGCTCGGCAACGACTGGCTTCTCCGCGGTATATACCCACGGAAGCGCGCAACGCTCGTGCACTTCGGATAGATGATTTGGAGGGTGGGGTAAGCTCCTTACCCTGCTGTGCTGTCCAATATGTAGGTGAAAGCTACATGTGGGCGTGCGCATGCGCAGTGCTGCATCAGCGTCGGGACAAATAATTCAAGGAAGTGTGGGAAATAGATTATTGGTCTCTCATCGAACCTGTCTGGCCCGCCTCTGCCGGCCCGCCTCCTGCTAGCCCAGCCCACCTGCCGCTGCCGTGCCTGTCGGCCTGTTCGTTTCCCCGCGCGCTGACCCACGCGCTGTCCCGCCGGCCTGCTGACCCACCTGCTGGCCTACCTGCTGCCCCACACGCTCACCTGCCTTCTTTTCCACCTGCTGACCCACTTGCTGACCTACCTGCTGGCCTACCGGCTGACCTTCCTTCCAAATTTCCTGCAGACCCACCTGCTGACCTTCCTTCCAAATTTCCTGCAGACCCACCTGCTGACCTTCCTTCCAAATTTCCTGCAGACCCACCTGCTGACCTTCCTTCCAAATTTCCCGCAGACCCACGTGCTGACCTTCCTGCTGTGTTTCCTGCTGACCCACATTGTGGCCTGCCTGCTGGCCTACCTGTTAGCGCTTTCCCCGCTGCTGGTCCCTGCCGCAGCCAGTGAGCTGGTGGAGGCGCGGGCCCATGCTGAGTTCGCGGTGGGGTTCTCGTCCCGCGCCACCCTCCAGCCTGCTGCTTTATATGACGTGTGGGCGAAGCGCGTGCGGGCCCGGGACGGGGCGGGGCGGGGCGGGGCGGGGCGGGGCGGGGCGGCGCGGCGCCAACCAGTTTCACAGTCCCAAACAATTTCTCCCGGGGCGGATTGCTTGCTCGGATGGGGATTGCGGTCCCTGTTCCCTAGCGCAGCTACACAGACTGAACACAAAAAAAAAAGGAGAGTGGGCGGCGGAGTGGGGAAAGCGTTAAGTGGAAAGGAACGGGAACTGGGAAATCGGGGTATGCAGCGAGGCCGGGCGGGGTGTGGTGGGGCGGGGCGGGGCGGGGCGGGGCGGGGCGGGGCGCATAAAGCTTCAAGAGGTTCGACCGGCCTCTGGGGGGCTATTGCATTGACCGTATATGTCCTGCGGGTGTTCCCTCGCCGCGCTGCGCCCCGCCTTACCGCCTCGCCCTCGGCCCGTCCCGCCCCGCCGCGCCCCGCCGCGCCCCGCCGCGCCCCGCCGCGCCTCGCAGCGACGTGGCTCGTTCTGCTTTTATGTACACTGAAAATCGACGTGAACGATTTTTGCTCACTTGGAGGAGAGTGAATAATTTTTTAACGCATTTGAACGCTGCTTGTCAAAAAAGCGCTTGGGTCAAGCACTGGGAAAAATGGTCGTAGGTTTACGGGAAAATTTTCCAAGACGTGCAGTTGTAAAATTTAAATTGCAAATCGTAAAATTACAAGCATGAAATTCATTCACTAGCAAAAAAGATTCGTCGTAAACTTACAACATATCTCGTAAATGGTAATTCACAAAATTTATCGTAAATCCAAAGACATCTTTGACAGTGGACGCGGTGGGTGAGGGTGAAGTGTCGTAGACCCCCACTGTCGGGCTTGCTCCTGGAAGTGAAAGAGAAAGGGGATCGGAGTAAATCCCGTGCAGTCAGTCAGTCAGCACGGCGCGGCGCCGGGGCGGGGCTGGCGGGCGCCTGCGGAGCGGAGGGTAGGCAGACCCGCGCGGCACGGGAGCGCGCGCCCTGCCTAAGCTGCCGGGCGGCGGCGGAGCGGAGCCCCACCGACCAGGGTTGTCACGGGTTGTCACGGGTTGTCACATGATGACTGCACCAAGGAGTGTGACAATCGCGTGACGGTTGCACCCTGGGGGGGTACAGCTATCACGGAGGTGCATTCATCACCTCACTCACTCGAGCACACTCAGAAAACCACTTCTTTGTGCGAACGAAGTCGTTTCGTCCCCCGTTATCAACGAAACTTAAGTAGTAACAAATGAAGAGTTTCGTTGGCCCCAACGAAATTATTTAATTTAAGGAAATTGGAAATGAGAACAAATAAAATTTGTCGTCGTCCCAACGAACATTGGACTTTATGATTTCTGGTACGGAAGATTTTCACTAAGGGAAATAAAATTTATTTTCGCCCTAGAAGGGGTATTCTGAGTGCAGGCAAGGACTCGACCAGTGCGCATCGTGTTTTTTTTATCTGCCGGTTGGGGTCACAGAGTTTTACCGCGGAGTGCTCGTCGCGTCGCCTCCACTCGGGCTCGACTTGTTCCCGCTCTGCTCGGCAGGCCCGGCCGGCTGGTGGGGCTCCGGCCCGGCTCCAGCCCAGCGGGGCGCTTCCCCGTAGAGGCAATGGGCGTTGCTCCCCTTCAGCTTTTTTCCCAGTATTCCGTCTGGCCACAGCGAGAGCGTCTGCGCATATAGAGACGGCGAGCAACGCTCGGAATCAGTGGGCGCTGTCAACATTTGTGTTGCCCATTTCATTCACGACACCGGTGTTGTATACTTTCATACGTGTTGTGACGGGACGAGAATCAATAAAAAAATTACAATCAGGATTGGAAATGAAAGCAGATGATATTGAAATCTTATTCTAGCTGAAAATTTCTATGGTGTTATATTTATTTTGATTATTATAGTTTAGAAGTGACCGTTTTGAAGTCTTATATAGTTGTATACACATGTCATCTTTTTCATTTTTATAACGTTTTCCCGAGAACGGGTAAAGAATTAGTAAAAATATAGTTAAGGTAAAGTTTTTAAAAATTAGTGTTGGGGTCCACGCCGAGTTGAATGGGTGGTCGTGTGAGCTAGAGGGAGGAGTATAATCCGCATGGTAGTGGTTTAACACCCGTCTGACGCTAGTGCAGCTAGTGCCATTCGATTTGTGGAAGAACTAGGACGTCATGAACAGGAGCATTTCGGCTAAAGAAATGTCCGATCAACACGATTTTTGAACTGTAGGTTCACATGTGCAGTAATGATCACTGGAATAGTGCGTTAACATTTGTTTTCACCATGTTCTTTCAAATTCTTATTTATAAAATACTGTGCATGACTAGAATCAACAGGTCTCCAGCCATGGGGAGAGGGAGTATGGGGAGGGGGGAGGGAGGGGGCGCGAAGCGAGCGGCTTGGTATTGTTGGTTGGGGCACGGGGCAGGAGACAGGCGACGCCAGCGACTCTTCAGCCCCCTACACATAAAACTTCTGACCAGCCTCATGCCTCTTCTCTCACTCAACACGACAGTACAAGCAAGATGACACAGTTCTTTAATGTAGTTAAATGTTGAATTGTCTAAAATGTATCATCTGCTAAAAAAAGAGTAAACAACGAAAATGAAGTAATAATTCCTGGGAATCACGTGCTCTCTTAAAATGAGAGGTTGCGACCCCTTGTGTTGAGTAAACTCGTCTCCGTGCTATGAAACTTGCTTCTCTGTACTACCGGGCATAAGAGTAGAGTCTCTATACACTGTAATCAAAAGTGTTCTACTGGTACACACCGTTACTGAGCACACGCCGACTGCCCCCCCCCCCCTCACACTCACACAAACACACGCCAAAAACAAACAAACTCCCCAAGAGCGCCCATCGCTCTTGACCGGTCGACCGTCCTCTATTCCACCCGGATAATAATTTGGATTTGTGGATCTATGTAGCGCGGAGCGGGTGAGACACGTCGGCAGAGAGAGAGAGAGAGAGAGAGAGAGAGAGAGAGAGAGAGAGAGAGAGAGAGAGAGAGAGAGAGAGAGAATAAATACAAAGAGAGACAACGTGGAAAAGGCGGGATAGGAGTTTGTAGAGTGAAGATAGAGATAGAGGGGTATAGAGGGGAGGAGGGAGGGGGAGAATTGAATTTTCGATATCACGTTCGGGCAATCTGTCTGGATGGGAATCTCGCCACTCCAGTTCCTTCCCCGCTCCGCTCTCCCCCCTGCGCGCCCTCCGCGTCTTCCTCGCGGGGGACATAAGGCAACGCGAGTCGAGCGAGCGAGCGAGGGAGGGGGAGAGAGAGACGGAGAGAAAGAGAGAGGTGGGAAGGGGAGGGAGGACACGCGAAACAAGTGGTGTGAACACATAAAAAGACTGGCTGCCGTGGAATGGGGGAGGGGGAGGGGGAGGGGGGGGGGGCAGTGTGGGAGGCGCCACTGTGCCTCGCGGCTCCAGCACAACGCGACGCGCGGCCCCTTCAACAAGTGCCTCGCCGAGTAGTTTGTGACCCCCCCCCTCTCTCTCTCTCTCTCTCTCTCTCTCTCTCTCTCTCTCTCTCTCTCTCTCTCTTTATCCCCTGTCTCTTTCTCTCGTCCTCGCCTTTGCAATTGCTGAGATAATCCTGAGGGTTACTCCTTGTCCTCGTGGAGCAGCCAGGAGAGAGAGAGGGGTGAAGTGCGGGTCGCGCATTCGGGGCCGAGAAACCCCTCCCCCCCACCCCCCCTCCCCCCAACCCCCGTCGTCGGCCCCAGGAGGCCTTCTCTGCCCCGCCGTGTCGCCAACCCCGCCCCGCCCCGCCCCGCCCCGCCCCGCCCCGCCCCGGCCGTACAAACTAATAAAACCAACGCCACATGAATATTTCAGATGGGGTGTGCGAAAGAGGGACCCTTTGGCCCGCCCGGCCCCGCCGCCGCCCGGCCGACCGAACTTGGAAAATTTTATATATACTATCATAATGCGTGTGTGTGTGCCTCTGTGCGTGCCGGCGCGAGTGTGTTGTGTGTGTGTGTGTGTGTGTATGTGTGTGTGTGTGTGTGTGTGTGTGGCTGTCAGCGCACTAAGGGATGGTGGTGTTCTCTGCCTGCAGGGGGGCGCGCCCTGGAGCCCGAGTTTCAGATGCCGCTCCGGAACCAGTCGATCGCACAGGGCCGGGACGCCATCTTCACCTGCGTCGTCAACAACCTGGGCGGACACAGGGTAAGTGGTTGCGAGGTGGTCGGTACACTCGTCCGACCGTCTGTCTGTCTGTCTGTCTGTCTGTCTGTCCGCCTGACACCTGCACCGTCTGCACCTTAGTCCCCACTGGTTGCACTCTCACCGCTTTGTCGTTCACCTCCGGCTCCCATACGCTGTGAGGGGGACATTTTGGTTTCGTTGCTCCAAGTACATTTTTTTTCCCCCACCACTGGAAATCCGCAAGTGTTCGAATTTCGCTCCCTCGCAAATAAGAGAATGTTTCACACACTTATGTGCGACAAATTATTCAGTCTCTCACCTGGTTGTGAGCGACATTCGTGCACTGTGAAAAGTTTTGTGGAATAATTTTCCCGTGAAGCGGTTCGTACATTTTAGAAGTGAAAATTGTAAAGTGACAAGGGACTAGATTCCCACCCTGCACCTCGTCCCGTCCACCTGCAAGTACCTCTGCGTACAACACTGCACTTAGCACCCCCTGCGGTCCTCACACTCTGTACACCCGACTCAGTACTCTTATGTATCAGCCGAGCACTATCGACACCCTATTATTGTGCACCTGCTTTGTGTATTACGGTACTTAGCAATATTGCACTCTGTAAGTAACGCGCACAATATCCGGTGTGCCCCTTCTGTATCATAATTTTTTTCGGGGACCAAAACTTCCGCCGTTCTATGAGTCTCAAGCTAAACCTTATAATTTTAAAACCGACGGTAAATAGGGCTTGCGCCTGACGCACGGCTGCTTCCATTACGAACCGGGCCGTTAATGCCGCCATTACTCAACTTGTTTGCTGATTCCTAGGCGGGGGGGGGGACGATGGGGCCCTACTCCTTTAAGAAGTAGCTATGGCGCGCTCGGGACGGGCCTGGGGGAGACAAAGTAGTGTCGCAACATTCCTCTTTTTAAAAATGGAACTTACTTGTATATTAAGTATGTTAAGTCTCCACACGGAGTGGAGGGCGTGTATCACAGAATCACACACAAAAAAAAATGGAAAGTTGTGCAGTCATCATTGTATGGTCAGATCAGGAACAACCACTCATAATCATGGTTGAGACAACAGAGCTACGGTTCCAACCATTGAAATTTTGGCCGGATAGCAACTTTAATTTTGAGGCCCCAGCCATGATTTTATGGGTGACCCTGAGCTCTCCCATACGGTGTCCGTTTTCTTGAATTTTTATAAATTATTGGAGTTAAAAACAAGATTCTTTTTTCCAATCTCATCTGATAAACGTTTGTGTTGTATATAAACAAAATAGCACTGTCTGCCTTGTTGCACTTAGCTTGGTTGTCACAGGGAGCACCTTTAGCCCATGGCACGCTGCTGGCACCTCACTGCTGGTGTGTCGTAGATTCACTCTCTTTGCACAAAGATCGTCCCCACTGCCTAGTGATGTGTCTCGTGTAAGGATGACAATCATTCACATCGAAAATAACTTTACTACATCTCTGTACAGTACATGGCTGCGATACCTTGCAATGATATTAATGCTCTCTGTTGTTTGCAATTTTACCGTCCCACCAGCAGAAGTCACCTTCTTCGGCTCAGGTATGTTGGCAACACATTTCCGCGTCCCGTCACCATATGCATCGGTAAAACGAAAAAAAGGAAAAAAGACAGTTGGACGTCATTTTACTTATCGCATTCTGTATTAGGACATGGTGTTGACGTGCGGGATAGGGGGCGTCGGTAAGCGCCGTCACCTGCCATGGCGCCTTTCAGCCTCCGGATGGACCCGGGAGGAGTGGGGAGGGGGGTGCCAGAGCGACGTCGAGAAGGGGAGGCTTCCCAGCAGACGTTTTCTTTCATATGTAAAGCAGGTGGCCTCTTAAGATGCGACACGGTGTACCGCAGAGAGGTGCGTCTGCTCTTCCCCGCCCCCTCCTCCTCTCTCTCTCTCTCTCTCTCTCTCTCTCTCTCTCTCTCTCTCTCTCTCTCTCTCTCACACTCGTGCACTTAGCTCCCTGTGAAGTGGTGAATACTACCCTCTGTGCTTCAGGGACCGCGCAGCCCAGCTTTGTCGGGATGTAGTCTTAGACGGGAGTTGCCGGTCAGCTCATACCCTCTCTCTCTCTCTCTCTCTCTCTCTCTCTCTCTCTCTCTCTCTCTCTCTCTCTCTCTCTCTCTCTCTCTCTCTCTCTCTCTCTCTCTCTCTCTCTCACGCTCAGTCTCTCTTGAGGCACGGCAGGGCTCTCTCAATTGAATCAGTCGCGCTCCCTGTGGTTTTCTGCAGTGGCTCACTGCTCGGCTGCTGACAAGGGTTGAACCTCCCCCTCCCTCCCCCTCTCCGGTGCCACGCCGTGGCCTTGTTCAGATTGCCGCCCGCTGGATTTGCATTTGACCGTCCATTTAAACATGGAAAGGGCGGTTCATAGTCGGGGAGGGACCGCGCGTAGTTTGGAGAGGAAAAAGTGGGGAGCACGGACAGCGGGGAGCGAGAGAGAGAGAGAGCGAGAGAGAGAGCGAGAGAGAGCAGGAGTACCAGGGCGGGTCCACACGGTCTGAGCGCAGCTAATGAGCGACCGCGAGATTACACGCACGCCATCGATATGTCCGTCCGACCTCTCTCTCTCTCTCTCTCTCTCTCTCTCTCTCGCTCTCTCTCTCTCTCTCTCTCTCTCTCTCTGTCTCTCTGTCTCTCTCTCTCTCGCTCTCTCCCTCTGCCACTCGCTTCCTCCCTGTCAGTCTATTCCCTTTCTCTTGCAACGCTCGCCAAACAAACTTTTTGTTTGGATACATATATATCTCCGAATAATTCCGAGAAATATTGGCGTTTCGCATTCACTGATCCATACGCCCCGCTCAACGCTCTGGAAACCAGCCTTCCATTCACGTGTGCTCGCCTCGCCTCCCCTCACTCGCACGGCCCCAAGTCAATAGTGTATGTTTGTTATCCCTACCTATATTCCGTCAAAATGTCCCCCAAAAATTAAAAATAACCTAAAATCCAACGATTCAACCCTCCAAGTCTAGTCATGTAATCATGGTGTAATCCATGTAATCTTGTAATCCTAGTATGTAAACAGAGGGTGGCCCCCCTCGAGGGAAGTACTGCCCAAGTGGAAGCGCAATAGGGTACTGAATCTCTGCGACCGAAGTAAGAAGTAAAATGAAAGCAAATAAAACTAAACGAATAGCTGAATATGAATCGACAAAGGACGAGAAACATACACGTGGTTTCATTGAAAACACCTAATCAACGACGGAAAGCCACGTACATTTCTCATACAACCATGAATTGCATTCAACTGCTGGTTCCGTATTTGTGCTTCCATTTTAATTCTTACTTCCGTCCCTGGGATATCAGTGAATATTCAGTGATACGCATCCCTGTTCCACCCAGAAAAATCCTATCTTCGAACAAGAAAATTGTACTCGGGTTTGCCTAAGAACATTTTTTTACTTGGATCATGGTGAATTTATACTTGTTCCAAGATCTTTTTAACTTTGGATTAGGTGCCTCAAGTTTAATAGCAGTATTGTAAGATTTATTTTTCCTTGATACAAGTAAAAAATGTTCTTAGGCAAACCCGAGTACAAAATGAACTTGGAACAAGATAGGATTTTTCTGGGTGTCCTACCTTCCTGGAAGCCTGGAGCCCAGCTCGCCCCCTGGCGCGCACTACTCTACCCCCCCCCCCCCTTACACAGCACCCCCCCCCCCCAATACCCCCCCACCCTCTACCCCCAGCGGCTCGGCTCAACTCACCTACACAACAGCTCTCACAACTTTTGTGTATCTAAAATGTAACTAACCTCTAATATGTCAAAACTAAACGCGAAACGGAGCCCTGCCCTGCCTTTCCTTTCCATTTATCAGTCCCCAACAACCAGGACCAATTATATAGAAAACACTCACGCGCAATGCGTATCATCTGCTTTCACGTTCCGTTCCGAAACTTTTCTTTAGGACAAAGAGAAAACTTTGACTAACTCCCCTAACGAAAATTTGAGGAAAACTCCGCAGATGTCAAGCGTATTCTCCTCGCAGGCGTCCGCTCACAGACTGAAGGGGTTTCCTCAAACTACAGCCGTCCCCCAAAGTTTACCCTTTTTTTCCTAAAAAAAAATTCAGACATGGTTTTTACCGCGTAATTCGCGAATTTATTTTAATGTCAGGTGCGCTCTTCTTGTGTTGGTACTCGTTATTTTACGGATCCGCTTGTACGGACCGCGCCAGACTGGGCTCGTCACGTGTTCACCGCCCCCCGCCGCCTGGGCCGTCACTGCAGCGCAGACTAGTTCAGTAGATATGCATCGTCATTATCGTCTGGCGGGCGGGGCGCGGCGGGGCGGGGCGGGGCGGGGCGGGGCGGGGCGGGGCGGGGCTCTACCCTCAACCTTCAGGTAGCAGCTGATAAATTTTGGTCGCCAGGGGCCAGTGGCGAGCAGACGACAGGCCGTACGCCGTACGGTAAGACCTGCCGGCGCTGCCCGGGCCAGAGAGAGGGGGGGGGGGGGGGGGCAGCTATTGCGTTTGGCGGAGCCCGACCGACCGCCCACCCTTTGCGCATCGCTGCCCCCGGCCCCACCCCACCCCGCCCCGCCCCGCCCCGCCCCGCCCCGCCCCGCCCCGCCCGCGTGTGTCAATAGTCCGTTCGTCCTTTGAGCGCGCTCCTATCTCCTCTGATCAGACGGTGCTGGTTCAGGCTTGCGGACCGGCAGGCCGTCCGGCTGCGTTAAAATATATGTGTGTGAATTTACTGTAATTATAATTATTGTGGTTTTTTGTTTGCCGTTAGTTATTTACAAACAATTTAGTAAAATTTTCCATCGCTATCGTAAATTTACTACAGAAGATTTCACGTTTGGGGAAGAATACTTATACATAGTCAATACAAACGTGCATAGCGAGGGGGAATTCACTTTCCTAATACACTGTACACCTGATCCATGTATTGCGCGGTAATACCCGTAATGTAATACTGAAAAACACGAAAATATGGCCTAAGTGATCAAATCTCGTGTGTAATACTAGTGTAATTCCGTGTAATACCGAGTAGTCTGTACACGATCTTCCGATGTGAACTCCCCCTCGGTAGTTGTTATTTTGTAATAGCTTTACAATCATTTAAATCCGTAACTTTTCGCCGTTCACACTAGCTTATATGGAGTATAAAGGCTCCAGGCTAATAAGGTGCAATCTATTTACCGTACCCGCTATGCAGTTGTTCACCTTCGTCACTGTAAATGTAGGAACCCTGATTCTCGCTCACAATACGGGGCGAGAATTTGAGGGTAATTTTATTACTCTCTAGAGAGCGAGAATTTTTTTTCCTCACTCTATTTAAAAAGAATTTTGTGATCTCGCCCGAATAAAGTGAGGATTCTTGCTTAAATAAAGTGAGACTAAGAAATCCTCACTCAAATAGAGCGAGGGAAAAAAAAAATATCTCACACAAAGAGAGTGAGGTTTAAAATTCTCACTCCAAAGAAGCTCCTCTCTCTCTTTTGCGCGGCGAGAATCTGGACTCCAGGGTTTGCAGTGATGCGTTTTCCTGTGAAAAAGAAATTTGTAAAACGTAATTTCTTTGACTGATGACGTCGCGAGGTGGCGCGACCTGTACCCCCCTCACGGTTAGACCTCTCCCCCGGGCGTGCCCACAGGTGGCCTGGATCAAGTCGGACACCAAGGCCATCCTCGCCATCCACCAGCACGTCATCACCAACAACGCGCGCCTGTCCGTCAAGCACAACGACGTCAACACGTGGACGCTGACCATCAAGAACGTGCAGCGGGAGGACCAGGGCACCTACATGTGCCAGGTCAACACGGACCCCATGAAGAGCCAGGTCAATAACTATGTGCCCGACTCATTCCGAGGATCGCTCACGTATTACTCGTATTTCTGTCCTTGTCGCACCCATGGGGCCTTGCCGTGCCCAGTATGGCGCACCGCCATTGGTGCGACAAGGACGGATGGACGAGAGCGATCTGCTTCTGAATCAGACGCCAGGAAAATTAAAAAAAAAAGAAACACACGAGAAAAACTTTTAAAAAAATTCCATCTGGCTTTAAAATCTGCACTGTGAAACCAAGTGTTCAACTGTTCAACACTTGTAAGTGTGCGGAGTGGCTCGGAAGCGCTACAGATCACAACCGCTACAGGTCACAAGCGCTACAGCTCGCTAACGCTACGGGTCGCAAGCGCTACGAGTCACAAGCGCTACAGCTCGCTAACGCTACGGGGTCACAAGCGCTACAGCGAGAATCCGCGCGTTAGGCGGAGCCGAGCCGAGCCTAGCTTAACCTTGAAAAATTACGCACGTGCTCTGGGCGAATGAAAGGATGGCGTGAAAACATGGAAAATTCTTTTGCGACAGTAAACCTCCCGAAGGAGGTTGTGGTTCCCGCCAGGCACAGGGCTTTACCCCCGTGGCAGCCAACTACTGGTGTTCTTATGGGAACCGGTGCTTTTCTGGCATGCGATCCTGTCGCGCAATTCGACAGATTTGATCCCCGTACTGTCAGATTTAGTCGTACGGTTAACTCGAACGCCCTGTCCCCAGGGCATGGAATAGCCATTTTTGGAGCCAGATTCTAGACTTATGACCCACGATCGACCACCAGTCGTGGGCATGGGACGGAACTTCCTGGCAACCCGCTGTCGCTACCAGCGAAGAACCTTACCTGGGTTTGAACCAGGCCCCATGCCGAGTCTCACAGACACCCCACGGCTTTCGCGGCACCATTCTAGACCACTAGATCGTCGGCTATTCCACGAGAGCTCGGTTGAAATGGGGGCTTGAATTCCACTCTCCAAATTGTTGTCCTCAGAAAATTAAATTTCTTGGTAAGATTCGAACCTCCGTCCTGCGACTCTCCGCGCGACACTATGCCGGCACGGCTATGACGCCACGGTACCAGGTGAGACGGACCACTAGGAGTCATGCTGCGCGAGAAGCCACAGTCACCGAAGAAACGAACCTGGTGTCATGAGTGCGCCTGTTTCCGGCCAGTGTTGCCGTTGCCGCGTAGCGTCATTGGTATCGGCGCTGCTTAATGCACTAGGTGGGCAGAGGTTCAAAACCACGTATTTTTTTTTGTTTTTGTTAATTTTTTTTGTTTCGGGACCAAGTGCTCTTTCCAGTGCCTTTTGCAGTTGCCTAAGTCACGCGACGGTATAGCTGGAAAGAGCACATGGTCGGAACAAAAAAACAAACAAAAAAAAAAAAAACAAGCCAAACAATACGCGGTGTTTGATCCTCTGCCCAACCTAGTGCAATAAGCAGCGTCGATACTAATGACGCTGCGCGGCCGGCCGAGCACTGACCGGAGCAGGCGCACTCATGACACCGGGTTCGTTTCTTCGGTGACTGTGGCTTCTCGCGCAGCATGACTCCTAGTGGTCCGTCATCTGGTACCGTGGCGTCGTAGCCGTGCCGGCATAGTGTCCGCGCGGAGAGTCGCAGGACGGAGGTTCGAATCTTACCAAGAAATTTAATTTTTCTGAGGACAACAATTTGAGAGTGGAATTCAAGCCCCATTTCAACCGAGCTCCCTCGTGGAATAGCCGACGGTCTAGTGGTCTAGTGGTGCCGCGAAAGCCGTGGGTGTCTGTGAGACTCGGCACATGGGGCCTGGTTCAAACCCAGGTAGGTTCTTCACTGGTAGCGACAGCGGGTTGCCAGGAAGTTCCGTCCCATGCCCACGACTGGTGGTCGGTCGTGGGGTCATAAGTCCTAGAATCTGGCTCCAAAATAGCTATTCCATGCTCTGGGGACAGGCAGTTCGGTTAACCACCGTACGACTAAATCTGACAGTACGGGGATCAAATCTGTCGAATTGCGCGACAGGATCGCATGCCAGAAAAGCACCGGTTCCCATAAGAACACCGAAGTAGTTGGCTGCCACGGGGGGTAAAAGCCCTGTGCCTGGCGGGAACCGCAACCTCCTTCGGGAGGTTTACTGTCGCAAAAATTTTCCATGTTTTCACGCCACGTGCGTAATTTTTCAAGGTTCAGCTCGGCTCGGCTCCACCTAACGCGCGGATTCTCGCTGTAGCGCTTGTGACCCGTAGCGCTACCGAGCTGTAGCGCTTGTGACTCGTAGCGCTTGCGACCCGTAGCGTTAGCGAGCTGTAGCGTTTGTGACCTGTAGCGGTTGTGATCTGTAGCGCTTGTGACCTACGCCCTAAGTGTGCAGCTTCCAGTATAACAGGTGCAAGTGCGTAACTCGGTATTTGTGCAATGGGAAGTGTCAAACTCGTCAGTCGTACACTTGCAAGTGTTTAAATCGACAGTTGTACACTTGCAAGTGTTCAACAAGGGAAATGTTTTCGGGGAAGTTGAACAGATGCAAGTGCACAAATGTCGAGTTAAACACTTACAAATGTTCAAATGGCAAGTTTGACACTTGGAATTGCACAAACACCGAGTTCTACACTTGGACCTGTAAGACTGGAAGTTGCACGCATTCAAGTGTTGAACAGTTGCACACTTGGTTTGACAGTGTGTTGAAACGCCTGTCACGCTGTATGTTTGTCTCTCAGACTGCCTTCCTGGAGGTGGTCATCCCGCCGGACATCATCTACGAGGAGACGTCAGGCGACACCATGTCGCCGGAGGGCGGCAACCTCAAGCTGCGGTGCCGCGCCCGCGGCTACCCGCCGCCGCGCATCGTGTGGAAGCGCGAGGACGGCGCGGACATCGTGGTGCGCAACGACACCACGGGCACCAAGACCAGGCGTGAGTGCGGGGCGCGAGGAGAGAGGGGAAAACTGTGAGGAACTCACACGTCTCCACTGGAAAAACAAAGGTGCTCAGTCCTACCCTTAAAAGGCACTAACAAAACTTAGTGCCTTTGGAAAGGTACTAAGATTTAATGCCCCAGGAAAGGCACTAAATTTTGTTGGTGCCTTTTAAAGGTAGGACTTAGCACTTTTAGCTAACCAGCTGTGTATATTCCATACAAATTTAGTGCCTTTGCAAAGGCACTAATATTTAGTGCCCCAGGAAAGGCACTAAACTTAGCACTTGATTTTAGCGCCCCAGGAAAGGCGTTGCTTAGCACCTTTGTTTTTCCAGTGTCCTCAAAATTTCAGGAAGTCTCCTCAAAATTTGAGGATGTCTCCTCCAAATTTGAGGAGATTGCCCCAAATTATGGAAGTTCCTGAAAGTTTTCCTCGCTTTCCTAACAAAAAATCAGACACCGCCATGAGACTAAACGCATGTTAACAGTGCTCTCACTCTCTCTCTCTCTCTCCAGGACAGACCGTGATCGGCGAGGACCTGGTGCTGCACAAGGTGACGCGCTCCGAGATGGGCGTGTACGTGTGCATCGCCTCGAACGGCGTCCCGCCGCCCGTCAGCAAGCGTCTTATGCTGTTTGTCAACTGTGAGTGCGCTCTCGATGCGAAACTGGAATGCCCCCCCCACTCTCTCTCTCTCTCTCTCTCTCTCTCTCTCTCTCTCTCTCTCTCCCTCTCCCGCTCTCCCGCAGGGAGCCCAGTAGCTCCCCGCCCGGCCATGACCAGCCATGACATATATAGCCTTTGCGGAGCAAAAGTTGGGTCCGGGCTTCACCGGACCTCCCTGGAAAATAGGCCTGGGAAACCCGGAAACTGCTCTTGCCGTGTGGCTGTCAACCCTGCACTGCTGTCATAACCTTACGGAGCAATTTTCCGCAGAATTTGTTTGAACACAAAACAGTTCATTAGCTTACGAACCTTCCGCCTTGCGAACAAATTTAATAAAGCTGCGAGGCGAATGATTTGCGATTGCGAAGCAAAGCAAAAATGCTTGGTATTAAAACACGTCCCTTTGTATTACAAAGTGTTCAAATGCTTCGCTTTGTAATACGAAGCATTGCTTGGCGAGGTTTTTACAGTGTGTCTCATGCATGACCTGCTAAAATAATACCTTCATGCCAGCGTGCTTGAGGCGCTCCCCCCCCCCCCCTCCCTCTCTCTCTCTCTATCTCTCTCTCTCTCCCTCTCTCCTTCTCTCCCTCTCCCTCTCCACCTTTCCCTCTCCATCCTCCTCTCTTTCGCCCTTTTAGCTTCGACCCTATTTCAGTTGTGATAGAGCGAGCAGCCTCGCCAAGTTTCCCCTCCCCTCCCCTACGCCACGCCTCGACTCAGACTGACCCGCACAAGCTCAGGGTACGGGGGAGACTAAGCGTCTCAAGAATTCGCCAATAACAATAACCGCCCCGGGTCCCGTCAGCCACAAGGGCCCCCCCCCCCCCCCGATCTCCCCTCCCCCGCGGCTTATTGAGGTGGTGGTTGTAGTGGTGGGGGCGGACGGAGCTGTAAGCCACTGGGAAGAAACAATAGATTGTTGAGCCGGGATTAACGGACCATTTAATATATACGTTGACCGTCTTATGGTTTTACTTTCAAGAGGAAAAAAGCCAACCTTTACACACATGCAAGGGGGAAACTAATGAGATATATGCGTCACGTTTTTTGATGTTTTTTGATGAGACCTTCAACTCTTTTCTACTCACTAACCTGTCGTCCTGTGTGGGCCGCAGTCCACCCGCTGATCCAGGTGCCCAACCAGCTGGTGGGCGCGCCCGCCGGCACCGACGTGACCATCCAGTGCATCGTGGAGGCCTGCCCCAAGGCCATCAACTACTGGACCAGAGAGAAGGGTGAGGACTATGTACTCGCACGTATGAGTACTATTGTACTGTTTTATACGGGTACCAAGAAACAAAAATGTTGCACAGTAATCTGCACATTTTGAATTAACAATGTTCATGAGTATGCACGATTTTTTTCCACAAATCCGCACGTATAAGTAAATGCATAATATGATAGGCATAAAAAAAATGCGTTCTCAATTGATTGTTAAAAATTTGTCAGAATTTCTCAAAGATTCCTGCTCTTTGCGCTTTGGGATTTCGCGGAGGACTTCTATCATCCACATTTACACTGGTTTGGCACAACTAAGAAGAAGTCGGGGAATTTCAAAGGGCTTCGGCAATATATTTAGCAGGTGCTTCGTTAAATCCCAATTAGTTTGATTTTTATGACAGTGTAAGGTGTACACCCGGTATAATGAATTTTACTTGTGCACCACTGTTTATACAGTGGGACTGTTGCACGCATGGATTTTCAGCAATACCATACCGAACTAGAAAAATAACTTTTTTTATTTTATTTTTATTTTTCAGGTGAGATGATAATCAACAACGACAAGTACCAGATGGACGAGAGCCCGCTGTCAGCCTACGGCGTGCTGATGAAGCTGACGGTCCGCCGCTTCCGCAAGAGCGACCTGGGCGCGTACAAGTGCATCTCCAAGAACTCGATCGGCGACGCGGAGGGCATCGTCCGCCTCTACGGTGAGCGCCCCTACCGCAGTGAAAAATATCTTCGGAAATTTGCAACATTTTTTCGTCATATGTCATTTATAAATAATGTTGTAAATATACGGAAGTCTATTTCTGCTCGTTTAAAGATGGCAAGTCGATGCCAAGTATCAATTTCACGATTTGATAACGTAACTTCACAACATTATATTATGAAAATTTTTCCCGTAACACCGACAAACATTTCTCTCAGAGTACGGAATTGTACTTTTTTTTACATTTATATGTACATATAAAAATGCGCGCGGAATTACGCAGCTCCTGAGCCGCCATCCAATAGTCGAGCCAGCGAGGTTCGCGGTTTTCCGCGCTGTACTCTCTCTCTCTCTCTCTCTCTCTCTCTCTCTCTCTCTCTCTCTCTCTCTCTCTCTCTCTCTCTCTCACTCTCTCACTCACTCACTCACTCACTCACTCACTCACTCACTCACTCACTCACTCACTCACTCTCTCCATGAAAGGCCCCTTTGACCACCGGCCGAGCATGCCGGGCAGGGTCCGGAAATGCGATCCTATTGCGAATTGCAAAAAATAGTTCAGGTAAACGGTCCCGCTTACGGCGAATATCACTGAAAGCTAAAGTGAACCCCGCAGCACTGCTGGCTTCCGGTAAACTTTCCCTTCTTTTTTTGAGTCGACCTCGGATGCTGAGGGAGTGGGCAAATTCGAATTGCTTTATTGCCGTCAAAATATGTGATTGGACGCTACCGAGGCGGAGCTAGCGCCTGCGACACGCTGGATAGGCCAACCTGGCAAGCACTCGTGTGAAGGTAATGGCCTACCAGCAGAGACCCAGCGCAGTGGGGGTTCCCAAATTTTCTTTGCCGTCACCTCCCGCCGAGTTCATCGTGAAGTAGGGCTGTACCAGCCGGAAGAAAAAGCAATTTTTCCTTCTGTTTTCAAGTTTATTTTGTTTGCTTTTTGAATTTTGGATGGAAGAAAATAAAAAGAGAAGTGGTGTTTTTTTCTTTCTTTCTTTTGACAATTGTATAATTATTGTCGGAGAGGTACTGTTCGCTGACGCTCTTCTTGTCCTCCTGTCCGCAGAGCTGACGCTGCCGCGGCGCAAGGAGCTGGACCCGGACCAGCAGCTGTCGGACGCGCACCTCCAGGACACGCTGCCGGAGGACGGCGCGGAGGACGGCGCCGAGGCCGCGGGCGACGCGACGCTGGGCGAGGACGGGGCGGCGGGGGGCGCGGCGACGGACGCGGCCGCCTCGGCGGCGCGGGCGCGGCCGGGGGTGGCGCTGGTGCTGGCAGCCGCGCTGGGGGCGGCGGCGCTGCTGGGGGCGGCGGGGGCGGGGGCGGGGGAGGCGCCCGGGGCCTGGCGGCGGCGCCGGGAGTAAGCCCCGCGAAGCCCGACACGAGCGGGCCTACAGCAGCGGCTGTTGCGTAACGCCGATAACAAGTGTTTTTACGGGGCCCCGCCGCGCCCCGCCCCGCCCCGCCCCGCCACGCCCGTGCCTCATTGATGCCAAAGAACTCTCGCTCGCCCTGAGCGCCCTGGGCCGGGCCCTGTGTGTTGCCGCGCCACGCGCCTGCTGCGCCTCGTGTGCACGCCGCACGGACAGAGACATACACTGGCCTGCCTGCCTGCCTGCGCTGGATACCGATATCTTTCCCGTCGGATGCACATGAAAAACGTTATTTGGTTTCCCTTTTTTTTTTCGGCTCGCGCGGTTATTCGCGTCGAGCGAATGAGTATCGAACTGATGTCAGTTTGAAAATACTTTCGTTGGTGCTGGTTGGACGGTTTAATTATGCTGACGCTCTTTACGGACGGGGATTGGAGTCTGGGCTGCTCTGTTATGAAACAAAAAACATGGTTGCTCACAAAAAGCATTTGGGTTGCTATTTTTCTTGTGCACTGCAAGTGCAAGAGTGAGATGTCTGATCTTAAAAGAGCGAGATTTTTTTTCCGTTGCCCCATTTAAGTGAGACTTTTAGGAACCTCGCTTTTATTGAGAAAGAATCTGGAACATGACTCAAATTGAGTGAGATTAAGGATAAAAGTCCTTACTGAAAAAGAGCGAGGTTTCCCAATCCTCGCTCAAACAGGGCGAGATTTTTGAGTTTATTGCTCTAATCATGCAAGAAAACCACACCTCGTTCTCAAAGAGAGAGGGAAAATATCTCGCTCTCCTGAGGGCGAGGATCCTCGCTCTGGTATTTACAGTGTGTTTTACAGCATTTTTTTGTCTCGCGACAACAAAACTTGTAATGGCGCGTTTAGCTCTGTTAATTGACAAGATTTCTTGTCAAAAAAACATATGTTTGACGAAAATCAAGTCGACACGCGAGAGGAATAACCACCTACCTCCGCGAACTGAAAACAAAACCGCTTACCTCTGCAGATTTAAACAAATGCGTATTCTGGGACACGAAAACAAAACCGCTTAAATGAATTTTTTACACATTTTGAGATATGGGTATCATTCGAAAGAGAATTTTTCACTGATCATTTTGATACTAATATCTCAAAATGTGTAAAAAAGTCATTTAAGCGGTTTTGTTTTCGTGTCCCAGAGGTGCGCGGTTTTGTTTGAGGGTCGCAGAGGTAAGCGGTTTTGTTTTCAGTCCGCGGAGGTAGGCGGTTATTCCTCTCGCGTGTCGAAGTCTGTAAAGCTAAACAAAAATGTCGACACATGCTCGAAACGCAGCAAGAGTCAGGCTAAAGATGCTGTCACACAGCGCCGGCTACAGTGCCTCCTTATATGTATTCCGCACCAAATGGGATCCGTTTCCAGTATGACTAGAGGTCGGTCCCTGAAGTTCAAAAAGTGTCGTTTTTGTCCCATAGACCTAACTTTGGACCTTTGGTGGGACTACAAGGTGATCCGATGAGTCGAAATGGCGATCATGTAGCTTGTTTAGCATATCTCGAAGTGCTCTTTTCCAGGTCGACCTTATTGTGATCCCAAATTTTGAATCCACCTTACCACATGTTATCATTGTTTAAAGAAATGTAGAAATTCTTTTTATCGGTGACGGTACTGAAATAGAATTGTAAAAGAAACGTGTCGAAAATGTAAATAAAGTTAGATGTGAATTGATTGTTCCAAATTTTACAGAGGGTGTACTGATTAATTGCTACTGAATTTCGTTCCCTTGTCGAAAGAGAAAGGACACGCTTGTGTGGAGGGATGCTCGCAACGACAGTACAGTACTGGAGACAACCAATTACGACAGCCCGTCCCGTAATGGTTTTCCGCTTCATTGCTGCAGCCGAACATCGAATTTCACACTGTAAAATGCTGGCAATGAATAGGTTCGTATTGCAAACTATTTTCTTTGCAAGCCTGCAAACAAATTTTTGTATACGAACAAGTAGTTTGCAACGGTTCTAACAGATTGCAATACGAACAAATTCCTCACAAAGAAATCCCGAAGATCAAAAATTCGTCGCAATGTTGCAAAGACTTATTGCAGTGTAGCTGGCCTGGTCCCAGAGCAGTTACAGGTACAGAGCAGGCCTTCACACATTCGTCTACCGTTATCTTATTGAGCCAGCTTTCATTATCTATAGGTTCTCGAAGTTCAATGCGTGGAGTCATTCCCTTGCAGTGTGAAGAGTTCACCTGTGCGTCGGTTGTCGGACAAACCATCCGGCCGATGCCGATAATAAACCTACGTCTCACGTGCTCTCTACACTGCTCAGTAAAAGAAATTGTCATCCTAAATCTGGGTTGCCACAAGTCTGGAAAACCTGGAAAACGCAGGGTATTAAAAGACAGTGAGGGAAATCATGGAAAACTTGGCAAAAACGCCAGGAAGAAAAATGTGCCAATTTGTCTTGAAATGTGTTGATTTTTGCTTTAAGCACTTTTTACTGCTTTTGAGCACCAGAAAATTCGTAAAATATTACACGTACTTTTGACCGAGGGGAAAAACTAGACTATAAGTGGTCTTGAAATTGGGGAAAATTGTTACGTAACATGTGTGCCATCCGTGCAAATAAATATCATTGTCACAAAGATTGTGTTCCAATGAGCGACACCTTTCTGAATAAAATGAGGCTAATTTGTCTTCTTGTCCTTTGCATCTTAAAAAAGTTTTGATTTGTTTCGTTGATTGCACATGCAAAAATATTTTGTTTTACCGTATTTCCCTAAATTCTTCGACTTTATTTAAGTTAGTTTTTGATTGTTCTCAAATTTTTCTAGACTTCGTCGTTGACATTCTCTGAACTTTGTCCATTTTCAGACATAGAGGCCCAAAATTCGCCGCTTCTGGAAGAACATCAACGGAAACGGAATCCGATAATTTCTGTTAGGATGGCGCGGGTCGGTGCCGCGGGGATAGGCCACCCGCACGCACGCCTGCGCGCCGGCACCAGAGCTCTCAAACAGGTGGGTAAAGCTGGCACTGCAAATGCAAGAGTGAGTATGTCTCACCTAAAAAGAGCGAGATTTTTTTCCTCTTGCCCCATTGCGAGGGTTTAGGAGAAAGAATCTATAACACCACTCAAATTAAATCAGAAAAAGAATATAAATCATCACTCGAAGAGAGTGAGGTTGCCCAATCCTCGTTCAAATAGGGCGAGATTTTTAAAACTGTTGCTCAAATCGAGTGAGGAAACCAAATCTCGCTCTCAAACAGAGAGAGAAAATTTCTCGCTCTCCTGAGGGCAAGATTCCTCGGTCTGGTATTTGCAGTGGGCTTCGGCAGGGCAGGGCAGGGCAGGCCCGCCGCTGGTCCAGCTCGGCTCGTGCGGCTCTGCAGGCCCGGAAGCCGAGTGGCAGGGCAGGTGCTCGGAAAAAAACAATGTCTGATTTTTTTGAGGAAAAAGGGAAAACTTTAAGGGACTCCCATTATGTGAAGGAACCCCCCGGAACCTCCTCAGATTTTGAGGAAGTCACCTAAATATTGGAATTTCCCTCAAATTTTGAGGAGACATTCCCAAAATCTGTGCAAATTCCCTCAAATTATGGGAGTTCCTCAAAGTTTTCCCTTTTTCCTCAAAAAATCAGGCATTGTTTTTACCGGTAGAGAGTGGTGGTCAGTTCAGTTTTTTTCATTGTTTTGTTAGACTTTCAAATTTTAAATATTATTACCACTATTACTCTCTGTTTTATATCTTGAATGTAAAATAAAAGTTCGGACGAGCCGAAACAAGTTCGCAAAACAGAGACGCATCGGCTGCTGAACAGAGAGAGGGCCGCTTTTCCCGTGCGTACCGGGTGTTTCTTTGAATGCGAAACAGTGTTGCGGGATTGCATACTCGCCAGCGCTGCAGGGGCCATGGCGCCTAACGGGCGAATGGGGTAGGCAAACCCGCAACACTTTCACGCATTCAGAGAAACACCCGGTACACCGGATGTATCTTTTTGCCCATGAAAGGCAAAACGCCCGCATATACACTGGAATTGCAAGTGTACGAATGTCGCTCACTTGTAGGTGAGCAAATAAATTCACTCACTTGTAGGTGAGCAAATAACCATTCACTCACTTGTAGGTGAGCAAACATCCAGTCACTCACTTGTAGGTGAGCGAATAACCATTCACTCACTTGTAGGTGAGCAAATAAGTATTCGCTCACTTGTAGGTACAAGTGAGTGAATGGTTATTCGCTCACCTGGTACCAGTAAGTGAATGGTTATTTGCTCACCTACAAGTGAGTGACTGGATGTTTGCTCACCTACAAGTGAGTGAATGGTTATTCGCTCACCTGGTACCAGTAAGTGAAGTGTACTTGGATTTCCAGTGTAGGCAACAAGATTGCCCGCTACTCGCCGAGACCCACCCGGTTGGGAACTCTGCCGCCCGGCACACGGGCTCGTCATCCATCCATACATCTATCTGTCTACACACTCGCATCAATAAAGCAGCTGACTGATTCAGAAGAGCGCTCTCCTCTCCTCGCTCTGTCTCTCTCGCACCTATACGGCGCGCCTCATGAGAGCGAGAGAGACAGAGCGAGGAGGAGAGCGCTCTTCTGAATCAGTCTGCAGGGAAAAGTTTCCTCACCACGAGGAAAACTCGTACGTCGGGCGGCGGTTCTCCCTTGTCTCCCCGGGCGGGGCCGGGCGGGGCCGGGCGGGGCCGGGCGGCTGATATAGACAGTCGGGCGCAGTGTGGAAGGAGCGCTGGGCTGGTCGGGCTCAGGCCGCGGCAGCAGCGCGCTCTGTGCGACCTCGCAGTATCTTATCGCGCGGGCCCGCGCGAGTCGTCCACGCCGGGCGCGGGGCCGGGCGGGGCGGGGCGGGGCGGGGCGGCCACGGGACCCGCGCCAGCGCTACCCGGCCGAGCCGAGCCGCCACCTATCTCGCTCAAGTACACCGTCTTTTGTACAACACAGTCACAGCCACCTCGAACGAGGAAAACCAGCTCGGGCCCCCGCGGTGGCTGCCCGCCCACCTCGCCTGCGCGCAGCAGCCCGCACCAAAGAGAGGTAACGAGAAAGAGGGAGAGAGAGAGAGAGTGTCAGAGAGAGAGAGAGAGAGAGAGAGAGAGAGAGAGAGAGAGAGAGAGAGAGAGAGAGAGGAAAGAGAGAGACAGGGGGGGAGAGAGGGAGTGTGCTTTGATGTCATTTGATTTTTTTATTAGGGCTTAGGAAAAGGGTTTAAATTAGCCCCGCTTACCCCTCACCCGCTCTCAATATTTACAAGAGAGGGGGGGGGGGAGTGAGAGGGGGGCGAGCTTAGGTATTAAGGATGTCGTCCAGGGTTTGGCGATTTTCGACCATTTCGCGGGTGATGTCCGTTGAGTCACATTGTTGTCATGACAGTCAGCAAAATTACGAGACAATTAATCTTACGCAAATTGACTCAAAAACAGGCGTTTCTGTGCGCATGTGACCCATTGAGTTCGGGGTGTCCCCCTCCCCCCCCCCCCCCCCTGGTTCAACAGGCTCGCGTGACCGCAGATGTGACACAACGAGCCAAGAGCCGGGTGCTCCGCTCCGGGACCCCGAGCACTCCGACTCCCTCCCAACCCCTTTAAGTTTCCAGGGGTCGACGCTTCACCCTCGCATACACTGGAAATCCAAGTGTACGAATGTCGCTCACTTGCAGATGAGCGAATACATTCACTCACCAGTCACGCAGTCATTTGCTCACCTCTACAAGTGAGCGAATAGTCATTTGCTCACCTACAAGTGAGTGATTTTTTTCGCTCATCTATACAAGTGAGCGACATTCGTACACTTGGATTTCCAGTGTACCGGAGTGGGTGAATAGAATAGAGAGCAGTGGAAACCCAGCGCTCAAAACGACTGCTGTTCCCTCCGGTGCCCTCGCTCTCAGAGTTATTGCGCGCCTTGCACTGTGCGATAGTGACGGTTGGTGATTTCTGTTTCCAGGTTTCCAAACTCCTTTGTCTGCGCAGTGCGAGCCGCCATGACTTGTTCCTCTCACTCCGGCTTCGGTTGTGGCGTGCACGAGTACACTGGTAGAACAAAGGTAGGACTGGGGGCTTGTAAAGGCGCTTAAGGCATTTAAAGGCAGTTAATACTACCCAATGTTGCTGAATTTTAATGACCTTAAGGCCTTAATGATATATGCTCGTGCCTTTCTAAAGGCATTGCAATTTAAGACCGCTTAAAAGGCATCAAGCCCTACCTCTCTGCTTTTCCATCAGTCCTCGCCACTCCCCCTCCACCTCCACCCCCCACGTGCCAGTCCGTGGCGCCGCCAGGGGGTGGGCCGGGCTGTCAGTGGGCGGGGCGGGGGGGTCGGGGGGTGGCGCCGAGCCCGTGCCGGTGGCTCGTGGAGCGCTGGGTGAGGCTGGCAGCCCTGGCAGCAGTGAGCGGTCGAACGGAGCCCGGAGGTGTTCTCGAGGGGCGTTCCGCTGGGGCCTCCGGCCTGCAGCCGGTGTTCGCGGTGTTCTGCAGGGGTACGGCGGTCTTCAACAGGGGCGCGGCGGCGGGTCGCGGCGCCGGGGCGTGGCGTGGCGCGGCGCCGGGGCGGGGCGCGGCTCGCGGGGCGGGGCGCGGTGGGGCGGGGCCTCGGGCGTTCCACATCACATAGTCTACTGGACGCAACAGGCGGTGTGGGTGTGGCGTGGCGCGGCGCGGCGCGGAGGTCCTCGTGTCTTACAGTCGACCCGACCCGCGCGACCCTCTCAAGACATTCCTTCGGACCCGCAAGCTGCCAACTGGACCATGGAATTACATTTGGACCCACTCTGACATCGCATTGTGGTCGGCGGCGAGGCGACCCTGGAGGAGTGAACGCACCTGCTCCTGCTACCCTGGTTTACCCCGCTGCAGGCCGGGCCACGCCGCTCTTTTTTTCGGCTGCTCGACTCGAATCGAATGACCCTCATATAGTTTGAAAGAAATTGGCCCAAACATGGCCGCGAGCTTGTCCAGGGGTCCAGGCCCCGGCCGGCACGTGCGCTGGCCTGGGTGCAAGCCGTCCAAACGCCCTCGCGGCTCAGCCCGCCGCGGCATCCGCCGTTAGACTGTCCAGGTAGGTCGGCCCGGCCCGCCCGAGGGGCGGACTCCCAGCCGGCGAGGGCGCGACGTTGTGTCTGTCTCATAGTTCGAGCGCGACTGACAGAAAAGAGACGTCTAATAGACGACGGAAAGACGTCAACGAATAGGATGCTAGCGGTCTAATGGTCATACAAGCAGTACTGGGAGGAACGTCTACCGGCTCTGTTTCATGATGTGGGAACCGAGGGAGAAACAACTCTGAATTTGGGTGTAAAAGTGTCGTAACTTTTTTCTGAATTTTCGTGTCTTTTTTTAAAATTATAAACTTTTTATTTTATGTTTTCTTAATTTTTTTTTCTTTGAATTTTGAATTACTTGATGAACAAAATTATCAGAGTTGTTTCCCCTTCGGTGGGAACCCTGGCTGCGTCTACCAGGTGTGCGAAACAGCCCCGTGTGCTGAGGGGGCCACAACTCCTGAAATCATGTGTTCACGTGTCGCAATCCATCCGCAATCCTTGCAATCTACCGAAAACCTTTGCATCATAAAACATTAAAATCCTCCGCAATCTGCCGCAATTCCCTTAAATCCTCTGCAATCTTCCGTAATCCTCATTTGTAATCTTGCAATCGTCCAATGATTCTCGTCTCAATCTTAGCGCAATATTACGAAATCCATCGCAATCTGCACGCTAAATTTTTATGAACTTCTGTGTGCATGCTGCTGTTGCGCATAATTTCAATGCATAACTATGCATAATTTTGTTAGTAATTATGAAAAATTTGACCCATTTGTTTGTAATTATGAAAAAAAATTATACGGAAGAACAGCATGCACGTAGAAGTGCATAACTATGTAGGATTGAGTTAGAAAAATGTTCATAAGAATTTAGCGTGTGCCTTCTTTGAAATCATGTGTTCACTCAAAAGGGGAGTTGTGGTCCCCTCGCCGAGTGCCCTTTTGGAAGTTAGCAGCCCACCCACACTGTTCCGTCCCGTCCGGTCCAGGGCCGCATACCTCACCCCTACTGGGCCCCCGGCGCCCCCGCCCCCGGCCCGGCTCAAAGCAGCTCAAAGCTAGGTAGGCGGAGCGCGCGCGGAGCAGGGGGCGGGGTCTGCACCGAGTATGCAGCAGTCCCGGATGGAGCGCGCTGGGGAACGGATTGCGTGCGTACTCCTCCAAAGTGCACGTGGGGTTATCGGACGCCCGGTCTCGAGTTAGTTCAAGTGAAGTGTGAAGGTCAACTCAAGTTCGCAGTAAAAACTACGACATAAGGTTTCCCAAAGCAGTTTTGGATAAACCGAGGCGCTTCCATGTATTTTCCCGATTAGAAATGCCCTGCCGCTGCTTGGAAGCTTGGCCGAAGTTTTTACTACCCTGCCAAGTGCGGAGTGGGGGTGAAGTTAAATGTGAACGGAAGCGTGTATTTTCGACCCGCCGGGGTGGAAAGAGTGCCGGCCCCGCCCCGCCCCGCCCCGCCCCGACCGCAGCCCCACGCGGAGGGAGCCTGACTCGGTCAGGCAAGCAGGGAGGCCTACCACAATGTGATGCAACAGGGTCGGACCGGGCACCGGAGGGTGCCGGAAAGGGGAGTGGTGGGGGTGGGGGTGGGGGCGGGGGTGGTTGCACGGGACGGGCAGAGTCGGCTAGTTGCGCCTGCCCTCCCTCCATCTCTGCTGTTTGCGGAAAATGTTTTTTAGGAGTGCTGGTCTGTTTTATTATTATTTCGAGTAAACTATCCTCTTAGTAAATTATACCACCGGTTTTGCACAATCAGGGAACGGACTCAGTATTTCAAAACCCATGGAGGAAGGGGAAACAACTCTGAATTTTGGTGTACAAATGTTGTGAAATTTTGTGGATTTTCACGAAATTTCCTGATTTATTTTTTTCATTTTTTGCTTTGATTTTTCCTGAGTTTTCTGAATTCTACGGTGTACAAAAATTTAAGAGTTGTTTCTCACCGTCGGGAGAGGAGAGCAAAATCTTGAGAATGAGATCCAAACTGCAATGTGAGTTTTTCCTCTCCTCCCAGAGTTTGACCCGAGCGCCATGCAGCCAGCGGCCAGCACGCTGCCGGGAGTCCCCGAGGACCTGAACGTGTTCCTCGCGAGCCCGACGACGAGCTCCGGCTTCTGACGACCCCGACCGTCGCGCAGCGACACCATGGACCTGTCCCGGAGGTACCCGGTCGGGGCGCCAGCCGGGCTGCCCCCAGGGCCGCCGCCGGGGCCGCCGCCGGGGCCGCCGCCGGGGCCGCCGACGAGGATCATGTCGTCAGGGCTGCCGCTGGGGCTGCTCCCCCAGCCGCCGAGGCACCTCCAGGGCGACGCGTGGGGGCAGCCCTTCCAGGCCCGCGCCCGGGCGCTGCAAGAGCGACAGCACCCCCAGGTGCACATGCACCCCCAGCCCCAGGCGGACCCTTACGGCCTGCAGCCCCTCCAGTACCTCCAGCAGGTCGAGACGTTCCCCGGCCACCCCGCGTGGCACCCCGCGCACCGGATCCGACACCTCCTGCAGCCCCACCGGAAACACTCCTTCCCGGACTTCCAGCACCCGCTCCAGGACCCTCGCGAGAGCTTCGCCGTGCCGGCGCCCGTGGACCGGCGCCAGTGGCGGCGGCAGCAGCGGCTGCTGCAGCAGCAGCACCAGGAGAACCTGCTGCAGCAGCAGCAGCTGGAGCGCCTGTTGAAGCAGCCGCGGCTGCAGGCCCAGCAGGCGCAGCAGGCACACCACCAGGCGCAGCAGGCACACCACCAGGCCCAGCAGGCCCAGCAGGCGCAGCAGGCGCAGCAGGCACACCACCAGGCCCAGCAGGCACACCACCAGGCCCAGCAGGCACACCACCAGGCTCAGCAGGCCCAACAGGCGAAGCAGGCCCAGCAGGCCCAGCAGGCGCTCGCGCACTTGATTCACCGGCCGCCCCCCCTTTCCGCCTCACCACCCCAGTCCTTCGGCTCGGAGCGGTGGTCCGCCTTCCACAGAGGTGAGTGCGCTTCCATGTGACCTCATCGCAGTCCTGTCAGCCGCAGGACACTGCTTTCATACCCTTGCGAGGAAATTTCTTCGAAGCGTTTGCGAAGCATTTGGCTGCTTTGCAATCAAATTAATATTTTGCCTTGCCACACAGGGCACTTGCTTTCGCAAGCGCACGAACCGTCCCTAATTCGTTTCAGTGTGCTGCCCCAGAAAAGTAGGCAATAAGTCTCCCAAACACAGTGCAGTAAAGCGGGCTGCATCCGCGCCTGCCTTCTAGGCACCACCCTAGCAACATGTACCCTACGCACCGGTGCTAGGGTGCTGCCCAGTAGGCAGGCGCAGATGCAGCCCGCTTTACTCCACTGTGTTTGGGCGACGTATTGCCTATTCTTCTAGCAACACGTTTGTCAACTGCGAAGCAGCAGAATGCTTCGCCGTGCTGCCAGAAAAGTAGGCAAAAAGTAGCCCAAACAGTGGAGTGAAGCGGGCTGCATCTGCACTTGCCTTCTAGGCAACATACCCGCACCTGTACAAAGATGTTGCCTAGTAGGCAGGCGCAGATGCGCAGTCCACTTTGCCTCCCTGTAATTGGGCTACTTATTGCCTACTTTTATGACAGCACTGATGCTTCGTAAAAGCTTTAGACAGTGCGCATGGCAGCTCGCTGACCCCCCACCGTTTGTCCAGTGAGTCGTGACAGCCGTGGCGGCCACGGGGCCGACCTGCACCGCCTGCCCGACGGAGAGATACATCGACCGCGCGGCCTGCTCGCGCCGCCTCCAGCCCCGCCGACAGCCCCGCCGACAGCCCCGCCGACAGCCCCGCCGACAGCGCCCCCGCCCGTGGACGGCACGCTTCCGGTCCTCTTGGACAAGGTAAACGACAGCTCGAGCCCAGTGTGGCCAGGCAAGTAGGCAATAGTCAGCCCAAACACAGCGGCACAGCGCATGCCTACTAGGCAGCACCGTATAGCACAGCTGAGTGCACATTGCCTGGAAGGCAGCACTGGAAAAACAAAGGTGCTAAGTCCTACCTTTAAAAGGCACTAACAAAATTTAATGCCTTTGGAAAGGCACTAAAATTTAGTGCTTGACTAAATTTTTAAGTGCCTTTTAAAGGTAGGACTTAGCACCTTTAACTGACCAGCTGCGTATACTCCATACAAATTTAGTGCATTTGCAAAGGCGCTAAGATTTAGTGCCCCAGGAATGGCACTAAACTTAGCACTTGATTTTAGCGCCCCAGGACAGGCGTTGCTTAGCACCTCTGTTTTTCCGGTGAGGCGCAGATGCCGCCCGCTTTGCTGCACTGTGTTTGTGCGGCTTATTGACTACTTTGCTAGCAGCACTGCTCGATTTACACTGCGGAAATGAATCCCGCCCCCCGCCCCGCCCACTCCGCCCCGCCCCGCCCCGCCCCGCCCCGCCCCGCCCCGCCGCGCGCAGAGCCGAGGGCACATTACGCTTTAAGGTCGCCTCTGTGGTAACGTGACGCAACACGACAAACTGTCCACTTTTCCTCCTGCATGCAAAAAAGGTGAAAGGTGCGGAGAAGGGGGAGGAGGAAAAGTGGACTTACGACAGTTTGTGTCATGTTACCCCAGTCACTGGAGTCATTGTATCGCCCACATGCTCCATTACAATGACCTGTAAAGGTGCCCGTGCACTGGGCGCGTCTGCCCATGTCCGACCTACATCGAACGTGGAAAAGTGGACGTAGGTGGACACGCCGAGTGTAAGGGCGCCTTCATCGGCTTTTTTTCTGACTAATTAATGTAGTTTCGATTTTATAATGATCCACGGGGCGGGTTCCGGTTGGGACCGGAGAGAGTACATACCGCGGCCCGGCCCGGCCCCGTGTGTCCAGTGTCGTCTGCACGCACTCTTGTTTGGACCCCAACGCGACGTGACAGTGCCGTGCCCCGGAACGGATAAAGTAAAATAAAATAATAATAAAAAGGTGTCTGTCCGCCTGTCCGGGACGGACCGTCTATCTGTCTATTATCGATCACTGCCGTGCAAACCCACGCGCGCACCTCGCACCCCCACCACCCCCACCAGCGGGACGGCACGGCACGGCACGGGACCAAACAGCGACCTTGGCCGGGTCGGGCCGGGCCGCGCTGGGGTAGCCTTGCGCGGCTCGTGCTCGTCTCGGCCGCTAGGCCCCACACCGGCACGACGCTTGCGCCGCGCCCCGCCCCGCGGCAGTCCTGGGCCCGCCCCCCCGCCCCGCCCCGCCCCGCCCCGCCCCGCCCCGCCCCGCCCCGCGCCCGCCTGCCCAACTGACACCGCTCAGCTGCCACATTACGGGGCTGCTCCTCCAGTTACGCCCCACTCCCTCTAACCGTGACAGGAGTATGAGAAATGTGTGCCGAGGCATAGCGAGGGGGAGGGGCGAGGTGTGCCCGCCCCGCCCCGCCCCGCCCCGCCTAGGGTCAGGCCACGGCGAGCCTGGTTATGTTGAGTCTGGTTCCGCGACGGCGCTGGCGCTCGTGCAGTGAGGGACTATTGTCCGTGATTCTGCGTATGGCAGAGGGTGGCCTCTCGCCCGGAGCCAGGTGGGCGTGGGATGAAACCTCTCCAAGTCCCCCCGCCCCCACCGCCGCCGCCGCCGCCCCCGCCCTGCCTGCCCTGCCTCCGGTACTGTGTCGCTCTAGATGTCACATTTGTAACCGTCATGTATTTTTATTACGTGAAACTTGACTGCATTTGGACAAAAGCATGCAGTTTGATGCAACTTTGGTAGTAATAAATGTTGTCACAAGTCGTACTTTGTGACAGGTGCAATGAATGATGTTATCCTTTGCATTGCTTAATATTGCTTAACATTCTTGCAAAATGTGATTTTGCTTCCCGTTCAGTCTTTGTTTAAGTTTGTATCATTTCCTCTTGCCCTGTTGCAGCCCAACATTAATTTCAGCAATACCTCAAATGATGAGGTGGTGCATTTTCTGTGTCCAAGATTGCCTGGGCCTGATAATTGGTCTGGGAAAAGAATTACAAATTTGATGAAGGATGAAAATGATCTAGAAAAATTTGACCTGGCTGAGAGTCCCGAAAGTGACAGATATTTGAGCAATACATCTCCCGTAACAGAAAGTGAACTTCCTATTAAAAAAAGGAAACCCCGAGTAACTGGTAATAAAACAATAAGTGTATATCTCAACGTAATTTCTACTTTTGTTTTCTGTTAGTTGTAATGTCAATTATTTTTTTGTTGCAGACTCTAAAATAGAGAGTGGGCAAACTGTTTTAAAGCGGGTAGAAAACAATAGTGAGACAAACCTATTTTCCTTGTCACGTTACTTTTGTGAGCTGACAGCATCATCTAACCAATGTTATAAGTGTCAACAGATGCAAAACTTAGAAGCTTTGCCTGGTATATTAAATGACAGTGGCTGTTATTGACTTTCTCTTAATCCATAGGTGTACTGAAAAATGTTATTGTTTTAGGTCCCACTGGCAAGTTTTGTAGTTGGAATTCTCTGATTGTTCAGCAGTGGCTTCTTCGAGAATTAAAAGCCAGTTATCCTTCGAATGTTATTTGCTGCCTGCTTCAAAAACTTGAGGGGAAAAATGGTATCGCTTTGTCTACCTTTACTAAGAAAGAACTTAGAAAATGTTTAGACAATATTGAGGGACATCAAGCTGTCTATGATCTGATATGTAGGTGTACTAGAAAATGGATTGGTATATCTTAACTTCACTATTTTTCTTTTCTTTGGAATCATTTATTTATTTCTTTCTTCTCTAGGTCAAAAACTTTCTGCAGAATCATTGTGCATCCCTCCTGATAGTGGGACGTCAGTTGAAACTAATACTCATAACAGTAATCAGATCCCCGTCAGTCAACAAACAAGGATCAATATTAATAAACCTAGAAGACGCAGAGGTAAGCGACTCTCTCATTATATTCTAGCTCTTCAATTACCAGTGACACCTTTTTGTTGTGCCTGTTGTATAACAATTTTATTTCTTTTCTTTATTTCAGATAAATGTGTTGGTCAGTTGTGGGAGTTCATTTACAGCCTTCTTGTAAATCCTGAAACCAATCCCTCTGTAGTCACATGGGAAAATAAAGATGAAAAGTTATTCAGAATTGTTAATACTGAAGAAATAGCTCGTCGCTGGGGAGATCACAAAGGAAATAAGAACATGACTTATGCTAACATGAGTAGAACCATGAGGTACATATATCCCTTACTTACTGAATGGCTTTATTGTTAACTATTAAATCAGAAAAACAAAACAATTTATAATGCAACCTAATATTTTTCTAAATTGCATTACATTGTGTTTTCTTCTTAATGATAATTTTGAAACTTTCTGGAGGTATAGATGTATAGTGGTGTATATTTTCTCGCTTTCAGATATTATCGAGAGGGAAATGGAGCCTTTGTCAGGAATGACAGGAAACGAGTATACGGGTTTGGACCAAAAGCAGATTTTAAAAGGCTAGAAATGAAACTAGCCAAAAGAAGATAAAACGTCCATGATTGTGTCATTTCAGAAGAACTTATTGTGATTTGATCTCTTCATCTGTCAATTTTTCTTTAAAATCTCTTTTTATAAGTATTATTATTTAAAGAGAGTGATGCACCCATATTATGAACAATTGATTACTATAAGTAACATCTTCTGACAGATAAAGAGTTTTTATGCCCATAGTACAAAACTAATCAGCAGGTATTGCTAAAGATTCATCAATTCAATTAGCTATTTGATGTGTTAAAATTTAATTCATAGTTCAAGTGATTTCCTTTCAAATTTGTTTTTCTGTGATATTGCATGTTATTTTATTAAATTATGAATGTGATGTGTTAGATTTAAGTAAAAGGAAACATGTAGAACTAAGGAAACATTGGGAACATTCCAAGAATTTGTCAAATTGCTATTGCGCTACAAGGATTAATATTATGGTACGGGCAGGAGAGCTAATTTGTTTCCAGCTTAGGTTACAACTGAAATCAATGTGTAAAATAAGTATCATTGTTATTTGTGTATTGAAAACAAGTTCTTGTTTTGCAATTTTTTGTGTGTACATAATTAGCATGAAGCAAGAACTTGATCACCGACCTCTTGGTGGTGCAACCCCCCCTCCAAAAAAAAATCTTCTTAAAAATGAAAATTAGAAACATAATGAATGAGGATGTGTACTGTTAATATGTTTTTATTTGTAATCAAATCTTGTTGAGGCTTCATTTGTCTTGTCCCCTTGCAGGGAGATGAACTGTGAAAGGTACTTCAATGCAAGGCAATGTTTTAGGTGGTGTATAGATGGTGAGAAGAGTTGACTAATATCAACTATTGGTACCATTATTGGCTGTGAGTTAGCATTGAACAAACATTCAATTATAATTTTTATAAGCACTTATTGTGCATTTTAAACTTTAATTTTTAAATTCACTTACATAACTGATTCCCTCTGCTCACTTACCATCATATGAATGAAGCTGCAATTATTTTTTGTACTCAAAATGTGACAACATGATTCAATTTTTAAACAATGCTCATAAATGACCAAGTATTAAATTTTGTCACAAAATTTTATTGTTTTGTGTCCAGCAGGACTTTTTTCAGTCTACTGTTTTCTTTTCTCTTTACTGAAGTAATGTAAATTATTTCAGGAAGCCATACAAACAAATTTTTAATGTAAGGACCTAAACTTTTCAAATATTCTCAATGTGTTAAAATTTCAATCAAAACATAAATTAGTACAGATCATTGTAATAAAAGAAAGATATTAATAAAAGTACAGTAACAATAAAACCATAGCCTGACTTAATGATAAACGCAACAGTAAAGTCATTTCGCTAGTTTTATTTTTTCATCATCAACCATCAGACTTTAACAATTGCCTAAATCAAATAAAATGGCGGCAAAGGGGAGGGACCTTACGGACCTTACGTTCCGATGCAACATGAGAAATTTCCTTCTCCTATTTGGACACCGGGAGTAACAAACGAGAGTGGTAGAAGTTCATTGCATTGTTTCTTTAAATCCAAGGAAACCCATGTAATTCCGGCATCAACTTACAATTAGAAATCATTTAAAAACTCTCTTTAAAAGCATGCTCCGTCATAGAAGTGTAATCTCGCTCCTGAGTAACATCCACAGGCAAACATGTCATTTACGCCCTCCCTCTCATAATCTAGGTAAGTTCTGGTCTGCTAGTATGTTAATTAAAACAATAAGTAAGTGTCCATGACTTTTCAATCTCTTTGTGCTAAAACTACGTATAATTTTCCATCTCCCTTAATTTATGTCTTTGCCTTCATTCATACGATCTTGTAAATGAACCATTGTGTATACTAACCTCTCTTTTAAAAGGTTATGTTTCGCAGTGTTACATTTCATTTCATCACCTATGTTTCCAATCTTTCTTCAAAAATTTTGCTCTGAATGGCAAATTATGTTTTATGTTGATCTCAATATTACCATCATTTTTTCACATTTTCTTGTTTGCTCAATAGTCAACATGCCATGTATTGTGGGTTTAAGACAAGATAAAAAGTTGAGAAACAAACTGAGACAGTTCATTTTTTCCAGTCAGAACCGATTTTTTGCACAAGCTAAGCAGGTGTTACTCCAAGAAATCAAAAGGTGTTAGTGATGAAACCTTGAGTAAAGCATCACGTATCACACCTTCGGCAGCTACATGCAAGTCACCTATTACTAACAGGTCAGGTATTTACAAATTGCTTCAAAAGTAATTGTGACATTTATCTATAAGTTGTAGTTCTTTTACTTCTATTCATTAGGGGAGGTTCAAATATTCCTGCTAACAAAGAAGGTCAAACAGCAGCAAATGCCTGTCCTCCTCCTCCTGACTGTGCTTATGAGGAGAGTGCTGCAGCCCAGGCCAGCAAGAACAATAAACGGTTATTAGCTGCAATCCTATTTACTGCAGGAACTTGCTATGCTGTAAATATCAATGTTTCAATTGTATTGTCACATCTTTATCAGTTGTTTGTGATGTTCGGTTCCATTAAAAAGGATTATGACCTTGTTGTAGATATGGAAATTGCAACCAGAAAGAGAAGATGGCATAAAAGATCTGAAGCCTACCCGAAAATCAGGTATGGGGTATTGTGTAATTTAGTTTCTATATTCTTGTTTGTAGCCTGAAAATCTAATTCTAGTTCTTAATTTTGCAAAAGTTGCTCCAGTAAAGTTTCCATCCAAATCTAGTGATATTCCTTCCAATGTACCTTACTTGCTGGTTGGAGGTGGGACAGCTGGATTCTCAGCTTTCAGGGCAATTAAGTCCCTTGATGCTAAGGCCAAGGTAAGATTGGAATACAATTTTTATCTAATGTTTATAGGGCAAGTAAAATAAGATTTGGTTTTACATATTCATCCACTTTAAAGGTACTAATTTTAAGTGAAGAGGGTCATTTACCTTATATGCGGCCACCCCTCTCAAAAGAGGTGTGGTACGACCCAGATTCTGAGAAGAAAGATGAGTTAACTTTTAAACAGTGGAATGGATCAGAAAAGAGGTACAGTAAGAATAATTTTAGTAATTATGTCTCTGGTCCCTGATATTTAAAAATGTTGTTTTAAAGTGGTTCCAAATCCTTTCCTTCAGCTTATTTTATGAACCTGAGGAGTTTTACATATCTCCCAAGGAATTAGATGAAAATCCAAATGGTGGAGTTGCTGTTGCGCGAGGCTGGAAAGTTGAGAAAATTGACCCTTACAAGCGAATTGCTTATCTGCAAGACGGTCACGAAATTAAATATGAGAAGTGTTTACTTGCAACAGGTTTGGATTTGAAAATTTAGTTTATCATAGATGTTATAAGTGGGGAATGTTTTAAAAATATTTTCTTTTTTTTTCTCATAATTACCTCTTTTGTTTGATCAGGCGCCAAGCCAAAATCTCTAGACATCTTCTCCAAAGCTCCTGAAGCAATTCAAAAGCATATTACTACTTTCAGAGGAATACCTGACTATGTTCAGCTGAATGAAATTGTTAAGGAGACAGATTCTATTGCTATTATTGGTGGTGGCTTCCTTGGCAGTGAATTATCATTTGCATTGACTAGAAGAGGTAGTATTGAATCCAGCTGATATCAGAATGTGAAAGTTATATGTGAAAAGTGATTGAGATTCAAATGCCATGAACAAGTTGTAATGCCCTTCTCTTTTTTTTTTTAAATCCTTCTGATTTAGCATCTCTTGAGAATCCTAAACTTAAGGTATATCAAATTTTTAAAGAGCCAGGCAACATGCACAAAATTCTCCCTGAGTATCTTAGTCTATGGACCACAAATAAGGTTGCAAAAGAAGGAGTTCATGTGATTGCTAACAGTGAAGTCCAGGATGTGAAACTGGAAGGAAAGGAAGTGAGCTTGATGCTTAATGATGGAAAGAAGGTAATATTTAATATTTGGTTTTTAATTTTTACTTATTTGCTGCACAAACTTTTACTTATTAAATATTTTTTAATATTTTTTTAAAGATTTCTGTCAATAAAGTCATTGTTGCTGTGGGTGTTGAACCAAACACAGATTTGGCTGAGAAGTCTGGACTTGAGGTTGACCCAGATTGTGGAGGTTTCCTTGTTAATGCTGAGCTAGAAGCGCGGTCACATCTTTATGCTGTATGTCATGAGAGAAACTGTGTCACTTACTGTCTAACATGAAACTATTCACACTATCAATATACGTTTATGATTTTAGGCAGGTGACTGCTCTTGTTTCTATGATGTCAAATTTGGTCGTCGTCGTGTGGAACATCATGATCATGCTGTCATATCTGGAAGGCTTGCTGGAGAAAATATGGTTGGAGCAGGTATAATCGATAGTAACTTTGCTTGTTGCTTATTAATTTTTGAAATATTTTTAAAATTAATTTTTTTTTATTTTACTCCTTTAGGGAAACCATATCTTCATCAATCCATGTTTTGGTCTGACTTGGGTCCTGATATTGGATTTGAAGCCATTGGAATTGTTGACTCTTCTTTACCAACAGTAGCTGTATTTGCAAAGGCTTCAGACAAAGACAGTCCAAAAGCCATAGTGGCAGAGTCAAACGATAACATTCGATCAAATTTTGAGGCTGTAAGTGTTTAAAGTGTGTGCCAGTGAAATTTAATTCGCCTCCTGTCAAACTACTTTCATATTTGTTAAAATTTTATTTTTAACAGAATGCATCAAGTATAAACAGTTCTCAAAATCCAGAAAACACACTAAAGAGTACAGTTGGAAATTCAGCAACAGATGACTATGGAAAAGGTATCATATTCTATTTGAGAGATGAATCAGTGGTTGGCATTGTTCTCTGGAATGTTTTCCGACGTATGACTGTTGCCAGACAGGTATATGCTGATTTTAGTGAGAGTGTGTTTATTTTATCTTTTGTCACATTTTAACACTGTGCATTTTAATTTCAGGTTCTTAAGGATGATAGGAAATATGATGACCTAAATGAAGTAGCAAAATTATTCCACATTTTTGATGAGTAATTGACTACTAGTTTGCAGCAGGTTTCTAACTTCACTCCGTTTCAACCGGTGACATTTTCATAAAGTTAAATGGTAACAAGTTTTTATGTGATACATTTGAAATAAGAGAAGTGCATTTACTGATTTCCTTAATTCCATTTGCTTATGTGTTGTATATCATTGTTAGCATATTGAAGGTACCTTTAATATGGAAATAGAATCAATCATCCTGTACACTTACTGGTGAATCTTGATACAGTATTCACATTTAAAGTTGTTAAATGTATATATTTAAAATGAAGTTGAATTCAGTTGTTTTTTCTTTTACCAAACTTTATTTTATTTTATTATATAAATACCTAATACCCAAACATTAATTCCCACAGGAATATTATTTGGAAGATTATGGGCATATGTTTACTGTTTTTCATAATGTTGCTGTAGCAATACGATCCCTCACTAGTTGTGGGCGATTTAGTTTTGCTATCTTGTCCATAAATGGCAAATAATCTCCAACACTAAAATTATCCAACCTAATGTCCTGCAGAGGAAGTAGAAAGGATCTTATCTGAGCACAAAATGACACTCATTTACCTTATGTCTACATACTTGTGGAATGTAAAAACTTACGGCAAGGAGAGAAAGAGCAGAGCACTGCAGCGATGCACTTAAGAGTGCTGGTTGAATATGAGCAAGAATGGCTGTGTACATGTAGTTAGAGTACTCCCATGAGTGCAACGCTGAGAGAGCTAAAATGTGTGGAAGCTGCGATAGAGGCATCGCTGGAATAAAAGCCTGATGATTGAGTCTTCGCACAATGAGCCACCATGGAATGCCCAGCTCCTACAGTACAGGTGTTTATTAAATTTTACTGTCTGACATTTGAGAATCACTTACAACATATTTTTTCTTGCACTGTTGCAAGTGTAATAGTGACTCACAAGCAAAAAGTTGTATGCCTTTGGAACATACTCTGTCAGCAGGCTCTGTAAGTGCTGACTGGTGGATGCTGTTGGCTGCACAGCATTTTGGGACAATAGAGGCCAAATGAAGGAGCCTGTAGGCAGCATTGCTACTCTGTGCAAAATATATCGACTCCTGTGAGAAGACAGACGTGACTCTGTATGCCTTAAAATTGCAAAGATGTTAGATGATGTTTTACAAACTTACTTGTCTGTGTTACCAGTGCACATAAGGAATACAGAAGAGACAAACCAATCAAAATTTTCATTTGAACTTTGGGACCCTAGAAATAATTTAGCTTCATAAAGAAGCTGGGAAAGCTGCTCAGTATGCTGGTTTACCATGTTAGTGCCAAGAACTTTCATCTGGCATCCATACCTAGAAAATGCATTTAAGAGAGTAGAATGGTAAAAAACATACCTAAGATAAGAACTTAACCGGTTACTTATTTTACCTGATAATCAAATCAATAGATTGTGACATCAGTGGAGAGGGCGACGGTGGCACAACAGGTACAGCACCTGCAGGCCATTGGGGCTGTGGTTCACATGGTTGTGTTTGCAATACCTGATCCAAAAGGTCAAGCAGCACAGGTACCTAAAATTTTAAGAAGAAAAAAGGAGGGAGGAAATAATTTACTTTTGCAGTGTTTTAAAGACTAGTCTCTTTATACCTTTAATTCGTTGCGAGAAGAGGCACGATAAGCACGTCGAGCATGAGACATCCACATATTATCATGTAGACCATGGCGTGTGTCTTGCAGAAATCTCTGAAGCTCAGTTTGAACTCTAGGGCGACTTGTGTAAGCATGAGTTCTAGGACTTCTAGGACTATGTGAAAATGTTAAAAGACTGCATGAAGAAAAATCCCTCAGCTGGGCAGAATCATCATTTTATGAGAAACATATTATATCCCTTGTAGTAAGTAAAAGTACTGGCTTGATATGCTACCTGATTTGCAATGGTTACTAAATGATTACAAGAACGAATATTTTCATCAATAATGTTGTATGTTTTACGAGGAGATGGCTCTTTACTCAAATCACAGCCGGATTCCTTTGTCTTAGCTTCAGAGAGTATTTTGTGAATGCATTCCTGTAAGAAACGTGTAAATTATAATTACCTCTTTAGAAGCTAGACAGGAGACATAGAGCAACTTTTACTTACTGTTAACTTTAATTTTTGTTCAAGCACAACTGCAATTTCAGTACTATGTAAAAGCGGGTGTAATATGCCAATAGCTACTTCATGTATGTGACGATTACTAGTATCTCTAAAGGGCTGCAATCCTCTTGCTAGGAGCTCTTTTAATGATAGGGGTTCCAGTTCTTCAATGAGAGTACTCGTTGTTAGACTCAAATCATCATCTTCAGTCAAGTCGTCCAGCAAGTCAGAAACAACTAAACACATTTTTAAGAGGCCAAAAGCTACATTTAAAAACAAATTAACTAGCTGAAAGATTAGTTTGTAGAAAAAAAAATTACCTATAGGCGAAGAACAAATGCTCATTAAACATGTGAGAAAATTATTTTTCTCCTCCTTCCATATCCAGTCTGAGTTTGCATCAAGGGATGACCACAATTGGATCAAGGCATATTTTATCAGGCTTTTCCTTTGTACATGTAGCTTAATACTAGGCACTAAAGTAGACAATTGTAATAGTTGAAGAAATCTTGGATCTGTGCTTTTTGCAAGTGTTGGACTTTCAACATATGAGTCAACTAAACATTGCAGGAGACCTTCAACACCACAAACAGCCATAAATCCCATTGGCGTAAGAGTAATACCTGATAGGAATGCTTCAAGACTTCTGAAATTCAATAATTAGAAAGCTTTTAATACATAGTACAATTTGACAAAATCCTATACTTGAAAAATGTATATGTTAATTTACCTTTGAATAGATAACAGCCCTAAATCTGAGATATACATTGTATTTTTTATATGAATCAAGAGGTGTCCGGCCAGAGGAATAAGCTGTCCCTCACATGACTCCAGTACAAGATATCCCTCAGGGCTACTAAAGAGCTTTTCACTCATGGCTAGAAGATTACATATCGGAGAAATATTTTCAGAAGTGAACCTGCTTCTATCTTGTACAGCCTCAGTAGTTGCCTTTGCAATTCGTCTTGCAATACATGCAGTGCTATTAGAAAGAATGCTTTCTCTTCCACTAGAGCTACTGGCTGAAGATAGTGACAATCGTGAAATTCCCTCTCGAGTTCTTCTTATTGGTCGTCCAAGCATCCATTTCACTGCTGCTGAATGGTCTGATATTTTGTTCAAGATATTTATGTTATGGACATGAAGTGAACAATTATCAACTTTGTTTGGAGACTCAAGCAGTAAATGAAGTAGTTCTGCACTACTACCATTAAGAATTCTAGAGCTTTGACTCACAATGAAAGTGGCACAGATTCTTTCTAATGAGTGCACTAACTTTTCACTGTGCCTGATGCTGGGCTCACAGGAAATCTTATTCAAAAATTCTAATAATTTTAGTAGCACTGAATACATGGAAACAGTATCTTCCTGGATATTTGTTAACACAGGAAATAACAAGTAGCCTTTATCACTGTTTACAAACATCTCTAGAAGAGAAATACAATGAATAAATACTGTTAAATTAACCATACTGGCATTCATATTTCTGTTATTTCCATATTCATAAACAACAGTTACTCCCTCTGACAGCTTCATTTGACTTTTCAACCAAATTAATATTTCTTCTATTATGAATCGTATGAGGCTGGCTGACTTCAGAACGCATTTCATCATTAAATTTTTACCAAATGCCGCATGCATGACACTTGCACACCACTTTGCCTCAGGGTCTAATACAGAAAAAATATGAAATGGATACAGGACATCTTTGCTCTGATCTATTGTTAATGACCTATGATGGTGTGTATGCATGGACAATAGGTCAATGAAGTTATCAATGATTTCTTGTGACCGTTTCTCTCCATACCGAATCCATTTTCCAGGAACTTCCTGTAAAACCTGCAGAAGGCACTGAGAAATTAATATGATCCTTCTGTGTACAGGATTGTCAAACTCAAGCCCATGTAAAGCACTTGGTAACCGTTGGTGCAGATGTCGAGTCAAATAGTACAGGGTGAGACCCTCCAACAGACTGAGAAACCCCTCACTGACTGGACTACAGGATGCAGAAGATGAAATTCTTGCCAGAACTTTTAATACTTGCATAAACACCAACCAGTTTTCGTCTCTTAAACTTTCACAAAGCTCATGTTGAAGTTGAGGCCAATTCGCAGAACCAACAATTTCAGTAACAGGAACCTTTAGTAACACTTCCAAGGCTTGCATGCGCTGATCAGAGTTATGATTTCTAGTCCTTCCACGCCTATTACCATCACCTGACCTCTCAACCCTTGGACTCACATTTGCACTGGAGCATTTACTTAAATCTTTACTCTCTTGTAAGTCACCAGCACTGAGACCCGTATCATAAGGATTATATTGAAGCTTTTCCAAATTGCAGATTTCGACATCCTGGAGGACAATGCTGGTTTTTAATTCTGACATCTCTTTGGAAACACTCAATTCTTGCACAATTTCATCACTCAAAGTGCCCAGCAATCTCGAGTCCAAGTGTCTGACGCTTAATATTTTATCCCAGACAGTTCTACCCAAACGCTGCTCTATCGCACTTGCTAGAAGATCATCAAATCCACCCCTCTGTGCACAGCTCATCTGACAGCTCATCTCTAATGTCAGCTCTGTCTTTCTGTTACGGTTTGGGGCTGTTCACTACGCCCCGCGGGCTCTGCGCCGTGTGTGTGTGTGTACATACCTCAAGTTGCTAGGCAACCACCCTACTACCCTCCAGAGGAGGGGGAGGGGGCTCATTCGTGGCTGGCCCTTTGGCGCCCTTGGCGTCGGTGCCAGACGCACCAGGAAATGCCGATTGTCGTCGGGAAATGACACCGGCCAGCACAACAGAAGGACCGGGACCGGGCAGGGCGGGGCAGGGGCAGGCCGACGTGGCCTCTCTCTAGGCGGACCGGACCGTGCCGGACCGCGGCGGCGGCGAGCATGGCCGCACACAGGTACGCCCCTGCCTAGTAGGCAGCACCCTGGCACAGGTGCGTACGTGTTGCCTAGTAGGCGGGCGCAGATGCAGCCCTTACGCTGCCCCTACGGAGGGAGGGATAGTGCTGCCTACATTGCAAAACAAAGAGTCATTATCTGTAAAGAGCGAGATCGTGAACCCAAGTTTGTCATTCTCTGGGAGAGCGATGTAGAAATTTGGGCGAGAAATGTGACAATTACAAATACAGTGCATTTACCGAAATCTGTACCACTAATTGCCTATGAAAATGGTGCTTGCAGCCCCGCCATGGATCGATACGGAAACCGTTCCAAGTACAAAACTCAATAAATATCGCAAAAAAAGAAATTTCAAAAATTATTAAAAAAAAAAAAATAGAAAAAGAAACACCTTTTGCTGAGAGAAGTGAACGGAAAAACAGTTCAGCCCCGTGTTAAGGCTCAGAAATAAATATGGTAAGCGATACATCATGTCGCGAATACAGCATCGGTGAAATTAAGTGCTCCCGGACTTGGACGTTGTGTTGATGCCTGTGGTCCTGCAGAGGGAGGTGGTGTCGCTGCACGTGGGGCAGGCGGGCGTGCAGGTGGGGTCCGCGTGCTGGGAGCTGTACTGCCTGGAGCACGGCATCGCCCCGGACGGGCAGCTGTGCTGGACGGTGCAGGACGACACCTTCAGCGCCTTCTTCAGCGAGACTGGCGGCGGCAAGTGCGTCCCGCGGGCCATCGTGGCCGACCTGGAGCCCACCTGTGTCGGTAAGGGGCCCCCTCAGGGCGTCCTCCATGGCGTCCTCCAGGGCGTCCCCCAGGGCGTCCTCCAGGTCGTCCTCCAGCAGCTGAACCCCTGCCCTAGACGAGATCCGGACGGGGGCGTACCGCTGCCTGTTCCACCCCTCCCAGCTGGTCTCGGGCAAGGAGGACGCGGCGTCCAACTTCGCGAGGGGCTTCTACACGGTCGGCAGGGAGATGGTGGAGCTGGTGCTGGAGCGCATACGCGTGCTCACCGAGGACTGCAGCGGCCTGCAGGTACGTCCCTGCAGGGTGTCCCCGCGTGCCGCTAGGGCGCCCCCAAGGTGTCCACGCCGGCCGCTAGGGCGCCTCCAGGGTGTCCACGCCAGCCGCTAGGGCGCCTCCAGGGTGTCCACGCGGACCGCTGATGGCGCCTCCAGGGTGTCTCACTCACTCCATTGCGCAGGGCTTCTTGCTGTTCCGGGCCTACGGCGGCGGCACCGGCTCGGGCTTCGCCACCCTGCTGTTGGAGCGGCTCATGGAGGACTACTCCAAGACCAGCAAGCTGGAGTTCGCCGTGTTCCCCGCCCCGCAGGTCGGCCATTTAGTATCGCGAGAAAAGTAGGCAAAAGGTAGTCTATAGCAATAGCACGGTGGAACGTAGCGGACTGCAAATCTGCGCTTGCCTACAAGGCAACCCCCAGGCACGGGGGCGTGCACGCGGGCAGCGCACTGTGTTTAGGCTCCTCGCAAACTTTCCCGGCCACAACGTCATTTATTCCCCCCTTGCCAGATCTCGCCGGTGATCGTGGAGCCGTACAACGCCGTCCTGTGCACGCACGGCTCGCTGGAGATCGAGGACTGCTGCTTCGTGATGGACAACGAGGCGGTGTACGACATCTGCGACCGCCACCTGGACGTGCCCCGCCCCACCTACACCAACCTGAACCGCCTGCTGGGGCAGGTGAGCGCAGCTGCAGCGCCGCGCCGTGTCCAGGACCACAGTCACGCGCCTGTCCTGCCCTGGCCTGCACCTGCTCCTGCACCTGCATCTGCAGGTGGTGTCGGCGGTCACGGCCTCGCTGCGGTTCGAGGGCTGCCTCAACGTGGACCTGGTGGAGTTCCAGACCAACCTGGTGCCGTACCCGCGCCTGCACTTCCCGCTCATCACGTACGCGCCCTTCGTGTCCGCGGGCAAGGCCTACCACGAGGCGCTGTCCGTCGGCCAGCTCACCTCCGCCTGCTTCGAGCCCGCCAACCAGATGGTCAGGTGAGTCGGCCCGGCCAGCCGACTAAGGTAATCCGGGAGGAGGAATCCAAGGTACAATTTGAAGGAATCCGGGGTAATCCAGGTGTAATCCGAGGTAATCCTAGAAAACAAAACGTAATCCCGGGGGGGGGGGGGTAATCCGGGGGGTAATCCGGGTAATCAGTATTCCGGCAGACACATAATTTGGTAGTCGTTTCCCCCTCGGTTGAGCTAAACTTACAACCATAAGCTCGCTCTCAGCAATGACCTTATGGTTATCCCTTGGATAACCATTCGAAAGGTTAATACGATTCCCTGGTTTCCAAGCAGAGGCTCGTATCTTTAAAAAAAAACTTAGTTTTGCGTTAGTTTATTTATCGCAACGTTTCGAAGTTTTAAATCAATGTTACAGTTGTAAGTTGTCAAAAATCAAGCTGGCTGATTGATTGGCAGGTGCAGTCCCGTGGACGGCAAGTACATGGCGTGCTGTCTGCTGTACCGCGGTGACGTCATCCCCACCGACGTGAACAGTGCCGTGCAGGCCATCAAGAGCAAGAGGTCCATCCGCTTCGTGGACTGGTGCCCGACGGGCTTCAAGATCGGCATCAACTACCAGCCGCCCACCACGGTGCCCGGCGCCGACCTGGCGCCCGTCATCCGCGCCGTCACCATGCTGTCCAACTCCACGGCCATCAGGGTGGCCTGGGAGAAGCTCAACCGGAAGTTCGACCTGATGCACCGGAAGCGGGCGTTCATCCACTGGTAGGCGAGTCATGTCTCACTTTGATGTAAAAACAGTTTGTATTTATTATATTCTTTTTACAAAAAAAATATCAGGTACGTCGGCGAGGGTATGGAGGAAGGCGAGTTCCAGGACGCCCGGGACGACCTGGCCGCACTGGAGCAGGACTACGCCGCCGTGGAGGAGTAGGGCCGGAACCGGGAGCCAGACCATGCTCCACGGCCGGCCCAGCCCGGCCCCGGCCCGGCCCGGCCCGACCCGCCCACCAAACCCTTTACATCGGAATATACGAGGTGTCCCGCCCCGTCACGCCCCGTCACGCCCCGTCACACCCCGTCACGCCCCGTCACGCCCCGTCACACCCCGTCACGCCCCGTCACGCCCCGTCACGCCCCGTCTCGCCCAGTCACGCCCCGTCACGCCCCGCCACCATTAGAATAAGGTTTTACGTTTCTCAGGACATTTCGCGCACGTCTCTCTTTTACCGACAAACTACGCGGCCTGGCCTGGGGTCCGTTATGCGCTTTACCGTCAGAAGTCTTACCTGCTTCCTCCGAAGATTAAGGGTCGAAGTTGACTCGCCCTCTGGCCCCAAGTATAAACATGAGGTGCTCCGCGCCCCGCCCCGCCCCGCGCCGCCCCGCCGTTAACTTTCCCGCCCAGAGGAGCAGGTCCAGCCTACCGGCAGCGCAGCAAGATTGTGGCCGAAAGAAAAGAGACCTTTTCATGCGCTTGCAAAGTGCCCGCCATCTATCTCCCGCTATGAGCGCAATTTCCGCCTGTGGAAGGGATGGTCGCGCCCCGCCCCGCCCCGCCCCGCCCCGCCTGGCCCCGCCCCGCCCCGCCCCGCCCCGCCCCGCCGCGCCCTCCGCATGAGCTGCCGCTGCCGAGTAACCATAACCCCAGGGCCGGACTGGACTGGCCCACCGGGGTACCGGAGAAATCCCCGATGGGGCCCCGGGCCCCTGGGCCCGTAGGGCCTATCACTGTAACTAGCCAGGACCTCCTTTTGTCCGACCTGGTCGAATTAATTTCTGCCGCCCGTGATACGGTCAAATATTTTGTCCGACCTCCGTTTTGTGACGGCTACGTCGCCGCGGCTCTGGTGTTCGATGCCGGCCGGACCACTAGCATTCATACTGCGAGAAGCCGCAGTCCCCGTCACCCAGGGACTTTGCAAAACTTGTAAAAAGGGATGAATTTTGATTTAGTCCCTGCATGAATTCAAATTTGTTTTTAAAAAAGAGGGGAGGGATAAAAATCCGAGCATCGCAAACCCCCCTGTAATAACTTTCGTTAAAGAGGTAAAGTAAAAAGTAAAATGACCATTTAAAATTCATTTCGATATGACGGCGAGCGGGAGTTGGCGTTCTCCGTGCCGCCAACGAGACCGCTGGGCTCGAAGTTTTATTTCGGATCTGTCCGGCTCTGCTCTTCGCGCAAACGCCCGGGCACACGCGTGTCTTGTTTGTAAAAACCGAATCATTCTAGAAAATACCAGGATCCTAATTAGTGTCACTATTGCGTTCCACAATTTTTAAAGGAATTTTTAGCGCTGGTGGTTGGCGGTACCGACAGCCGGCTACCGTTGCTCTTCGTTAGTGTTTGTGTACAAAAGTTCCTCCCTGCCTCTCGTTCGTGTTTGTAAATTTTTGAATTCGGGGATTCGGTAATTTTTGGCATCGTTCGCCTTAATTTTTGTGATATTTCGAAACCCGTACATCACATAAACGTGGCGGAAAAGTGCGTGTGCTGTGTCTGATCTGCCGCTGTCGACTGGAAACGTCTCACGTCCGCTCTGCACGGTTGGAGGTTATGGCGCCCGATCAGCTGTTCCGCCGTATTTGGTGTTTCTCCGACTTTTCGCCCAGAAGGACTCAGCTTCAAGGTAAGGTGAGTACCTGCAATTTCCAGTGAATATGCTCTCTCAGCTGTTTCCTCCTCCCCCTTGTATCCGGGGTGCGCTTTGGGCTTGATGTACGACCCAGGCTCGACCCCGGTAAATAGTTGAAATTTCACTAAAAATCCGTCTGAAATCTCTCTGAACTTTCCACAAATCCGGTAAAAATCTCACCGAGTGTGTAAATTGAAGTGTTTTCGGCCGCGCCCGTCGAATGTAAAACGCAGCCAGGCTCGGCGGGCGCGGCGGGGACTCGAGAAAATATTTATCTGCTGCAGAAAGGCTCAGCTATGGTCGTCCCACCGAAAGAATAGGCTATCTATATCTCTCGCACTCATGGGAAAGCGTATTCTTTTCACTCATTTGGTGTACTAAACTCTCGGCAGTTCCACTATAGGTGTCATCTCCTGGGCGAGCAATGAGGCGGTGTTTCTTGCGTATCTGATAGTGAGGCCTGAGCGGGACGTTCCCTGAGCAGTGTGACACTGCTCATAGCACCAGGTGGGCAGTAGTTCGAAAACCGCGTGGGTCCTGGGCCCGGAATTCAGTTTCACACGTTTAAGTTCCCGTTGCCCCTTGAAGGTAGGCAATCCCGGGCCCTTTCAGCTACTTTCTCGGCGGGCCCCTGACCCCCCAATCCGGCCCTGCATAACCCTGACCTGCCCAGGCGAAACGCTGTTGTAAGGCTGCTAGAGATCGTACACATCTACGTGCCCTGAAGAGGGGGTGGGCAGGGTGGGGGTACAAATATTATGGGCCCTCATTAGTTTCAGGGCCTGTAATTTGGGGGTGTCCCAATTGAAGACGCATCAAGGCGTACGCTACAGGATGCAGAGCGACATTTGGCGTCTACTTTTGAGACACCTTTTGGCGCATAGATCCTAGGCACCCTTGACCGCACCACTCTCACACCCTGCGAGGGGCGCACAGGCACAGGGTGAGAGCACCTTTCAGGGTGCCTGCCCCGCCCCGTGTGCACCTCTGCTTCCAGTGTGCCTTTATTGTCAACGGGAGTAAAATGTAGGTTTGTACTTGTCACTGACTCACTTCTACAGTTTAAAAAAAAAAAAACAAAAAAAAAAAAACACACGTTCCGCCATAAAACATGTCCCTCCCTCCTCGGTAGGACGTCCTGGCTGCTGGGCGAAATTGATGGTGCAGTTTTAGCTTATGCCGGAGCAATCTGTGCAGCGTGGGGGAGGGGGCGGGCGTCCGTCACACCTCCTGCTGATCACATAACCGGGGGGGGGGGGGGGCGGGAAAGTTTTGCGCGGGGCGGGGTGGGGGAGGTGAGCCCCCCCCCTCACCCTTAACGGCGAGGAGGGTGATTTCATAGCAGCAGTGGGGCGTAAAAACTTGGGCCTCGCGGTGGGTATGAGTCGGGAGCTGTGGAGCGGCACCCCCTCCACTCCAGCCCAACTTGTTTCACCACGCTCCCCCGTGCACGGCTGGCCCGGCCGGTCCGCTCAGAGTTTGGCTAGAGGGTCGAAAGGGGGGGTTTAACGCACAAATGCATTAGTTGATCGGAGTATCTCTCTGACCCCCCCCCCCCCTCCTATTTTTTTTTATCCCGTTTACACCCCGTGGGGTGCACGGTTTGCCGCCGCCCCCGCCAACCTATTTTGGTCAGTCTCGCAAGCAGGTGGTGGTTCCCGCAGCGCCGCCCGGAGCCGTGAGGACTTTAGGGAGTTGCAGGGTGGAGGGAAGAGGGGGAATAAAAAGAAGGCTGCGGTCAGGGGGAGGGGGACAAGCCTCGAGACCGATTCCCAAGTCGTCCTGAGGGAGACGACTCAAGTCGTGAAGCAGAAAGGAGCCCGCGGGGATAGTGGCGTGCTGTGAGGCGGGGCGAGGCGGGGTGGGGTGGGGTGCCGCGGGGCGGGGCGGGGGAGGCTCTGCGATGTGGGGCTCTCAACTTGTTATCGGCGATTCAATCCAGGCGCAGCTCGCGTCGGCTCAAAAATATCCGCCTCGTTGAAAAAGAGAGAAGGGCTTTGGGTCGGAGAGTAGAGCCTCCCCTCTTCACATGCGTCTCCCCCCCCCCCGCTCTGCTCCGCCCCGCCCCGCCCCGCCCCGCCGGCCCCGCCGGCCCCGCCCGCACCACCGCCCCCGAGGGGTGCTGAGGACTCTCAGGCGCGAGATGGGCTCGCGTGGAGAGGCCTGCCGCCGGGAGGGTAGGCCACCCATCCTACTCGTGAGCAGTGCGAGCGGCCCGGCCGCGCCACTAAGGCGCTCGCCGTGCTTGGAGAGGCGGAGTGGGGTGGGGCGTGCCGACAGACAACGCGCACGGTCAACATTTGACCTCCGAGACGGAGCTGAGCTGTGGGGTCAGTCGGCTAGGCCCCGCCCCGCCCCGCCCCGTCCCGGACCACGCTAGGCGGCAGCACTCGACTGCGGGTCGCGTACGTTTGAGACAGAAGTGATTCCCCCTCCCTCCTCCTCCTCCTCCCCCGCCTTGTCCTCCTCTCCGCCGATAGCCAAGCTGTTGGAGCTGTTGGCGTCGGTCGGGGTATGGGAGCCTCCTCCCCCTTTCCCCCGTCCCCCCTTAGGAGTCTTGGGAGGTGGCGGAGCGCGGCCCGCCGGCGCCCTGGCGCGCCCTGGCGAGGTGTTGGCGGCCGCCAGGAGCAGCCGGCGGGCGGAGCCCCAAAATCAGCGCCGCATCTGGACTAAGTTGAGCAATTACGACCCCTGCCCGCCGGTCCTCCCCCTCCTTCCCCCCCCCCTCCCCCTACAGCCGCCCACCGCGGGGCGCACAGGGGGCTCTTGCCAAAACCCCGGGCTCCCCCCCCCCCATCGCGAAACTTCCCCCCTACCCCTGCCCTCTCCGTTCCTCGGTGTCTCCATCAGTGTCTTTCTGTCTTCCCATACGTCCTGCCCCCCTTCTCCTCCTCGTCGGACCGTCCGTTCAGCGTCTGCAAGGTTCAAAGAATGTTGTGTACAGCACGCCCGAGAGGGGGCAGTCTCCAACCCCTGCCAACCCCCTCCTCCTCCTCCTCCTCCTCCTCCCTCTACCTCGCTCTCAGGGCTAGTAGTTGTTCCATTATAGCCTTTTCTCCCTTTCCTCCTCCTCCTCCTCCTCCTCCTCCTCCTCCTCCTCCTCCTCTTCCCCCTCCTCCTCCTCCTCCTCTTCCTCTTCCTCTTCCTCTTCTTCTTCCTCTTCCTCTTCCTCTTCCTCTTCCTCTTCCTCCTCCTCCTCTTCCTCCTCCGCCTCCTCCTTCTCCTCCTTCTCCTCCTCCTCCTCCTCCTCCTCTTGCATTCATGTCTTAATGTACAAAGTGCGACAGGATATATTTTCAAAATATATTACTTAGCCGTCGACTGCCGTCCAAGACTGCTCTGGCCACGTCCGCTCGGCCTCTCGCAGATACCGGCCCAGAAAACCATTCAGTTTAGGGGACCAAATTCAAAACCGACAAAAACATTAGCGCTATTACCTAAATATGAACTGATTTAATCAAATTATTTTATGAAAATGACTAAATTTTTATTTACCCAACAATATTTAGTTAAAAACGAGGCACTAAAAATTAGTCGGTTTTAGGAACTAAATTGTGTTTCCTTCAACCCCAACTTACATCTAACAACGACCGGAAATTTTGGTTCCTGTCAAGCCATGAGCTTCGATCGCTACGCTCGCTCAGCAATTAGTTATCTAAGTGCGAGAAAGCACCCTTTCTTTTCCTCTACGCGTCTACTATTTTGTCCACCGTCAACATCCCTCGTGAATAGCGTGAATCGCGAATGGCGCCGCAGGCAGCGCGCAGTTTGGTCTGCGCGTTGACGGACAAAAGACGAAAGACTTTGATGGCAGGGCAGAAGCCGTCAGATCAGCGATTGACCGAACTAAGGTGCCCGTCGTAATTGGAGTTCGCCCGTGCTGTACGTACCAGTCCTCCTATATCCAGCAGACGACATGGTCGCCGTCGTGGTGGTGGTCCTGGCGCTGCTCTGCGCCCGCGGGGCGCGGGCTGGTCTCGTCGTCGGGGACGTGCCCACGGCCAACGAGGCCGCGGCCGCGGCCGCGCTGCTGTCCCCGTTCCTGGCGCCGCACAATGGCAGCGTCGTGGTGATGGGCCGCGCGCCCTGGACCGGTGACCTGCTCCGCGCCCTCCCCGTGGAGATGCCACTCGTCGTGCTGGACGACGACGTCAGGTACAACGAGGCCGACAGCCTGGCCGTCGCTGTCCTGCAGACACACCACGTTCTCCTCATCCTCGCGGACGCGCCCGAGGACATCGTGAAGTTCAGGAAGCTGCCGCTGCTCCACCGCGCGCTGTTCTGGATGCGCGTGGCCCGCCCCCGCCCGCCGCTCGAGGTGGTGAACAGCGAGGCCCTTCAGACGTACATGTCGCGCACACGGCGCTGCTCGGACGAGACGGCGCTCGCGCTGGCGTACGCGGACGGCAACGTGCACCTGTACGCCGTCAAGAGGACCGGGGAGTGCATCGACGGTGCGCGGCCGTTCGGCGCTGTGGACCGTTGGTCGGCCGCGGAGCGGCGCTGGCAGCGCGGCGCGGCGCCCTTCGATCGCTTCTGCGACAAGTGGATCCCGCCGCCGGGGCCCGCCGACCCGCTCAACCTTATTGCGATAACAGGGATCCAGACGAAGTTCCTGTCCCGTATTGCCAACGCTATCGTCCGGTACGGTTTAACGCCGCGGAAAATTAAACTCACTGAGTATATCGTTACTCCGCAGACGAAGCAAAAGTTTATCTCGGGTCTCGGGGTGGTACACAGACGTACGGCCAACTGCAGCATAGACGGATTAATTTGGCTGACCGGCATATCGACGTCTTGTACTCTGGAGGTTTCAGTGTCATTTCGTGACGAGTTCAGTTCGATTATCGTCGTAGTCCCCGCCGGGCTCGGCCCCGTGATCAGCCCCCTGGCCGCCGTCCTGCTGGAGTTCTCGCCGGCGGTGTGGCTGGGCACGGCGCTGGCCGCGCTGGGCACGGCGGCCGCCCTGGCCTGCACGCTCCGCCGGGACCGCGGGGCCGCGCTGCTGCTCGCCCTCGCCCCGCTGCTGGCGCAGGCGCCCCCGCCGCCCCCGGCCGCGGGCCCCAGTCTGCGCCCGCTGCTCGGCGCCTGGCTGCTCGTCTGCGTCGTGCTGGCGGCCGCCTACCAGGGGCTGCTGCTTGGCATGCTGTCAGCCGCCCAGCCCCGCGGTGAGATCGACAGCCTGCAAGACCTCGACGACAGCGGCCTGTCCGTGTACGCGAGCTTCGAGGCCTTCTACACGATCGAGGACCAGCTGCCGGAGTCCTTACGCAGCCGCATTAGTATCTGGCAGAAGTCTTACTCCCATTTCCAGGCTATGGTCTACCAGCACGTCGCTCACGATCGCAAGGGGGCTGTCATCATGTTCTCGGACGGGCTACCTAAGAGGCAGCTAGAAACGTGGGCTGTCTGCGGCAATAAGGTACACACGTTCCGGATAGGGGCCTCGTACCCGCGGGTGGTGGCCTCCTGGCATAGAGGCTCCGAGCTCGGCGCAATCATTACGAAATTCTCGAGGCGCATCAGTCAGGCCGGCCTGCGTCAGTACCGCGATGCCCTAGAGGAACACTGGGAGGAGCTGCGCAGGAGGGAGGTCAGCGGCAGCACGGAGGCACGGGCTCGCACCAGGCCGCTCACGCTCGCCATGATGTACCCCGCCTTCCTGTTCCTCGCCGGCGGGCACACCCTCGCCGCGTTCGTCTTCGTCTTCGTCGAGGTTCTGCCTGGCCTAGTCTTCCGACGTCATTAAACTTCAAAGGGTGGAACGTAACTTTTGAGTAAAAAGTGTTGAAAATTTAACATAAAGACAGTTTGTTTTGGTCTTACTCTTACTGCCTAAATGTAGCGCGAAAGTTGTGTACCGGGAGGGTGATTACAGGCGCGTATTGAGGGGAGGGCGAGGGGGCGAGCGCCCCCTGTCAGGCTCTAGTGATCCGCCTGAAAGGTGGGCAACTTGAGCTACAAACCCCGATGTATGTAAGCGACCCCCAGGACACCCCCCTCCCCCTGTCGACAGGACCTTAATACGCCCCTGCGCACCTTGGGAGCTCGAGTAGCACTCCGATCAGCTGATCGGTAGAAAGCCGGCGGGGCCCCGGCCCCTCCGCACTCCCGCCCCGCGGTGCCGCAGCTCGGGGTGGTGCGCCTGGCCTGCGCCGCCGGAGCCGGAACCAGAGCTGGAGCGTGTCCGCGGTCCATCACAGGAGCCCAGCTGTTGGGATGTAATCCCACGAGTAAACAGCGGAGTCTCCAAAGGTTCATTTCGTAACGAAAAACGAGTTACACCGAGCCGCGCGCGCCCTGCGCTGGCCCTGCGCCGCGCGTAATGAGCCAGACAAAGACAGAGCGAGGCGAGGCGCGCGCGCGACCCCTCCCCCCCCTCCTCCCCCGGCGCGCCGCTCGCCCGCGCCGCCCAGCCAGTCAGTCCGACTCCGACCGGCGCGGAGGAAGGTTCAGCGAGCGCCGTCACGTCGCTCCGCCGCTCCGCACGCCGCGCGACCCGAGCCGCGAGCGCGCGCGCGCACGCGCGCGAGTGTGTGTGTGAGTGTGTGTCCGTGACAAGCCGAGTAGTGACGGCCGCGCTGCGTGACTGCGTGTGACTGATCGTGTGTGTGCCGTGACGAGTGTCACGCCAGGGTCGTGTCGGGGGGAAGTACACGCCCCTGTCCTGTCCTGTCCAGCCTGGATATACGGTGCTCCACTCTACCCGCGCGGCCGGCTGGCGCGCGTGAAGTGAAAAGTGAAGTGCAGTGAAGTTCAGTGAGTGAGTCAGGGCGCTCGCAGCGCAGGGCCTTAGTGCCGTGCCAGGCGAGGCTCCTGCAGCAGCCGTGCCGTGCGGTGCGGCACAGCCAGGGCTGGCGGCCAAGGACCGCCGCGCTAACCAGTGCAGCGGCAGCGGGCCGGGCCGGGCCGGACAGCCGGGGCTGGCAGCCAGCAGCGGCCCGCTCAAGAGCGGCCCAGCCGGCAGGCAGGCCGGGGCCGGCGGCGACGTTGCCGGCTGGTGCGAGCTGCGCTAAGCTCAACCAGACTGCAGGCGCTGGCAGGCAGGACCGCGCCGGTGTAAACACGCCCTCATGTGTTCAAAGGTGAGTGCCGCGCGTGACCACCATGTGGCCATGCCGTCAGCACCGCCGGGCCGCGCACGTGCGTGCCAGCCCGGCGCTGCCACACCGCTAACAAACGAACTTTTTTACGAAATTAGTGGGGATCAACGAGAATGATAATGAGCCTGAATTGGGGGGGGGGGGGTATTTTCGATAAGTTCCAGTCGTTCTGAAGATGGTGATCACAGGCAAACTGTATTGCTGACGTGACCACTATGTAACCATCATTTTATGGTCGACCATGAGCAAACCATACCATGGCAGCAACGATTTTTCATTGTAGTTTGTGGGTCTCACCACCGGCCCGGCCGGAGCACTCCCAGTGACAGCGGGGAGGGCGTGAACACAATGCTGAATGCACCATTTCCGTCGGCGCCGACGAGTTGTGAACACACGCGCCCAGTGACGTCACGTTAGTGCTGAGCTGAGCAGGCTCTGAAGGCGCGGAAGTGAGGGCCCTCATGTCGCTCTTATTGCCTCTCTCCTTGTCGCACCCATGGCGGTGCCCTATGCTGGACACGGATGTGTCCCATGAGTGCGACAAGGACAGAGGTATAAGTCGGCAGGCGCGCCCTGACGTGCTGTCTGAGTGCTCACCCCAAGGCGCCGCCTCAGCCACCTCCGTGAACGCGAAGGAGGCCGTCAGCGTGGTTGTGACAGCATGCTGAGGAGACAGGCCTGAGCCTGAGCCGCGAGCTGGGCGTCGTGCGAGGCGTCGGATCGCGCTCCGCTCCGGCGCGGCGTCCTTACGATTATTGGTGGCGACGCTAAGTCTGCCGTGGCCACCGCCGGAGACAGAGCGGGGCGGGGCGGGCGCGGATCCAGCGGATGATCGCGGGGATGTAGGTGATCTTACGGAGTCGTCTCGCCCTGCCTTCTGCCTGTGCTCAGCCGGAGTGTAACACGTATTACCTACCCGTCAACCGTTTTGTGAAAGGCCCATCGGAAAATGGGGGACAGGACTCTCTCCGCCCACTCCCCCCCCCCCCTTTCTGGATCCGCAGCCGGGCCGGACAGGGTCAGGCGCTAGCACAGCTCCGCAGTCAGAGCTTTAATTGTTTTTTGCAATGGAGATATTGACGTTACCGTACCGTAGGGCCGCGCCGAGCCGCGCAGGTCGTGTCGGCTACAGGTGCAGCAGCCAGAGCCAGTGTTCCACGCCCCCCCGGCCCCCCGCGGCCCCCCGCGGCCCCCGCGGCCCCCCGCGGCCCCCCGCGGCCCCCCGCGGCCCCTCCCGGTGCACGGGCCGGGGCAGGGGCCGCCGCTCCCGCCGCCCGCCACGCCCCCGTCGGAAATGCATTCAAGTCCCCGGGGCGCTGGGCGCCCTGCCGACTGATGCCGAGGATCACTCTGTCCTTGTCGCACTCACGGGGCACGACCATACCCAGTAGACTGCACCACCGCCACGGGTGCGACAAGGACAGCGATCTTGTGAATCTGCCGCCCCGCCCCGCCCGCGGCCCGTCCCGCCCCGCCCCGCCCCGCCCCGCCCCGCCTCTGATCCGCGACTGCCCTGCTTGCCAGGTCAGCGGACTGTGAAACAGCGTCGCGCACTGCGCTCGTCGGAAGGGTTGTTGAGCAGGTACTGCATCGCGGGGCGGGGCGCGGCTGGGCGGGGCGCGGCGGCGGGGCGGGGCGGGGCGGGGCGGGGCGCTGACACGCTGGGATACTCGCCAAAGGCCTACACGCATGCCCCGCCCCGTCGAGTTAAACACTTACAAGTGTACAACTGGCAAGTTTGACACTTGGAATTGCACAACTACCGAGTTGTACACTTGGATGTGTAAGACTCGAAGTTGAGTTGCACACTTGGTTTAACAGTGCAGTTTGGACGGCGTGACGCTTCCTCCTTGTTCAATCTCCATTTTGCCGTGAACTAGATATCTTTTTTTCATGTGTATTTCCTTGTCACTCTTCTTTTTTTTTCCCCTTTTCCCGGGGCGTGACTACTTCTGGGTGTCGGCGGCGTTAGTCACGCGAACGCGCTGCGTCAGTCGTGTTGTCCGCGCCCACCGCGCACGCCCGTAGGAACAACAGTCGCCCCGCCCCGCCCCGCCCCGCCCCGCCCCGCCCCGCCCCGTGCTCTGTGCAGCTCGTTTGCCTCTTGGGCGCTCCGCTCCGCTCCGCTCGTTCACCGGCTCGCTCCAGGCAGGCAGAGAGGCCCAGCTGGCAACTTCTTGGGACCCGCCGCGCTGCCAGCCTCGTCCGTCCGTCCGGCCTGCTCCTCCTGCCTGCCTGCCAGCTCGGTCCGCCCCGCCTCGCCCGGTGCTGCTTGTGGTGCTTGCGGTGAGGGCAGCCAGGGGGGGCCGTACGCAAAGCAACTCGTTCTGGCGGCGGAGCCGGGCTGGGCGCGGGTTAGTGTTCTGCAAGGATACTCCGTGATTGAACACAGTGTTGCCAGACAAGTAGGCAATATGTAGCCTGAACGCAGTCGAGCAAAGCGGGCTGCATCTGCGCCTGCACACTAGGCAACATGCACGCATCTGTGCTATAGTGTTGCCTAGTAGGCAGGCGCAGATGCAGCCCGCTTTACTCCACTGTGTTTTGACTACTTATTGCCAACTTTTCTGGCCTCACTGATTGAACACCGAGGTGTTATGGGCGTGATAGAATTTGCGGAAGTTTGTTTTTTTTTTCTGCTGGGAAAACAAAGGTTTACACTTGTACACCTGAACCGATCCCTGTTAACACAAAATTGGGGGCGTGATACCTTTGCAAAAGCATTAAACATGTATAATACGTTTGAAACGTGCTCAGGCACACCTTTGTTTTTCCAGTGACAAGGTGTGCTGGGGGAGAGACATGTCACCCCTGTCGAAAAGGGATGTTGGCTTTGCGATAGGGCCAGCCCAGACCGCCTTCTGGTTGTGACCCTGCGGGAATGAATCGAGTTCTGTGTGACAAACGGACCTCATTCTACCGAACCATGTCGTGGTTTTTGTGCGCTCACCCTCCCCTCCCTCTCACTGCCGCTCGATCAGCCCGCTTCTCTCCAGCGCAGCTCTGGAGGGTTAGCAGAGAGAGAGAGAGAGAGGGGGGGGGGGTATTGAACTGTTACTAGTTTCCTAGTTACCGATTGGAGTTACTATTCAGTAGGTAGCTTCTCTTTATCGCCAGAGGGGACAGCGTTGCAGGAACACGTGCACGTTGCCGCTGCACGTTGCTTTGATTCGGCAAAGCTTTGCAGTGTACCTCCGACAGTTCTGGGCTGCCCTGGTCGGTCGAACCGAATCAAGTGTTGGGTGTCGGCGTGCGTGTGTGTGCGTGTGTGTGTGTGCGTGCAGTTCAGTGCAGAGGCCCGGGCCCGCAGGTGTGTGTCTGGGCGGGGCGGGGCGTGGCGGGGCGTGGCGGGGCGTGGCGGAGCGGGGCGGGGTGTTCTCCGGCCCAGCCGGCGAGGGCGGTGTACAGGTATACACTGTTAAAAGTGCAAACGCCACTAATAAAAGTTTACGGTGATTTCCACTGTAAGCTACGGTGATGCAACCTCTGACTCCCTATGTAGCTTACAGTGACATTCACCGCACGGTAAAAACAATGCCTGATTTTTTTGAGGAAAGTCGGAAAACTGTGAGGAACTCCCTTAATTTGAGGGAACCTCCTCAGATTTTAAGGATGGTCCATCAAAACTTGAATTCCCATAATTTTTTTTAGACTTCCTCAACATCTGAGGAGACCTCCTCAAAATCTGAGGAGACCTCCTCAAAATCTGAGGAGACTTCCTCAAAATCTGAGGAGGTTCCCTTAAATTATGGAAGTTCCTCAAAGTTTTCCCCCTTTTCCTAGAAAAATCAGACATCGTTTTTACCGTGCGTATAGCTGGCGGTGGAAAAATGACCACACGGTAAATCTGTTTCCTGGAAAATTGCCTCCTTTCCTGGGAATCTCAGGAAACAAATTTACAGTGCGTAGCCTGCAGTGAAATGCCGCGAAGGCTTTTTTTCGAGTGCGACTGTATTTACTGGGACAGACAGACAGACAGGCGGTGCGTTATCAGCTGCGCCTGGCCTGGCCCGCGGCGCGGCGGGCGGGTATCAGCTTAGCGCCCCGATATAGAGGGCGCGGCGTGCCAGCGCCATAGCCAGCGCCAGCGGAGCGCGATAGCAGAGGCACTAACCAAAGCATTGCATCCAGCAGAATTTAAATACAAAAAGCACGTGCTCCCCCCCGCCCTCTCACTGGTATAGGCTAACCTTGCGATAAAAAAATTTGCGAAGGATCTGGCTGCTTCGCAATTGCGAGGAATTGGTTTGTATTACGAACAAAATGGTTCGTTCGTAAGCTTTGTGAACCTTCCGCCTTATGAACAATTTTCTTCGTAAGCTGCAAAGAAGTTTTGTAATTGAGAAGAAAATTCTTTGTATTACAAAGCATAGAAAGCACCCAAATAATTCGCAGCTTACGAACAAGTTTCTTCATAATACAAATTCTTCGCAAGGTTTTAACAGTGCCCCCACAACCCACGCACCAGTTTCTGACAGTTTTCTGACAGCCCCAACGGGTAGGTTTAGGGGCGTGGCCTTGGAGTATTACTCTGGCCTTTGGAAGCGGGGAAAACGGGGCACCTATTGTTATTGTGAGTAGCGGGCGTCGAGTCGCCAGTAAACAGCAAAAGGAAATGCAAACAAACAGATGAACGGAGATTCAAACAAACGCGGACGGGTGGTGGTGGGCATGGCATGGCGTATATCTGAAACATGTCTGCCATCTCACTCTCCTCGCCTACACACTAGCCTCATTGTACATGGCGCGTCGCGTCATCATAGCGTACACTCAAATACAGGGGGGGAGGCCCCAGGGCCTAAGGACGAGGGCCGCGGGCCGCCGGTAGAGGCTGCGGACCTCTCTGGACAAGGCAACGCTTTCTCCCCGCGTCTGTGAGCAAACAGGTACGGCACACACCCGGCGCTCTCGCACTAACCCCCCCCCCCCTCCTCTCTTTCCCCTCTCCCTCTCCCTCTCCCTCTCCCTCTCCCTCTCCCTCTCCCTCTCCCTCTCCCTCTCCCTCTCCCTCTCTCCTCTTCGCACACAGTCGCATAGGGCTTCCCTTAGAGAGGGCGTAAAAGCTCTCCTGCTTGCGCGGCTGGCAGACACCGCACTGTAAACTGTAAACGCTCGTTATTACAAAGCGGTGACGTGGGCCATCATGCTTTTATTTATTATTTAAAAACATTATTTTGGTGAGTTCTTTTACCTTCAGAGACGCCATTGGATTCTTTTTCTAATTGTGGGATTTTAAGCTCTTCTTAAAAAAAAAAAAAAAACTTACAAGAAGAAAGTAGGTCGGACACCTGTCACAAGTATACGGAAATCTTCGAGTAACCCGATGGTTTAATTAAAAATTAAATTGCGTGGAAAATATTTATGAAAAAACTGCATTGTGGGCACGTGATCCGTTTATATGCCAAGAAGCGTCATTACGGGGCTTTCAGTGCCCACGTGGGTTGCGCTGGGCTCCGCCGCGACGGTCGTGCCGCGGGCGGGGGATGAACTGCGGGTGCTCATAGGATCCCTCGCCCCTACCGCCCCTACCGCCCCCTACCGCCCCTAGCGCCCCCTACAACCCCCACGGCCGCCTCCCCTAAGAGAGCAACCTCTTTCTTGCGTCGCTTGTTCCTCCGCGTCCACCCTGCACAGCTCGGACCGCAACCCCTTCCCTCCTCTCTCTCTCTCTCTCTCTCTCTCTCTCTCTCTCTCTCTCTCTCTCTCTCTCTCTCTCTCTCTCCTCTCCCTCTCCCTCTCCCTCTCCCTCTCCCTCTCCCTCTCCCTCCCTCCCGTCTTGTCGGGTCGCATTACCGTTTGCAGTTTTATAGGAACCGCCCGCAGCGGGGCGTGGTGCGGCGTAGGGGTGGCCTCCTGCATTAAAGCCGGAGATTGAGCTGAGGAGTCACGGACACCCCTTCCACAAGTAAAAAAATAAAAAATAAAAAATAAAAAAATTGCAAAATTAAAAAAAAAAATCTAATAGCCGGTGGACTCAAGTTTGCGCACTCTATAAAGCTTACAGTGACATTCACCTTAGCTTACGGTGAAAATTCACCGTCAGCTACAGTGCTGCTGGGTTCACCGTAGCTTACAGTGACATCCACCGTCAACCTGTATTAGTGCGAGGAACTGAAGCACTTTGACTATAATTTTGATCAAGATATAATACCGCGGTGACGGAATAAATGATGAGCTTAAGGCACCTCCTGCCTGATTTTTAGAAATCCGATGTCCGGTCTCGTGGTAGTGTATAGTAGCGGGTCGGCGGGTCGGTCCGGGTCGGTCAGGTCAGCACATGTGCTGCGGGGCGGGGCGGGGCGGGGCGGGGCGAGGCGGGGCGTTCCTCGCCGTGTCCGCACGCCAAGCATCTGCCCTTTTCATCTTTCTGCTGACGGCCGGCACGGCTCAGGCTTAAGGCTCCAGCCCTTACTCGCCTGTAAAAAAGAAGGGAAAAGACTCTGAAAAAGGAAACGAAACAATACTAGCAAGCCCTTCCGGAGCTGCCACCGTCCCAGAAACAAAAACAAAAAAAAAAGTGTAACGTGTTTTACAGTGCAACGAGTCTCGTATTTTTCCTGCATTCTGTGTGTCTCGGCGGTGTTTAGCGAGACCTCGCTGAAGGATGTGCGAGAAGAAGCGGTGTAAAAACCAAAAAAATACGTGAAAAAAAGCACTGTTTTAAAAAAAAGCTTCGCAGTTGTATACGCGGCAGGGGATAAAGTTGCGTCTCTGCGCCAACGGATGTGACCACGGTGTGGCCACGTGCTCGCGCGCCCACTTCAGACTAGACCTCACTGTTAAACCGAATCATCATGTGACGATAAATATTGCCACGAATATTTCGTCACAAGAGCTGTGATGAAACAGTCGTCACGTGACATACATCTCGTCACTTGACATGAATCTTTCGTCACACTGTGATGAACAATTGTCATGTGACAAACCTTTCAAAAGTAAAATTTTTCACTGACTTTGTCGCAATGTGACGACATAAAATTTGACAGTGTAGACCTCGAGAGAACCAGGGAGGCGCCACAATTGGCACATCTCTTTTATAGGCACTGTGAAAAGAAATTAGGTGAGAGGCCAGGCAGGCCGCGGGTGCGGGTCAGGTCAGGTCCCCGGGGGCACCCGTGAGCTCACGTCAGGCTCTGCTCGAGGTCCTTGGCCGCAATAGGAGCGGCGAGATCAAACCACTCGCCTCGCCTCGCCTGCAGTGTAAACGAGAGCGACTTGATTTGATTTAATTTTATTTTTGGATGTGTAAGCGACTACCGCACGCATCAGCCCGGCGCGATAGGCGAGGAGACCCGGGACCCGGCCGGCCGGGGCCGGGGGCCGGGCCTGGGAGCCGCAGGTGTGGAGAGTGGGAGGGAGAGAGCGAGAGAGGGAGGGAGAGGGGGAGGGAGAGGGAGAGGCCGTGCAGGGGGCCTTAGTCGGAAGGGGTAAAGGAGAGGGGGGGGGGGGCTAGTAGTGGTGTCATGGATGACCGAGCAGTGCTCACAACGCGGGCACAGCAGGTGACGGTATTCCTCCCCCCCCTCCCCCTCCTCCCCCCGCCCCTCCTCCTCCGCTTGGCGCTGAGCTGCGCTGCGCCCTGGCCCCTGACCTGTGGTGGGCTCAGCACCGCTCAGCATCGCTCAGCACCGCCAAGTGGACTCAGAGGCAGAGTGCTCTGCTCTGGTCTGTAGGCGTGCGAGTGCTCTCTCTCTCTCTCTCTCTCTCTCTCTCTCTCTCTCTCTCTCTCTCTCTCTCTCTCTCTCTCTCGCTCGCTCGCCTCTGAGTAATCCCTCTCGTATCCGGTGCGCCGCGCCCTCCTCAAATAGTGCGGGGGGGTCTCAAGGCGGCGTGACGGGTCCTCGTCGTGCTGCCCGGGCCCGGGCCCGTCCCCGACACCTCTGTGTGGACAGGGCCCCGCCCCGCCGCCGGAAGGGCTAGGGCAGGGCGCCACCGGAGAGAGAGAGAGAGAGAGAGAGAGAGAGAGAGAGAGAGAGAGAGAGAGAGAGAGAGAGGATGGGGTCGGAAGCGGGGATGCGGCGCGTTGGAGTGCTCGTGGGTGTTTGCTCTCGGTGCCAAACCCAAACGCTCTCGGTACCCGTGCTGACCCTACCCACTCCCGCCCCGCCCCGCCCCGCCCGAGTACGGATATTTATAGGTCTTATTTGCACGCCGGGTGCAGGGGTGAGGGTTTTAATGGTGCCCGTAGTGCCGGTAGTGGGTCATGGGGGAGGTGGGGAGCGCTTGCGTAAGGGCATGGTCCAGGTCCAGGGCCAGCACACTGTGCAACACCCCCAGGTCCCATGCTCTGGTGGGTCCTTATGGTGGCTACAGTGAGGTGGGGAGCGCTTGCGTCAGGGCATGGTCCAGGTCCAGGGCCAGCACACTGTGCAACACCCCCAGGTCCCATGCTCTGGTGGGTCCTTATGGTGGCTACTAGCATGGTCAGGTCAGGTGAGGATGCTCTGGTGGGTCCTTATGGTGGCTACAGTGAGGTGGGGAGCGCTTGCGTAAGGGCATGGTCCAGGTCCAGGGCCAGCACACTGTGCAACACCCCCAGGTCCGATGCTCTGGTGGGTCCTTATGGTGGCTACAGTGAGCCCTGCAGCACTGTAGCTTAAGGTACGGTGCAGGGTCGCATTGTAGGCTGCGGTGATGGTCACTGTATAACTGCGGTGAGGCCCCCTTTCACGGCAGCATATCGTGATATTCAGTTATAGTGCAGCGATGTTTTTACTCTTACTTTTACGCTGGCTGTAAGTCATCGGAAGTTTTTGGCAGTGCAGTGTCCTCTCCGAGGGGGTATGCACTCTCAAAACCTGTGACCCGACTATTACGTCTATTACGCTCTATTACGCGTAAAAATATCGAAATTCAGCTGAAAACAGACCAAAACAACCCCAAAGTAGGAAAAATTCGAAGAATTTCGGCTATCACGCCACTATTACGCATACTATTACGCGTGCTATTACGGACAGAGTGACCCGACTATTACGCGAGTGTATACCCCCGCGGTCCTCTCCATTGGGGACCTGGGCCGTGCCTTGGCTCACATCGGCGAGAAGGGCAGTCAGATTTTGTGACCGCAGCTTGCCGTCAGGCCGCGAAACTTGCCCTGTCCGTTAGCGCTCTTTTGTTGACGGGAAGTAGAGGACCTTTCCTTTCCATGTCGCCCCGCCCCGCCCCGCCCCGCCCCGCCCCTCTCTGCCACCGTCTTTTCGTCTGTCCCTACCACTACTTTTTGCTCCTTTCTTTTCCCCCGAGTTCGGCGCCAAGTTTTCGAGGATCCCTTTACGGGGGTGTGCGGGTGGCGGGGCGGGGTGGGGTGGGGTGGGTCGGGGCAGGAGTCGTGGCCCGGCCCCGGCCGGCCAGGCGCGGCACGGCAGCGTACGGCCCAGCTCAGGACGGCCTCCCTCCGGCGGGGCGGCTCGCCCAGGGACCGTCTCAGCAGGGAATATGCGCAGCACATAGCCATCTTTTTGCTAGCTATCTCCTAACTGTAGGCTACAATAATTTTTTAAGCAGTCGATTAGACTGACTTTTACGTTTGGTATAAAGCCCAGTTAAAATAAAAGCCCCGTATTGATCCAGTATCCAGTATAAGCCAGCCAGTTCAAATAGTCAGCCAACCTGCCTTCAAATATTTTTGGCACAGGTGCGTAAACAGACAGTTCAGTCGATTCACACGGCATTATTATTATTTTTTTATTTTTTTTATTTTTTATAATTTTGGGCGTGCTATGGTCTTATGGTGTGCGTCGCTGTCGCCGCGGCCGCCTCAGGCGCGTTATAAGGGTGGGGAAGAGGGGGGTGGACCCCCCCCCCTCCAATCGACCTGTAGCAAACCGCCTGAAAGGAAGGCAACTTGAGCTACAAAACCCCTGTATGTAGGCAACATGATGGGCACCGCCCCTTATCCTCAAGACCTTATAACCCGCCTTGGCCCCCTGTAGGCCCGGGGCCTGCCCCTGCCCCTGCCGGCTGGCTATCGATCACTAATTGGAGATGAATGTGCCCCGCCCCGCCCCGCCCCGCCCCGCCCCGCCCCACCCCGCCCCGACATAAGTTTCCCCCGGGGAGTGGTTGGCCCAGTCAGTCGCAGCCATAAGGTCCCCGTGAAGCCTTGTCGGGTCAGGGCGGGACAGGGCGGTGGCTGGGCAGGCTGGGAGGGTAGCGTAGGGCGGTTGTTGTGGAAAGTGTAACGTTACAAAGCATTGCGTATCGACTTGGAATTCATATCGGCGAGCAAGAATGGGCTGTCGTCAATTTACAACGTATGTCAGTACAAAACATTTTTTAAATCTACTAGTTACGTTGGCGGCGTGCGTGCATTCCATGCAGGGGCGTGTAGGATGCACTGCTAAAAGTTTACGAAGCATTGCTTTGTATTACAAAGGATTTGCTTTGTAAGTTACGGAGAAAACAAGGCCACTGTAATACGAAGAGTCAGACTTTGTAGCCTACAAAGCATCGCTTCGTATTACGAAGCATTGCTTTGTAAGACAAAGGGTGATGCTTCGTAGCTTACAAAGCACGTCATTTGTAGTACAAAGCAGTACTTTGTAATACAAAGGAATCGAATTCTTCGTAGGCTTACAAGAGATGTGCTTTGTAAACTTTTAACAGTGTGGAGCCCCGCTCCTATTTCTCTTTGACAGTTTAAGAAGTTTCCGGCAGTGTACCGCATGAAGAGGTCATTGGTTCTTCATGCCCATGAAGCAGGACTGGGCTCGGAGCGCTGCACCACGCGACCCACGCGCTCTGGCCCGGTCTCCCCCCTCTCCCCGCCCCTCTCTCCCTCTCCGCCTCCCTCACACATACACACAGACACACACAGACAATAGTACACTAATACGTAGCTTCGAAAATAAGCGATGGAGCCAGCACTGAGCACGGTACAAACGGCGCGCCTCATTTGAAAACAAGTACGAAAACTTTCAAAAACTTTTAGATTTTGAGGAAAACTTAGCGCGAAATTTTTCTGTTAACCGACAGTGTTTTTTCACAGTGGGCACAAAATTTTTCGCCGAGCGTAGTTCTGTCATTGCTTGTGCGCTCTGCACTGCACGGCGGGGTAGACCTATTCTTTCGTCGCGAACCCGCCCCGCCCCACCTCGCCTCGCCCCGCCCCGCCTCCTTGTTAGCGAAAAAATTCCCAACCCCGCTTTGCTGTCCTGTGGGTCTCGTGGAGAGGGGTGTTGATTGCTGTTCGCCCCTTCCTTTATCCTCACAGCAAGCGCCCCCCTCCCCCCCCCCCCCCCCCTCTCTCTCTCTCTCTCTTTCTCTCTCTCTCTCTCTCGCTCGCTCGCTCGCTCTCTCACACGCACGTACTCACACACTCGGGAGGACTTCTGGGACCGCTCTTTCTCCTTGCTGGGCTAGAGAGACAAAACCCGGCAGATGTGTGGGATTGTTCCCGCACAAGTCTGGAAAACCTAGAAAGTCATGAAAAGGTTTGAAATTTTATTTTTTTAAATAAATATGTGGTATTAGAAAGTCAGGGATAATGGTGGGATGGTCCTGGGAAAATTTGTGTGACAGACGTCTAGCAGTTATAGAATTAACTATGTCTATTTCGGTGTGCGTTTTTTTTATAAATTCCTACCGTATACATTGGAAAAATCATGTAAATTCTGGAATGTCATGAAAAAGTATGGAAAATGCCAGGATCAAAAATGTGGGAACCCTATTGGGCAGGCTGTATCGTAGTATGCCATCCACTTGTCCAGCCAGCTGCAGGCGGGGAGGGAGGGGGGAGGGGACGCGTTGTATGAGGGTCTGTCCTGGAAGCAATGAAAGAGAGAACGGGGCGGGGCGGGGCGGGGCGGGGCGGGGCGGGAGGGACCGCGGCGCTCTAACGACGCTTCATCTAAGCGGATTTTCGGGGAGACGGGAGATCGCAGCGTGAATGACCATGGCTCATGGCTGTGACTGAGAGAGGGAAAGGGAGACACACGGATAGGAGCAGCCTAATGCTAATGATGATTCCTACAACGTTCTCTCTCTACTCTCTGTCTCCCTGTCCCTTCACCCAGAAAATCTTTATAATAAAACAAAGGACAAACGTGTTAAATCAAAGATTTTTTCCTTAAAAATAAAAAATACCCGGAAATTTTAACATTAGTTCTAGGAATTTTCATTGTTCCAACGTCGATTTCGCTTGTTCTAACGATTATTTTTTCCTACTCTTAACATATTGTCCCTGTTATAACGCGTTTAACCTCATAATGAGGAATAAAATTTCCTTGTCTTGTTTAAAAGGAAAATTTCCTTAGTTCACGCTAACCATTTTCTGGGTATTCTCTTCTCCATTTCGTCACTCGTCCGTCGCGTAATTCCGCCCGGTCCCCATTCCTTCAGGATCTTGTTATCTACAGCAGATAGAGCAAATGGAAGGGCCAAGTGCTGATTGTCCCATTCTGCTGTACCTTTACCGAATCAGTGCGACGGCAGAGACCCCCGTCCATCCCGGCGGAGCGGCGGAGCAACGCCACCAGGGGAGCAAAGTCCAGTTAGAGGGAGCAAGGATTATATAGAAAATGTTAAACGAATTTGCAGAGAGAGAGAGAACCGGGGGGTTCTTTCCTTTTAAGTGGCATATGCCGACGACAATCTCTCTTCTCCCTCTCTTCTCCCTCCCTCTCTCTCTCCTCCCCCTTCCTCTCTCTCTCTCCCTCCTCCCCTCTCCCCCCCCCCCCCCAACTACATTTCTGTGCGATACAGTACCTCCCTTAATTCTCGCGCCCTCTCTCTCTCTCTCTCTCTCTCTCTCTCTCTCTCTCTCTCTCTCTCTCTCTCTCTCTCTGCGCGACGGCATCGTCCCGAGCCGTGCTCCTACAACGAGGTTATACAGATTGAATAGTAACGGAAATGAGAAATCTCGGGTCCAGTCGGGGATGCTGTTGCAGGTCATGGACCACTCGGGGCGGGGCGGGGGCGGGGCGGGGTGAGGGTCCCCGACCGAGGTATGCTATGTCAGACAGACGTGACAGGGGATGCTTCCCCCCCCCCCCCTCGAGGGATCCTCCTTGCCTCGCCCCGCCGCCGCCACCACTGCGTCTCTAAGTGAATTTCGAACTGTGGAAATGAACATCTGTACGACAAACTCTTCTCGCCTCGCCCGCCTCATGAGAGTTTGGTACGCGCGCGCGTACACTGCTGAAAATGTTGTCGCGCTAAGCGAGCGAGGCCGCCTTGGAAAAGAACACTGCTGAAACCTTGCGAGGAAAAAGTTCGTATTACAAACTAAATAGTTCGCCATTGCGGTGTATTCGAGGGGTCGACCACTTGAAATATTTGTGTACATGGAATATATTCCAGTTGGAATATCTGGAATATTTTTGGAATATGTAGAACAATATTTTTGGAATATCAGGAAAATGTGGGATAATATTTCTGGAATATCAGGGACATGTTGGAATATTGGAACATTTTTGGAATATTTGGATTGTTTTTGGACTGGAATATGTTGGAATATCTGGAATATTTTTGGAATATTTTTCAATGTGTACATGGAATATCCAAGTGGTCGACCCCTCGGGTGTATTTCTTCGCAACTTACGGACTATTTAGTTTCAAAGGCAGAAAAAGTTCGTAAGTTTGCGAATCGTTGCGACCTACATCCTCTGTAATGCGAACTCTTTCTTTGCAATGCGAACCTTCCAATTTCTTTTTACCCCTTTTTCGCAAGGTTTTAACAGTGGGTGGCTCTCGGCGTGACGCTCGAAGATTGTGATATAAAGACGAAACTATCCTATCATAACAGCAACATTTTCAGATAAAGCCAGTCTTCTCACCCCCGCCCCCTCTCTCTCTCTCTCTCTCTCTCTCTCTCTCTCTCTCGCTCTCTCTCTCGCTCTCTCGTTATAATGCGATATACAAAGTTGCTTTTACCACGCAGCAGGTCGCCATGTCAGTACGCAACCCCTGCAGGGAGGGAGGCAGAGCGCAGGCGCAGGACAAGATGCCCGTAATGCTGGCGTCGAACAAAGAATGCCGTGCTCCTCTCCTGAGCTGCATGGGGGTTGATATGAACACAATCGCGCCCACACCCCGCCCCGCACCGCCCCACCCCGCCACCCCACCCCACCCGCCTCGCCCCCGCCCGGCCCGCTAGAAACAGCGGAACAAACGCCCCCTTTTGTTGCAGCCCGTGCGGGCGTAAAACACAACAAATACATGCAAAGAACGGCCGGCGGCGGTGGTGAGAGGCGTGGGTGTGGAAAGTGTGTAAATTTATATTGCGACGCCAAACTTTTCATTTGCAGCTCTCTCTCTCTCTCTCTCTCTCTCTCTCTCTCTCTCTCTCTCTCTCTCTCTCTCTCTCTCTCCCCCTCCCGCTCTCCCTCTCTCCCTCTGTTTCACCCCAGACCCGACGGCTTAATCGCGAGCTGCAGCCGCCAGGGGTAGGTCCAGCACGCCTCTTGGGAGGTGGTGCTCAGTGCTGCCAGAAAAGTGGGCAAAAAAAAAAAAAAATAATCCCCAAACATTCGACAATAATTCTCAACATTTGTACACCAAAAATTCCGAGTTGTTTCCCCTTCGACCTGACCTCTCTCGGCACCGCCTGCCTCCCGTCCTGCCCCCAGCGGCCCCCCGCCCAGCACCGCCACAACACCTCCTATTGCTCTCATCCTGCCCCGAGAGTCCCCCCCACCCCTCCTCCCCCGCAGGCGAGGCGACCCTCACCGGAACTACCCCCTCATGATCCTCGGCCGGAAATACTGACGACGAGAAAGGGGCGGCGGGCGGAGGCCCCGAGGGGAGGGGGAGGAGGGGGGGTGTTTCTCAGAGGTGAGAGAATACTGTAGCATGTAGTGTGCAGGAGATGTGATCACTTCCCCGTGATGTAGGCCTTCCTGGTGTTACCTCCCCCCCCCCTCCCCCCCCCCATTCCTTCTCCTTGGCCGCCGCTTGTCCGGCCCGTCCGCTGTCCCTTCGCGGAGCCGTGGAGGACGCAGTCGTGTTTAGTCTACGCTTTGTATCTCGTCCGCCCCCCCCCCCTCCCACCCGCGATCCCCTTCGACTCCTCAAAGTTCCCTCACATCAGCGCCCCCTCTCCCCCCCAGTCCGCTCCGCTCGTATCGCCCCGCTATCGCCCTAAGTTCTGTAGACATTAGTGTCGAGAAATACGGGGGGGGGGGGGGGGGGCACAACTCAGTAGTATAAAAGTATTGCCTCCTCCCCCTTCCCCCTCCTCCCCCTTTCCCCCCAACTCCCTCTCGCCGCGTGCGCGCCAAGTTCCTCAAAAGGTTCGAGGGGGGAGAAAAAATAAATACATGGTCGTGGGTGGAGGAAAAGAGGGTCGGAGAGAGAATGAGAGAGAGAGAGAAAGAAAGAGGGAGAAAGAGAGAGAGAGAGAGAGAGAGAGAGAGAGAGAGTGAGAGTGAGAGAGAGAGAGAGAGAGAGAGAGAGGGGGAGGAAACACGTATGGGGGTGGTGGGGGACAGAAATAGTCCTAGGAAGGATGTTCTATTAGTGTATGGACAAGTCGCGCGCCTCTCTCTCTCTCTCTCTCTCTCTCTCTCTCTCTCTCTCTCTCTCTCTCTCTCTCTCTCTCTTTTCCTCTCCCGTTCTCTCTCCCACGGCACTTCCGAGCGCCCCTCTCACCACGACACTGTCCCTGTCCCTCCCTCGGAATGTTATTGTTGTCCTCGCGGCGGGGTTGGGGTTGGGGTTGGGTCGCTGTGGCTGTTTTTGTTGGTCGGCTCATTTTGCTTGTTGTTTGTTGCTGTTGTTGTTTAGGGCACGACCCTGCTCTCGGCTCGTCCCGCGGGCGCGTTGTTGGCGCGGCTCATCCAGATGGTGGAGATGGACAGTGTTGTCTTGCGCCATGTCTGGTCACATATGGAGTGCCTATGTCTGGTTCGTGTCCGTTTTCAACTTACTTTTCCTCGACAGCCGAAATCGTGTATGTAACTTCCACATACACCGTGCCAACTAGGGAAAGACACTGGGAAAATATCTTCGTAAATTTACGAAGGCCCATTTGTGCTCGTTATAGCTTTGTAATTTTACCATATTTGATAACGTATTTTTACAACCTGTCTCATAAATTTTTTTTCCGTAAACCTTACAAATATTTCTCACAGTGGACTCTGAAATTCGATGTAGAAATGCTGTGAATTTCGCTCGACTTTCCCAAGATTTTCCTAAATATTCCTTAATTTTTTTTTCTGAATTGCCCTCTTTGTATTCTTCTGGACGCCTAGATGTGCTCAAACTTGAGAGTATAATGCTTATAGGTCCGCGCCGTACCGTTTACCCCGCGAGTTAAGGGCCGTGCCGCCAGGTGGCGCCAGATGGCGCCAGGTGCGGGGCCGGCAGGTGCAGGTGCTCATTAGCAGCTGCAGGAGTCGCAGTCCGAGAGACACGGGATTTATGGCATTGTTTCCAAACTCGGGGGATTTATCGCGTCTCTGGAGTTGCGCCTTTCTTGCTGCTGCGGGTCCGGAGGCCGGAAGAGGAGAAGGGTAGGCGGTGCTGCACCGTTTCTAGTTGGTCCAAATCCGCGCTCAAAACGTTTCGATCTACAGCAGGCAATTTAATCCGCTCATAAGATTTTCACTAACAGTCTAATTCGCTCATAATGTTTTGATATTATACACACAGTAAGATTTTAAGTCGTCACATTACGACAAAGTCGGTGCTAAATTTTACTTATGAAAAGTTCGTCACATGACAAATGGTTCATCACAGTGTGACGAAAGATTCATGTCATGTGACGAAAGATTCATGCCATGTGATGAAAGATTCATGTCATGTGACGACTGTTTCATCACAGCTCTTGTGACGAAATATTCGTAGCAATATTTATCGTCACATAACAATTTGTGGTTTAACAGTGTCTGTTCCTTGGCTTAAGGCGTGGAGAATCTTGCAACGCTAATTAGTTCCAGAATTTCTTAGACTGTCTTTTAGAGCGCTGCGCCCGCAGTGTGGTGGTCGGAAGTGACACGGGTGGTATATGGGAGGGGATGTCCAGGCCCAGGTAGCAGGTGGGCGGGACAAAAAGGGCGAGAGAGAGAGAGAGAGAGAGAGAGAGAGAGAGAGAGAGAGAGAGAGAGAGAGAGAGAGGGGGGGAGAAAGCACGCGAGTGAGGACGGCAGCAAGGACGTAAAACAGCCCCTAACCGCAGTGGCCACTCTGCGTCTCTCTCTCTCTCTCTCTCTCTCTCTCTCTCTCTCTCTCTCTCTCTCTCTCTCTCTCTCTCTCTCTCGGCCGCAGGTGCGTTTGGTCGCTGCATGGTTTAGTGGGTCATGCGCCGGTCCCATGAGGGGAGTAATAATGTGTGTCCGTGCATAATGTGTGTGTGTGTGTGTGTATGGCGCGGGCCCGTGCAAACGTACCCCCTTAATGCGCGCATGGACGGTGTCCTCGTCTGGCTGAGTGGTGGCGGTGAGGTATGAGAGAGAGAGAGAGAGAGAGAGAGAGAGGCGAGTGCGAGTAGAACGTTCACCCCCGCGCGGCGTGCTGTGCGGTTCCTTTCTCTGCCTGGTACACACAAAGCACCCCTATGGCTTGTTGGTTGGCCCAACGCGCTGTAACTACCCCCTCCTCCTCCTCCTTTTGAAATCAACATGTCTCCAAACAACAGATCTGACGCTCCACTTCCTCTACACGTCAAACCCGCCCCCTCTCTCTCTCTCTCTCTCTCTCTCTCCCTCCCTCTCTCTCTCTCTCTCTCTCTCTCTCTCTCTCTCTCTCTCTCTCTTTCTCTCTCTCGCTCTCCCTCACTCTCTCTCTCTCCCCCTCAAGGCATGAATGATTCGTGGACACGACACGTGCCGGCCTTCCGCATACCAGACGCCCCCTCCCCTCTCCCTCCCCCGATATAGCATAGAAATAGACCAAAAGAAAAGGAGTAAGAATGTTGTGTTGCGGGTCCGCCCTCTCTGTGCGGCCCCCTGAGGGTAGGCAGACCCGCAACACTCGGGCGCACGCGCAGTCGCTCATGCGAGCCCCCCACTCCAGTCAGCGGTGGAGTCTGAGGACCCGCGTGTGCGCCCACCCAGAAAAAAAGGGAAGAAAAGCTTTCCCATGTAGCTAAAAATTAGTTGTGTGTAGACGATTCTTGGTGCTTTACAACCATCACAAGTTCACTTTGCCTTGTAACATTTACCTAAAGAGCAAAGCGTTTTAGGTTTATGGTTGATTTTTCGCCGCATAGCTCCAAATGTTAGCTGGACAAAAGTAGTCACTTTTTTTTTTTTCTTGTGAGTACGGGGCGGAGATCGTGGTCTGTATAGGGTTGGCCCAGGGCGGCGGGCTTGGACTGGAGGGCCTCTAGGACCGTGGGTGTTGTCTGTAACTGCCCCGCCCTGACCAGCCATACCCCACCCCACCCCGCCCCACCCCACCCCACCCCGCCCCGCCCCGCCTCACCCTGCCGCGTTCGCAGAGGGCGGTGGCTCTCCTACAATTTCCAGAGTTCGGTCCCCACAATCGCTCTGTTGTATGTTGTTGCGGGTTGCTGCGGCGGGGCGGGGCGGGGCGGGCCTTGGGTCCCGGCCGGGGCTTGGGGGTTGAGGCGCCTGCTGGACCCTGAAGCCCCTCCCTCCTGCCCCCAACCTTGGTGCTGGAGGAGGCGTAGCTGTGTGTCACTGTGTAGCTCAACTGAGCAGTGTTGGGGGGCGGCCGATGCGTGGGGGGTTATAGGGGGTATGGGGGGTATAGTGGGGGGAGGAAGTGACAGAGTGGACTATAGGCCCCTGCAATGTCTGTTTGGGCTGTGAAGTGTGTGTGTGTGTGTGTGCGCGCGCGCGTGTGTGTGTGTGTGTGTGTGTGTGAGCACGTGGAACCCTTATGCATTATTTAAGCGTATGTAAGCGTATGCATAATTATGCGTATTTTTGTGCATAGTGACGTATAGTTGAGCAGAGCGAATTTTGAAGGGACTGTGGAAATTTAAACATAATCATGCACAAGTTTTTTTTGTTGTTTTTTCTGTGGTGCGTGAGATTTGCGCAGGTTTGTACACAGGATTTCCCGAGTGGTTGCCCCCTCGGCACAATATCAAAGAGAACTTTTTTTTTACGCATGTGGCAGGCCCATATGTATACACAATTAAAAGAGACGATGTCTCTGGACTTCCGCTTTATCACGCGTGAAATTTGAAAGTTTTTTATTTATTTATTTATTCTATAATTTTGTTTCTTTTATTTTTTTAAACCGCACGTATTTTTTTTAGTCCGCCCTTATAGTGCCGCCTGGCCCGGCCCGGTCCCTGCGCGCGCACAGAGTCGTTTTCTAATTATCTTCTCGTCAGAGGATAACGCCACTCCCCGCCCCGCCCCGCCCCGCCCCGCCCCTTCTATATTTGTGTCCATTGCCGGGGCGAAACGAGATCTCGATTACGGGTCCTGATCGGCCATCTCTGCGGCCCGGCCCGGCCCTGCGTCCGGCAGGAGGCGAGGGGGACCGAGGGAGGCCGAAATTGGCTTGCAACCCCCTGCCCCTGCCGGACCACACCGGGCCAGGCTGCCGGCCAGAAGGTTCCCGGGGCGGGGTGGGGCGGGGCGGGGCGTGCCACGCCGGCCACTCTGCCTCCCGCCCCGCCCCCGCCCCGCCCCGCCCCCAGCCCGCAGCCAATCTCGCTGGGATATCGGCATTTGCATGCAGCCGTATTGAAAGGGCGCGCGCTGGGCTGGGGCCAGGCCGGCCCGGCCCGGCACGGCCTGGCGTGGCCGAATAATGCACTGGATCCCTTATTCCATAACAGGCCTGCTGAGTTCTGGCCGGCTCCTGCTGGCTCCTGCTGGCGGGCTCCTGCCACGGTAAATAAAAAAGATGCCTGATTTTTTGAGAACTCTCATAATTTGAGGAACTCCGAGGGGGTATTTACTTCGGTTTTTCGTGTACAACGAAGTACGCGTAGGCGGGTTATAACGTAATTAATACGCGCATACTACGTGTTATTACGGGGTAATTACGCCTCATTACACGTTATTACGCTACTATCAGTGTATCAGGGCAACTTCTCACATTTTTTGAAGAGACTTCCTTTAAATTTGAGGAGACTTCCTCAAAAAAGGTTCCTCAAAGTTGTCCCCTTTTCCTCAAAAAATCAGAAATCGTTTTTGCCGTATGCTGGCACTCAGCAAATCTAACAGATGTACTGCTCCCAAAAAATTGTGTTCTTAGTTCAAGAACATTGCCTTAAAGTTTTTAGAACAGTGTTCTTGATTTCAGAAATTTAACTTAGTTTAATGACGAAATGCGCTTCACTCAAGCAGAATGTTCCTAAAACTTTAAGAACACTGAAAAATTAAGAACATAGTTTTCTGGGTGTGCATGACAGTTCAAACTGCAATACTGCTGAGTTTTGCAGTTTAAACTATGCAGTACGTACACCTGTTAGATTTCCAGAGCAGGCTCCTGCTGGCTCCTGCTGACCCCTGCTGACCCCTGCTGGCTCCTCAGGCCGCCCTAGGCGCCACCACCTTTGGGTCCATCAGGGTGGATGTCTAAGTGGCTGTGAGCGCATCACTGAAGGCTTTGTGTTGACACGACCTGAAGGGAGACACGAAGCTGAAGGGCGGTATGGAATGAATAGAGTAATGCAGCGCCCCCACCTCTCCCTCTATCTCTCTCTCCCTTTCCCTCTCCCTCTCCCTCTCACTCTCACTCTCCATCTCACTCTTCCTCTCTCTCTCCCTCTCTCCCTCTTTATGCCTTAAGTCAAGAGGCCCGTAGAGTGGCGGCCCACCCTGCGCCTGGATGGGGTGGGATTGCTAATTCTCACTGTCGCTGGCATCTCTCTCTCTCTCTCTCTCTCTCTCTTTCTCGCTCTCTCTCTCTCTCTCTCTCTCTCTCTCTCTCTCTCTCTCTCTCTCTCTCTCTCTCTCTCTCTCTCTCTCTCTCTCTCACTTTAGCCGCCAAAGGCGAAGAGAGAGAGAGAGAGAGAGAGAGAGAGAGAGAGAGAGAGAGAGAGAGAGAGAGAGAGAGAGAGAGAGAGAAGGGGGGGGAGGGATACAGGGAGGAAGAGAGGGAGAGAGACTTTGAGTGGACGGGAGGCACGGGCGCAGATTGCGCTGGTGCGCTTGTAATACATGTGTCCTGGAGGAGGACGGATGAGAAGCGCCGCCTGCGTTTAGTCTCTCTCTCTCTCTCTCCCTCTCCCTCTCCCTCTCTCTCTCTCTCTCTCTCTCTCTCTCTCTCTCTCTCTCTCTCTCTCTCTCTCCCCTCCCCTCTTAAGAGAGAGATGTGCAGCCCGACTCTACTAATGACCACCTGCAATAATTGCACCGCCATGACTGCACTTCATCATAAGCCTGGCCACAAATGACCCGACCCCGCCGCTAATCAGCGCCTGCCTACTAGGCAACACCGTAGCAGACGTGCGTGCCTGTTGCCTAGTAGGCGGGCGCTCAGACGCATAGCCCGCTTTACTCTTCCTGTGTTTGGGGGCTACTTATTGCCTCTTTTTCCGGCGGCACTGGTGGTGCATGCTTCAGGCCCAGGCCGCGCCGCCCGAGCTGGCAGCCAGCCGTCTCCCTTCCAGCCGGCGGCCAGACCAAGCTGGCAGCCAGCAGCAGCGAGGCCCGCGCGGCGCGCACGCCCACTCGAGACGGCCAATTTGTAGGTGGTGTGGGAATGTCGCCCCCCCCCCCTCCTCCGTATGCAGATCAGGCCTCGGTGAAGGGGAGGAGGAGGAGGGGGGGGGAGGGGGCGAGGAGCACTGGAGGCGAGGCTAGGCGCCGCGGTAGTAGGGATATAAATGTGATTTACGGTTTCAAATTGTTGGCCTCTCGCCCTGTGGGCCGCCCATAGGGCCGGTGCTCCGCCCCACCCCGCCCCGCCCCGCCCCAGGACCCCGCCAGCGGCAGCGGCGTCCACGCGGCCCACACCCGCATGGCCCGGCCCGGCGGCTCATGGCCGTTTGGCGGGCGCCCCACCGCCGCCGCGCCGCGCCGCTCCGCACGCGAAACGTCTTCGCTTCCCCCGTTGGCTCCAATTTTTTTTCTCCCCAGTCGCGAGCGTCGGTCTCCAACTTAGAACGAGTGCGCCGTCTGCTGTTTGTCTTTGGTTCCGGACAAGCAGAAGGCGGTGGCGGGGTGGGGCCTCTGTGAAAAAAAAAATTTCTACACTGTAAAAAATTTTTGGAGCAATTTTACAATTTTGTGCTGAAAACGCACCTGTGATACGCCAATACACGGAAATTCATGAGTCCAAGTACAAGTGAAAATTACATGTACATAGGATGAAGAAATTTCCTAAGCCACTGTATACGGAAAATACCTTCCCATATCCACAGTAGTAAAATTACAAAGTGTGTTTCCGACAATCTTCGTGTATCCACAGTAGTAAATTTTTCAGGTGAAGTGTGTAATAGTCTTTTAGTGTCCACAGTGGTAAAATTGTCAACTGTGATCCAGTTAGGTCTCATCGCTTCGACACACATTACCACCTGAATGAGGCTCCTCTGGAAGCGCTGGGTGATGATACCATCCGGGACTTGAACCCCGAACCATGCGATTACCGCACCGCTGCGCTACCCCTGAGCTACCGCGCCGCGTGCGAGATGCCAGTCCGGGACTCGAATACATGATAGAGTCAGCGGGCCAGACCGGGCCAGGTAACTTTACTACTGTGGATACACGAAGTGAATATGCTTCTACAGCGTCGAATTTTAACGAGACTCTGGATATGCAAAGTTCCTAGTTTGACACATCTTAAGTAACCAACACTATCCACTTTAGGAAATTTCGCGGTCCAGTGTGTACTGAATTTTACAGCTGTGGATACATAACGGTTCTCAAAATCCAATTTAGTAATTTTCCGTAAAAGATTCACAAATTTACTTCGGCTTTTAGTAAATTTAAATGTACAGTGGTATCTGAATTTTTTTAAATGGATACACTAAACCGATTTACTATCACAAAGGATACGAAAAGAGACTTTGCAGATACGAACTCACAAATTTATATGCCTTTTGAACACATAAAATTACCCCCGATTTTTTACAGTGTATAATGTAAAATCTAGGAGGAAATTTTTCAGTGATCTGACCATGCCCTATCTCTATCTGTTTCAGGTACGTGCCTTGGGTTTGAAGTCCAATGTGTCGTCGCGGAAGCGGGATGACGGTGAGTTTTAAGCACAAGGAGGAATAAGAATTTACAGAATACTGTGAAAAATATCTTTGCAGATTGACGATAAATTCGGTAAATTACGATTTATGAAATATGTTGTAAATTTACGACGGACCCTTTTTCGCTCGTGAATGAATTTCAAGCCGATAGGTGGCGCGTACGCGATTGTAATTTTGCTACTCATTTTACTGCCGCCAAAGACTTGTCGTGACGATGATCTGCTTTAAGTTTTCCGTGAGGGTTGTGCAGCCTGAGTCTGCACGGAGAATTTTTTTTTAAAAAAAAAAGCCTCTGACATAGCGCCCACAATTTTTTCCCGTTTTGCTATAGTATAGCAGAAATATTTGCTGGGCCAACAAAGCCGTTTGCAGTCTCAACTCTGCAGTTTGCTGTTGCAGTTTTTTTTTCCCGCTCATTAAGCAAAAATAAAATTTTTAAAATCTATATTTGCAACGTGGTTTGCTTCAATAGCTCGTGTTTTCTCTCCGTGTGTGTAGCCTGGTGCGCCCGTGAGCAGGGTGTACTGTATTGCGGCAGGCAGCCGCCTAGGGCCTGGGGCGGGGCTGGAGGATGCAGGTTGTCATCTTGGTTGGGGGGGGGGGGGTCGTTGTCTTCACCCCTTACCTCCGCCAGCCCTCCCCCCACCTCTCGGAGTCTGGCGATGACTTCTGGGCGACGCCAAGTTCACAATTTAATAACCGGGGCCGGGCCCGCCCAGGGCGCACGCGTCGGCGTCGGCGTCGCCTTGGCTGGGGCGTCTTCGTGTCAACACCGACTTGCTGTGGGTAAAGCAATTGGGGGGGAAGGGAAAACCGTGTGAGAGTATTCGGTATTGCTCGCGGTATTGTACTCAAAAAATGCGACCAATTTAGACAAACATATCTTGCTATTTTTCGGTATTTCATCACGGATTTTGAAAGGGGTGGAAAGGGGTGAAAAAGGGGTTGATGTTAATTTTATCCCTACTACGGCACGTGGTAGTGTGTGACATTAAACGTTTATACCGCGTTCCATCCTGGATCAGATCTGCCGGGTGTAACCAGGGCGTGCTACTATAATGCCGAAAATAATTTTCGTCACAAATTAGTTTTTGTTAATGTTATAATGTAACAAAAATGATTATGTTATGTTAGCACGCCCTGGGTGTAAAGCAAGTGAGTACCCCGGTCCCGGTGTGCACCGGGCCAGTGTATCGATCAAACGGACCGGCGAAATTCACCCTGGCGGGAAAGAATAATCAAACACTGTCGCCCCCCCCCCCCCCCCCCGCCCCCTTCCAGTCTACCGCATGCTATGGCGAACGTACCGCCATTTAGCTCCGACATAACAGTCTAGTGAGTCTGCGGTATATTTTTTGACTTTTTGTTATGCTTTTGTCGGGGCGGGCAGTTTGTGAATTTCGGGCGGGAAAAAGAGAAGAAGCCCTTGTCATTTTCTTATTTTATGCCGTTGAGAGTTGAAGTTGATTTGAAGTTGAATATATGCGCCAGCTTAGGAGTGGTGAGGAGGGGTCGCGATCGCGAAAAAAAAAAATCGAGAAGACTTCAAAAGCGAGGAATGACTGTGTGTCGTATTCTCGCAGTACACGCCTGGGGCGAGGACGGGGAGGAGGGGGAGGAGGAGGAGGAGGAGGAGGAGGAGGAGGAGGAGGAGGAGGAGGAGGAGGAGGAGGGGGGACGAGTGGGAGGAGGATAGGAGTGCTGATATCGAAGTGTGGAGATAAGATGATTCACGGCACACTTGGGCCCCGCGCTCAAAACACGGAAGGCGTGGCGGGGCGTGGCGCCGCCGCTCGGTATCGACAGGGAGGGTTGGCGAGGCGGGGCGGGGCGGGGCGGGGCGGGGCGGGTGGGGTGCGCCCGGATCTCAACAGGTTGGCTGGTATATAGGTGTGACCCTACGCAACTCGACACAGTGTTAAATTAAATTAACGTATATTTAACGAGATGTATAGGATCGAAATTTTGTCGACTAATGCGTTATGTAAGTCGACTATGCTTTACATGTTTTCAACGTGAAAACTATTCTTGTTACCTTGCAGATTTTCGTATACGTATATGCGGCAGTCCATTCTTGGTCGTCGATTATATCAAAATGAATCCAAGCTGTCATAAAAACTAAGTAAACCTTCTGTCATTTGGATATATCTACCTCACCAACGGTGTATTGTTGAAATCTTTTTCCCGCGCATACCTATCGGAATATTCCTGGCGGTGCTCCGCCTCTTTGCATTTGGCCGCGGGGAAATAAAAAGCTGGTCGTGTCGCATTGCCGATGATAGCGTTAGCGCTGTCGGGCCGGGCCCATCGCGATACCAAAGAGTAAGATGCACCCGATGGCGCTTCATGAATTACTGATAGATTCGGATACATATTCATGTTCGGCAGGCGGGGTCCCCGGTCCGGCCCGGTCCGGAGGAGTCAGGGGGCCGCACGGTTGGCACCCTACACTCTCCAAAGTTTACGGCGGGGAATTTCATCACTGCATTTTGTCTTCATAATCAAATGAAGTGTTTCTTCTTTTCTTCCTTGATCTCAGTTGTCTACCCGCTCAGTAGGTCATGTCTTTGTTACAGTCGCAGTGTTCTCACTCACTCACGTGCAAACCGTTTTTACTAGGTGTGGCCTTTGCCACACCCTATAATTTTTCTTTTTCTCAATGTTGTGGCTGTTTGCGGCAAATGCGCTCTCTCGTCAAGTTTACCGTCACTCTCTGGAAGTTGGCCGCTGACGGCCCTTTGACAGCGGCACCGCCGGCGTATTTGGAAACGGCAGGCAGAAGCGTGAAACGGTCTAGGAGAGAGAGAGAGAGAGAGAGAGAGAGAGAGAGAGAGAGAGGATGCAGCCATCCTCACATACGAGCGCCAAATGAAAAGCTTCACAGGGGCAGCAGCGCAGGCACTGACGCCGGGCCGGGGTAGTAAAAAGTAAAATTCCGCAAGGCAGCGGCAGCCGTAGCCTGCTGGTTTATAGTTGTGCACGGGGGCGTCATAACTCTCTCTCTCTCTCTCTCTCTCTCTCTCTCTCTCTCTCTCTCTCTCTCTCTCTCTCTCTCTCTCTCTCTCTCTCTCTCTCTCTCTCTCTCTCTCCTTTCTCCCTCTCTTTATTTCATATTCACAAAACTGAAAATACTGTAAAAAAAATCTTTAGGACTGCTGCATTGAGCCTCCCAAACATGTTGAGAATTTGCGACAGTAAGCACAATATTACGGTCCGCACCAGGCAAGAAATGTTACAGATTGGACCGAATTTTTAATATAATCGTCTTATATCCTCATGTTTTTTTCTCTTTTCTGTTTTAAAAAAATTTCATATCGCGATATTTCAGCCTACCCTGCGGTTGGATCCAACTGCCCGCGTGCTTTCGCCCTCTTGTGGCTCTGCGACGTGACTCTCCGCTGCGCGTTCGGATTATTTGACTTTTGGTGGGGCGGGGCGGGGTGGGGCGGGGCGGGGCGCGGCGCGGCCCTCAGATGGCTTGTTGCTCGCCCAGGCACGCGCCCGTCACGCAAATGTGTCGTCTGCTTCGCTCAGACGCGGCGGGGCGGGGCGGGAACGCTTAAAGAGCCCAGGGGCGACCGCCCGGCTGTAGCGGACGACGCGTGGCGGGGCGGGGCGGGGCGGGCTGGGCTGGGGTGGGGTGCTTACTGTTTGACAGCCGCTGAGGAGGAAGCTGGGTGCTGGAAGGAGGGGGTTTGGGGGGCAAAGGACCCGCCCCGCCCCACCCCACCCCACCCCACCCCACCCCACCTTCGTGGTGGTGTGCGCGGTTTGCGGTGCTTTGCGGTCTGCTGCTGTGGTTGGCAGGGAGAAACCGCGTCACCGCCCGCTCATGCCACCACTCACGGGGCGGGGCGGGGCGGGGCGGGGCGGGGCGGGGCGGGTGCGGCCCTGGACAGCGGTGTCAGCGTCCTGCGGCCGGCGGGCGGGTAAACACTATGCTGCACGTGATATGGGCCTACGATCGATGTGTTGTGTCCCTGTGGTACAAGTTGTGTCACACGCTCAGCGCTGTCTGTCTGTCTGTCTGTCTGTCTGTCTGTCTGTCTGTCTGTCTGTCTGTCTGTCTGTCTGTCGAGGTTTCCCGCGGAGGCGGCCGCCGCGCTGCTTAGGCAATAAGTTTCGCAAAGCGGCTGGGGCAGATAATTTTTTCTCTTCCATTTTTCATCCTCTGCTTCTTGTACTCACTGCCGCTATAATGCGCCAAGTTATTCCGCCCGCTCTTGTTGTATTCTGCTGCGAGGGGGTCCCTAGGGGGCAGGGGGTAAGGGGGCCCAATCACAAGCCCTGGTGGCCCTGGGGGCGGGCGGGCGCGCGCCGCGGAGGGGGCTGCCTACCCCCGGCCGGCCTGACGCGTGTGTGTTTCGAAATATGCTGGGGGTTGTTTTACTTTGAGATGGAGATGGTAGAAGAAGTGTTGAGGGGTGGGGGCGGTAGGGTGGTCGCTCGGGCGGGGTGCGGCGGGGTGGAGTGGGGCGGGGCGGGGTGGTGCGGAACGCCGCAGGTAACTACACCGCCAGCCCTGGTGCTTTCAGAGCAAATACCGGTTTATCCCTTCCTCCTGCTGGTTTCGGTGCCCGCGAGGACACTGTTAAAAATAAACCCGCGCGCCCACGCGACGGGCATAACGCGCACACTGTAAAATTTGAAGTCACATTGCTGAGATTTACTCGTGAAAGGTTCGTCACAAGGGGTGAGAGAAATGTTGAATGACATATGGTTCATCACAGTGTGACGAATGTTGCATGTGATGAGACGACATTCATGTGATGTGAGGACTGTTTAATCTCATTCATCTCAGCTCTGGTGACGAAATATTCGTAGCCGTAGCAATGTTTATCGTCACGTGACAATTTGGTTTAACAGTGCAGCTGAAAAGACAATGTCGTCACGTCAGCCCCTGCTGAGGGCTGCCTAGGGCTGGTGCCGTGCCGTGCCGTGTCCCCTGCTCCAGTGTTCGCCTCGCCTGGAGGCTTCTCGGGGGGCCGCGGTGGGGCGGGGGCGAGGCGGGGGCACAGCTGTCACGCGGGGTGGCGGACGCAGATTTGCAAAACGGGGAAGAGGGGGGGGGGCACCGCACGGCGGTTGGTGAAGATTTACGGCTCAGATTTCGAGCTATCATTCCGACGCGGACACGCGAAACTTGTCAAAAGTCGGTGTGGAAGGACGACATGGAGGACTTGAGGTATGGGTGGGGTAGGGATGGGTGGGGTAGGGATGGATGCGGTAGGGATAGGTGGGGTAGGGATGGATGGGGTAGGGATGGGGATAGGGGCAGCACCTGGCCTGAGGCGCTAATTAACCCGTGAGGGATTTCCTTCTGCTTCTTTCCTCCTCCACCCCGCCTGCCACTCCGAGGATATTTGGCATATTTTTAAAAGACGCCCTGTCTGTCTGTCTAGAGAGTGGTGGTGGCGCTGAAGGGGGCGGGGCAGGGGGGGGGGAGTGATGTATGCCGTCTGAGAATGAGGAAATAAGGTGGAGTGGTGAGGAGGGGGCAGCCGGCGAGGCGAGGCTTCAGCGAGGAGGCCAAGTGAAATGAGTGGATGTTTTCCGCTAAACTTGACTGTCTGAGTGAGCGAATGAGGAATGGAGTGAGAGAGAGAGAGAGAGAGAGAGAGAGAGAGAGAGAGAGAGAGAGAGAGAGAGAGAGAGAAAGAGAGAGAGAGAATGGTGGTTGATCCCCGCTCGTTGGTCGCGTTTGGTTCTGAAATAGCCGGGGATGGGAGCATTGGCTCAGTGTGCTGCGCGTGCGTGCGTGCGTGTCTGTGTGTGTGGCTGTGTGTGTGTGCGTGTGCGTGCGCACGCGTGCGTGTTTGGACGCAAACACCCCCGCCTCTCTCCTAGCTCGTACGCTCGCCCTCCCACGTGCATACCTCTAGGGCCCGCGCGTGTGTGTGTGTGTGCCACGGAATGCACCGCCCCGCACTTCCTGCCGGCCAAGACCCTGGCCCCCGCCCCCAGCAGGCGCCGCGACGCCCGCATAGGGACGCCGACGCCCCCCCCCCTCCGCCCACGCGTGTGGGGTTTCCTTCCTAACCGATGGCGGCGGCGCCCGGTCGAGCAGCCGGGCTGTACTGTACGTTGCTCCCGCCCGCTGCAGCTACACACACACACACGCACACACGTTTTCGGCTGTCGGCTGCTGCATATGTTTCTGTCTACTGCTGCTCCCCCCGGCGCGGCGGCGGCGTGCCCCTTTGGCATCATAGCCGAGCGCCTCATGGCACGCGCGTGTTTACGCGTCTGTGCATTCCACGTGTGTGTGTGTGTGTGAGAGAGAGAGGGGGGGAGGGGGGGGGAGAAAAGAATGTTTAGAAAATGTGAAATATTTTTGTTCGAAAAATCACAATTCCAACGTTGATAAAAGTAGGTTGTCTGGCTCTTTTTAGTTAGTAGAGCTATACGCATACTTTGGCGTAAATTTGACGTTGTACTGCCCGAAAACACTTGTGTTCTGATAAAAACGAAAAATCTAAGCGCTAAACTTACATTTAACGCGCTTGTCATAATATATGTCGTGCTTTTGAAGAAAATTTGGCGAATTTTCGCTGTTTAACTGTCGTTTGAAAAACAGCAATGCTTAACGAAGCTCTCTCTCTCTCTCTCTCTCTCTCTCTCTCTCTCTCTCTCTCTCTCTCTCTCTCTCTCTCTCTCCTGTTTGTTGTGGTTTACGGCGCGGCGCGGGAGGTCACGCGTGTTTATCACGCAGCGGTGTTTCGGAATACACGAGCTAATCTGTTTGGCTCAGCGGATTAAAATTATATAAAAGCCAGTAATGTTTCCGCCCACCCTGCTGCTGGCCAAATTCGCGCACACCCTGTTTACTAATAAAAGACCACTGTGAAAAATATCATAGTAAATTTACGACTCCTCCCGTCATTTGTGATTTACAAATAACGGTGTTGTAAATTTACGATCAAAATCGTAAATTTACGGAAGCCCATATGTGTTCGTTAAAGAAACACAAGTCGATACCAAGTGTCCTTGTAATTTTATAATTTTACAATGTGATATCGTAACTTTACGAAATTTTTCAGGGAAGATTTTCTCGTAACTGTGAAAAAATTTCTCACAGTGGAAACTGCCCTGTTTTTGAAAATTATTTCTTAAAAATATTAATGCGATTTTAGGGGTAAAATAAAATTGCCCTCTTCACCCAGCGGTCAAGACATCCCCCCACCCCCTCCCACCGAGGGGAAGTAAGAAGTTGGCGTCGGGAGGTGCGCCTCCCTTCTGCTCTCTCCTTTTATCTCTCATAACTAAAAGTCTCCCCTTTTCTTTTCCCTCTCAGTTTTGCACCTCCGCTATGGTCGGCGCTCATTCTCTCCCCTTCCCCTATCCTCCCCGTCATTTTAATACCGCCCCTCCCGCCAGGCCGGGCCCAACCCGACCGCTGTGTACCAACGCCCATGCTCTCTCTCTCTCTCTCTCTCTCTCTCTCTCTCTCTCTCTCTCTCTCTCTCTCTCTCTCTCTCTCGCTCGCTCTTTTTATCTTTTTAGTCCCGTTTTTCGGTCCAGCTTCCCTTTCTCACGGTTCCCGCACACATCTTCCGCATATACACACCACGCATCCGCCCTACCCTGCCGCCGCTCGTACCTTTGGAACAGGAGAAGGGTTGTTAGGAGGGAGGGGAGAGAGATAGAGGAAGAGAGAGGGAGAGAGGAAGAGAAAGGAGAGACAGTTTATTCCGCGAGGTGTTTGAAGGGCGGTGGCTGTATCTTTACGATCTCTCTCTCTCTCTCTCTCTCTCTCTCTCTCTCTCTCTCTCTCTCTCTCTCTCTCTCTCTCTCTCTCTCTCTCTCTCTCTCTCTCTCTCTCCCGCTCTCTCCCGCTCGCTCTTAGTGCACCACACCACAATGCCTGCCTAGCTGCCATCTCCTTGTGCTCTCTCACTCTCTCTTTCTCTTTCTCATGGTAATGCTCTGGACCGGGGGCGGTAGGCGAGGCGTTCGCCGGAGCCTGGCACCTCAAGTAGGCCACCACGTCAGGGAGCTCCCCGCCCGGCCCCGCCCCGCCCCTCTCCGTTAGTGCGAGTGAGAGAGAGGGCTGCTGAGATGGAAATGCGCCCTTTTGTTCCTGGTTTGCGTACTCCGTACTCTGTTCTCCGTACTCCGTACTCCGCTCTCTGATTCCACGCACCTGCGAGCCGTGGTCTAGCTCCGCACTGTGAAAAATAGTCGTAGGTTTACGGGAAAAATTTCCTCGAAGTGCAGTTGTAAAATTAGAATTGCACATCGTAATATTACAAGCACCACATATCGGATTGAAATTCATTCACTAGCAAATTAGGTCCGTCGTAAATTTACAATCTATTTCGTAAATCGTATTTTACAAAATTTATCGTAAACCTACAAAGTTAATTTTCACAGTGAAATTACCAGTATTATACCGGGGTTACTGTATAGCAGTAAAATTGTAACTCAGTAAATGTTACCGTAACCTTATCGTAACTCGCCGACACCTCGCCGAGAGAAAAGTACTGTATTCCTGATCCAAGCGCGTTTTGGTGCGTGGCTATCGCAGCTGATTCGACGGTCGCCCTCGTTTTTATCGGGGTTTATATCCCCTCATTTGTCGTGCGGTCCCGTCGTACGGGCGGGGCCGCGGGTCGCCCCGCCCCGCCCCGCCCCGCCCCGCCCCCAGTATGCTGTCGTGTGTGGAACGTATCGGGATCGGCCTGGTCGGGCCGGACACCTGACCTCACTGCTGAGCTGTGCCCCCCTCCCTCCCGCCCCGCCCCGCCCCGCCCCGCCCCGCCCCGCCCGCCGCACCCAGCCAGCTGCACTGTATGAGAGAGTGTCAGCTGCAAGTTGGTAAATGCCAAGTCAAGCATGTATAGCTTCTGGCATGCTCGACTGCCTTATGGCGGGGGCGTGCCCGGGCGGGGCGGGGCGGGGCGGGGCGGGGCGGGGCGGGATGGCTCTGGCTGGCTCTGGCGAGTGCGGCTATTCAAGTGGACCCGTTCTCTTGACCCCGTCTCTGTCTCTCGCCTTTATTCCACATACCCCTCGCCGAAATGAAATGATACACTGTCATTTCAAGTGCGCGGAACTCCGCACAACTCTGGCAGATGGTGTTCTAGAGAGCCGGGGCTGCGGCCGGCGCTCTTGATGAAGAACTAGATGGACGTTAGGCCTCTGGAAATGTAGTCGTAGTCACATTTCTCAACCGAATTGAGACTGAGAAGATTGATAAAATTGGCTTAACGATTGACTTACAATGACGTTCACCGTAGCTTCAGTACTTCTCTGTAGGTTGCAAGTTAAATTCGCCGAAAGTTTATATTTTTTTTCCCTGTGAGCGGACGTTTGTCTAGGCTGTTTTCAGACGTGGGGGGTTGGCTGTCCTGTATTGTTTCCCAGACTCTTTACTTTCTAACCGTCAGACATTGTGTTTCATAGCGCACAGGCGAGGGTTAGGGAAGTGGGGAGGAGGGGGGGGGGGCACGGACCACACACACACACACACACACACACACACACACACACACACACACACACACACACACACACACATACTCACACTACCGGATGTGTTGGCCAAAGCGGTCCTGTCGTTTTGCCCCGCGGGCAGAAGGGGGGGGGGGGGGGGTCCCATGGCTGCCCCCCTCCCCCCTGCCCCCCTCCCCCTGCCCCCTGCTCCCTGCTGCCAGCCCCCCTCTGGCGCGCGGGTTCCTTTTTAGTCCTTTGGCACGCATGCATAGGGTCATGAAACAAAGTCTGTCGTCCCCCCGGCCTGCCATGAGCCCATGTCGGCCCCGCCCCGCGTCGAGGGGAACTGATTCAGCTCAGCGACGGCCCGGGGGCGTATTTAGAAACCCGACGTGAGTTCGGCTCTCCACCCGCTTCTCTAAGTTCAGTCCCTTTCACTCCCGGTGTCGATATGGTTAAGTTAGGCTAGGTTCATCCCCACAATTGACGCGTTGGGGCAGCCCCCCCCCCCCCCCACACACACACACACGCACTGTGAGAAATGTTTGCATAGAGGTACGGTAAAATTTTCCATGAGCAACACCGTTTGTAAATCACAAATTATGAAAAAAAGTCGTAAATTTACAAATTTATTTTTGACAGAGTGACTGTACGCGTACACCTGATCCATGTATTATTATGTTGCAATGTAGTCTGTATACACGATTTTCCTATGTGAATTTCCCCTCGAGTGGAAGGGGCTGATGGTAGAGAAGCGTGTGGATGGTGGTGCCGAACTCACTAAGGGTCTCTAAACACGCCCCCGGCCCGGGGGCGCTCTCTCATGTCAGGGTCATTAGGAGAGGGGGTGAGGTGGGGGCGGGGGGCTTAAAGAGGCCCGGCGGGACGCGCTGTGGCAGCCTGCGTTTGGTCGATTGCGCCAAAACCATTTTATTTACACGTGTCAATAACCACCACAACGGCAAACAACAGAAAAAGGTGCGCGCTTGGACTTTACTGAGGCTGCAAATAACCGATGCTGTGTATAGAAGGGTTTGAAACTGAAACTTAGTAAAAAAAAATGTGTGCGAAATAAAGTCTGATTACCGTGCCTTGCACCATATTTTATGGGACAGAGGCATCCACGGAATTTTCCTTTTCTAAGGGAACGTAGACTCTGTCAACCAGGTTCATGGTGATTTCTGGAAGAGCTTTATTTGACAGGGCTTTCACTGTGGATGGCGCGAGTGTCCGTGTGCAGGCGATTAGGCCGGTACAAAGGGGCGGGGGGGGCGGGGCGGGGCGGGGCGGGGCGGGGCGGGGCGGGGCCCTGTCACCACCTGGCGCCCGGTGTAATCGACCTAAATGGCGCGATAGAGTGTTGGGCCGAATGGAACGTCTGGGCGTGACGGGACAGCCGCGTGGAGCGTTACTGTATGAAACGAAACGCGTAACGCAGCTGGAAAAGCGTTACTGCTTCCCGCAGAGATGTGAAGTACCAAGTTAAATAGTGTGTCGACAGGTGATGTGACGGCAGCAGGTACAATGTACAATTTTAAGTCGTCACATGACGACAAAGTCAGTGCTAAAGTTTACTCTTGACAGGTTCGTCACAATGGGTGAGATGGCTGTTGGGTGACAAATGGTTCATCACAGTGTGACGAATGTTGCATGTCATGTGACGAGATGCATGTGACGACTGTATCATCCCAGCTCTTGTGACGAAATATTTGTAGCAATGTTTATCGTCACGTGACAATTCCAGTCTAACAGTGTAGTCCCTCATGATATTCTACCACTCCCAGCTCGATCTAAAACACCATGAATTTGAACCCAGTGGTGTTTTGGCAGAGAATGGCCCATAAGTGGAGGGTGCAATAAATCCTGTGTACCGTGCAGCAGACTCGAACCCTGTGGCCCTGCAGATTCCTGACCCACCCCGCCCCGCCCTACACCCTCGCCCTCCATCCCCCTCCCCGACCCTGCCTCCGGCCCAAAATTAATGTTGGGGTGGGAGAACCTGTTGCGTGCCTCCCCCCCTCTGCACCCTCTCTGCCGGCGCAATCGGACCATTCTCTGACATTTGCGCTCAGTCAAATACCTAACGATAGCTTGTAAATCTCTTTTTTTATTCTTTTTTGTTGGTGATTTTTTTTTTCGTGTGTTGTGTGGATTTATTTTGGCGTGTCGGCGCCGGCCCTATCTCTTTCTCTCGCCACGCGCCGCACATATCGCACGATAGATAGCGTGCCCGTCACTACCCTGTTAAAGAGGCTGTGTGGGGAATTTTCGGGTTGAATTTTATAGTATAACTGTCTAAAATGTGTTTTGACTTCTTTTAAAATTACCTGAATTATTATGAAAATTTATAATTTTTTTCAATTCTAAATTTTTTAAATTTTTGAGTCGTACCAAAATGTTAAAGTTGTTTCCGCCTCGGGGATATTGTTTTTTTCCTGGCTATGTCTCTATTTTCACCCTGATCCGCTAACCTGGCGGAATACGACGCTCACAGCGCCCGGCCGGGCCCTGCTGCTGGCGGGCTGGCGGGTCGACTCACCACCCCTTTCGTATATCTAGCTCCTATCGCCCGCTGCGCCTTTTCTCTCTTGTGGCCGGGAAAATGGCGGCTCGATATTGTATTGCGACTTGCGACCTCCCCAAGTAGACCGGCCGAAATACGCTATGGGGTGAGAAAAAAAAGCACGGGATGACTTTGAGAAAGGTCTCTCTCTCTCTCTCTCTCTCTCTCTCTCTCTCTCTCTCAGTGTGTGTGTGAATTGGTTCTGAAACAGGTGGGCGGGGCTGAGTGCGGTTTGGCCGAGCGTGAAGTGTTGGCGTTTTATGGGCAGTGTGTTCGAATGTGCGTGAAAATGTGTGCGTGCGTGTGTGGGTGAGAGGAGAGAGAGAGAGAGAGAATCGTGTAACGCGTATTAATATCAGGCCGAGCTCTTGGCCCTGGTGAGAGCACCTGTTTCAGCACTGGCACAGAAAAGCACCCCGCCTCATACGAAAATAAAATTACTTTTTCCAGTGTAACATATCCCGTGATGCGTAGCAAGTTTATATGTACGCCGTGGCCTCACTGTGAAAAATTGCCGTACTTACCGGGTATACGGTGCAAATTTTCCATGATGTCGTACAATTACAATTCAAGATTGTAAATTTACAATAAGCACTGCGCGTATCGACTTGGAATCGAGTGACGACCAAAAGTGGAAGGTTGTACGACACACTTTGTAAACGATAAATTACAAAATATATCGTACATGTACGAACCTATTTTTCGCGGTATTTGTGACCGCTATGGCGGGTGGACCGTGTGGACTCGACGGTGACGCCACCTCTCTGCAGTGACGTCATCGACTCGTCTGCCGCGAAAGCCCAGCCTGCTGCGAGCGGCGGGGCGGGGCGGGGCGGGGCGGGGCGCGGGGCGGGTGACTTGTGTGACTGAGGCTCTCCTTGTTCTGTTCGCGTCGCTAACTGCGTTTCCCGGTTTGTTGCAGGTACTGACCCGGTGAGCTGGTAAGAAGGTGCCCCTTTGTTTCTGCCGTACGCCCCGCGCCGCGACCGCCCGATCGGTGTGAGTCTTGGAATCGTCGAAAAAAGTGAGCAGCTCGCTAGGAAAAGCTTTACGAAAATTCAGGTGAAAGCGACAGTAAACCCTGCAGGACTGTAGCTTACATTTCAAAGTCGTCACAACCAGTTACTATATTGCCATGTCGACCGCGGTTTTTGGTTCGCCTCTCCGAGCTAACCGCATCCTTTCAATTTTTCCCGGGTGAAGCAGAAAATATATTTATTTATGCGCTACAAAGGTGTCGTAAACGACGCCCAGTTTCATAAATTCCGACGTATTAGTCGCCTGATTAGGCCCGACGACGAAGAGGTGTTTACCTTCTGCTTCAAGAAAAAAAAAATAGTGAAAAAGAAGCAGATAAGGAGGTGAAAATGTTGGCGTGTCGCTCCACGGCCTTTGCCGATCGGTGGGTTTGCTTGCGTAACCTGGTTTGGCCAGCCAAAGCAGGCAGGAACAGAGAGAGAGAGAGAGAGAGAGAGAGAGAGAGAGAGAGAGAGAGAGAGAGAGAGAGAGAGGCATGCAACACTGAAAAAGAGTAGTCGTTGGGGTGATTTATAGCCGGTGTCGGTGGCGCCGCGCTCCTCCTGCGAGGCGATATGGGGACATGAAGGAAAGAAGAATTCTCGTTTTTTAGCGTCGTTGTCTTTGTTAAAATGTTCTCTATTTATATCCCTTTTTTTTCTGTTTTATTTTACTTGGATTACGGGTTGCAGGCTCATGCTACGAGTCGAGTTTGAAACTTATACGAAACCCATATGAGAGTACTTATTGGTATTACGGCGTATTATCCAAGATCAAGCCACTTCACAGCTTAATTTGCTGTTTCTAGGTACCGCGTTACACGGTAAAAACGGTTCCTTGGTGTCCAAGGACCATCGGAGGAACGATTCAAGGACGGGGGTGTGAAAAAGCATCAGGCCGTCCTTGAATCGTCCTTGGACATCAAGGAACAGTTTTCACCGTGTGCACATCTGGATCAGGTGTATTACGGAAGTGAATTTTCCTCTCGGGAAGCCGGTGATCCGGTGAGCTTCGATCCGGACCACCAACAGTTGTAGTTATCGTAACTGTAGTGCTTTTTTATTTTATATTTTAATGAGCAGGCCGTGCTTGTTTTATGCCCAAACCCTCAATTGTGGGGTGCACGCAAAAAAAAATCGCTCAGCTAAAATTAGATGTGAAAAATTAGCACCACCGCTAAAAACTTAAAACAGCTGAAAAATAAATAGCAGGGTGGCTAGAAAATAAGCACTGTAGCTTAAAAATTAGCTGCGCCTATAGAGCTAAAAAATTAGTACACCTGCTAATTTTCTTGCTCAGACGCGAATTATTTTTTTGAGTGTGGGGTTAACTGTTTTTCCCCCTCAGTCAACAGTGCTCGCCTTTCAATAACCTTGTTTGTACCCCCCCCCCCCCCCCCCCCTTTTCCTTCTCCGGTCCGCCTAGTCGAAGACTGCGCGAGCGTCTTGTAAATAAATTAGCTTTGGGAGGTGACGGGGCGGGCCCGTTCTTTGATGTTGTATCTTGTAATACGCGCAAAAGAGAGGAGAGTTGGGGGGGGGGGGGGAGCTGCGCGGTAGAGCGGGAGATAAAATCACTCCCTACCGGCTGGCTCCGACGACTGGAGATCTCGCGCCGCACGCCCCCCGGTCCGTCATCACCTTGAGAGAGAGAGAGAGAGAGAGAGAGAGAGAGAGAGGGGGGGAGGAGGGGCCAGCGTTATCAGACTAGCAGGCGAATATTGCCTACCATACACTGTTGTTATAGAAACTCAAGTTCAAGACATCCGCTTTACACTCGTTCTCAGTTGTTCTCACTTCTAGGTTGTATACTACACCTACAGTAGCGTAGAGGCCTTCCTAACGAAAATTATTTTCGGCCACAAGAAGTGTTTTTATGACGTCGGGTCATAAGGTAACGAAAATTAAGTGCATTCTCAGCTTTCAACCGAACCCTAGTTAAATGAAATTACTCTTACCGATCGGGAGATATTCTCGAAAAAGTGAAATTATTTTCGGTTAAGTTATCCCACCCTGTCTGGCATTTGGGCGATGAAACCAAGACCGACCCAGCCGGACCGTCCCTGGTAACAATGGCCTGTATTTGTGGCGGCGGTGAAGTTGGTAATGACGCCGCCTGCGGTCCAGGGGGTAGGCAACCCATCGTGCGGCCGCGCGCACCCGCCGCCTAGCGCCCGGGCGCTCTGCCGCCCTCCGGCCCCACCGCCGTCGGACTTTAGACTCTGGGGCAGTGCTTTGCAAAAAAAAAAAATTGCTGTACGACTTTCCGGAAAAAAAATATCCATGAAGCGTCTTTTAATATACAATTTAAAGTTGTCAAATTACAAGCACCATAGAATCGCACTGTAAAATGCTTGCAAACTAAATTCTTTGCAACGTTGCGAAGTATTTTTTATATTCGTATTACGAAGAATTTGTTCGTATTGCAAAGAACTTCTTTGCAAGCTACTAGAATTTTTACAAACCATTTGTATTGCAAAGAAATAGTTCGTAAGCTTACGAAGAATTAGTTCGTAATACAATGCTTCAAAATTCTTTGCAACTTTCAAAGAAAATAGTTTGCAATACGAACCAATTCTTTGCAAGCATTTTACAGTGCGACTCGGGTGTCGAGCAAGTATACGCGCTGACGTAAATTTACAACATAGTTTTTTAGATAGTGAAAAATTACGAAATAAATTACTTTTACCACTCAAATGGAGACCTGCTCGCTCTTTTTCGCGATGAGACACCTGACTCTTGCATTGTCAGTGCGCGTGTCTTTCGATTTCACGTTAATTTATTTTGTTTAAAGTTGAATTACGTTAAAATATTGGCCGCGGCTCTCCTCCCTCTCAGGCGGTGATGATAGGATCCTCAGGCCGTATCTCAGCAGAATAGCAGGCGGAAGTGGCAGGGGATGGGGGTGGGGGTGGGAGGGGGGGTGGGGGAGTGCTAAGAGGAAGAAGAACGGAAAGGGAATGGGTGGGGGAGCAAAGAGGTGGATTTACAGGGATCTGGGGCATATCGCAGACCCATGCCGAGCGCTTTTTTTGACGGATATGGTAAAAAGGACGGACAGTGAGCGGCAAAGAGAGAGAGAGAGAGAGAGAGAGAGAGAGAGAGAGAGAGACGGTCGGGTCGGAGGGGGAGCAAGCAAGCCGGCTTGTGGGCGAGTCGGTGGTGTCTCTCAGTCTGGAGAACTCTCAAAGACGCGCACATCTCGCCTCGCATCTCTCGCTCCTCTCTCTCTCTCTCTCTCTCTCTCTCTCTCTCTCTCTCTCTCTCTCTCTCTCCCTCTCACTCTCTCTCTCACTCTCTCCCCGCCTCGCTCAGACACTCTGAATGTCCCCCCGGGGAACATCCTCTTTTGCCGCTGAGCGCGTCGGCCGCTCAGCTCCGCACAGAAAGATCCCAATCCGCAAAGAATTTCACTCTGCCTTCTGAGCATGGCACTGAGAACTGTTTAGTGAGTGACTTTGGAAGAGAGGGCGGCTAAAGTTTGCACCCAAAGGCCGGATTATGAGGTTAATTTCTTCTTTTTCTTCTTTTTAGTTTTATAAAATCCCCACTTGAAGCCGTTTACCTTGTGGCTAGTGCGGGCAATAGTGTTGAACTGGCGCATGCACACGTGTGCAGGGTGTTTCGGACGACACGTGACAGCGCATTTGCCAGGAGCGGCATTATTTCGTTTCAGTGCCGAATGTCGAACAGTGTAGCCGGCCCGAGTTATTCGCGCCTCCCCGTGCGCACGCGCGAGCCGCGGACCTTAAGTGCAACTATAAGGATACGGGTGGACATCCCCCCGGGAGAGAGAGAAAGGGAGAGAGAGAGAGAGAGAGAGAGAGAGAGAGAGAGAGAGAGAGAGAGAGAGAGAGAGAGTTGCTAACTTGTGCCGTCTACGCCCGACTGGCTCTTTAGAGACAAGAGTTGTACCGCCAACTTCCACGGCGGCCGGTCGGGTCCGGTCGAGTCGGGTCGGGGCCCGTGCGTCCCGTCCCTACGCTCAGCAGGTCACTTGGTGGCCGGAAAGCGCGCGCTCAAGTCGTTCCTGTGCGCACCCCCTCCCTACCCTCCCTCCCTCTCCCTCCCCTCCCCTCCCCTCCTCCCCTTCCCTCCCCTCCCTCACCTCTCCTCCCCCCCTCCACCCTTTCCTCATCCTCTTCCTCGTCTCTCTACTGTGCCTCTCGAAGCTCGACTTCTTCAGACTGCATTATTCATTTTGCATTCCGTAACCCAGCTTTAATAAAATGCTGATTACCGACCTGCTGAGCTCCTCCCCCCGCCTCCCTTGTCGCCCCTCTGTCCCCCGAGAGGGGGGGGGGGGGGGGCAGGGAACTTTCTTTTGAGGGTTGAAAACCCAATTATGTCAAGTTGATAGGATTTGGCGAGTGAAGGGGGTTTTAGGGTTTGACCGGCGCTCCGTCGCTGCCTGGAGCCAGCCCTCCCCTCCTCCCCCTCCTCCCCTTTTGGCCTAGACCACCAGGAGTGTGTTGGTGACGGCAAGTTGTCACCTCTCTCTTTGAGGTATTGTCTCTCTCTCTCTCTCTCTCTCTCTCTCTCTCTCTCTCTCTCTCTCTCTCTCTCTCGACGTCCAAAACTTCCTCGTTTGGGTGGAGGTGCGTTTGAGGTTGAGGTGCGACGGTACACGGTGGCAACAGTTCCAGTCGTCCTGGGGCTGCCCTGGTTGCTGAGCTCGCGACGAATTATGCGTGAAGTGACGACTTGGTTTTCGAAGCCCTTGTGACGAAGACGAACGATTCAGTATTTATCGTCACGTGACTATTCTTTCCAACACTGCCGCCCCTGCCCCGGTCTCCACGCGCAGTCTGTAATCCCCTCGGCAAAAGAAGACGCGGGAATAACACTGTAATAAAGGTCCAAATCCTCGAGTGAGCTAGGGCGCGGCGGGGCGGGGCGGGGCGGGGCGTGTCTTTGCCGCTGCCCGAGCGCAGCGGGGCGCGCTTTCCCTCCTGTTGAGTCTTTGGCGAGGTCTTCTTCTACTGAGAACGCCCTGCTGCCCCGCCCCGCCCCGCCCCGCCAGCTCGGGTCGCTTCGCTTTTTGCGTCGCCTCAAAGACACTCGGCGTCGCGACGCACGGTAAATCTGGTTCTTGGAGCGCCCAGGAGAGTAGGTACTTTTCCAGGAAAGTTGCAACTGTTATCGTACTTGAAAATTGCAGTAAAACCTTGTATATTCGGCTCGTTGTACCCCAAAAATTTACAACAAATTCCAACAGTTTTCAGTTGGTAAATTGTGGTATTTTATGAGAGTGTAGTGTAGCTTCAGCACCTGCCTTCCCTCCCCCCAAAGCTGACGGTGGTTTTGCCGTCTTGAGCTCCGGGCCGGGCCGGGCCGGTCAGGACCACGAGACGACCCCTCCTGCTCCTCCGCCCGCCGGGTGGGTAGGCAACACTCCGCCACCAGTGTCGAGCACGCTGCCTATCCCGCACGCGCCGGGCGCTCCCCGCCGGTCTCGTCTTATCCGAGTATAGTGACGGTTTCCATTGTTTCACTTCAATGAATTCCTAGTCGATACGCTTGTAGTTTTAGAATGTTGAATTGTAATCTTACAAAATGCTTTGTGTAAAAAAAAAATCCCTGTGGATCTGCAACTATTTTTAACAGTGGTCATTCAACTGTTGACCGCATGACACGTCTGGTTGTGCAGAGCGGCTTTAAACTCACATTAGCCCCCCCCCCCCCCCCCCATCGACAAAAGGGCGTTGGGGAAGCGGATTATGTCCGCTAATGCAGCGCGGTCTGTAAATGGACGCGGGGCCGCTGCGGGGCGCAGCAAAACGCACCGTGTTTGGTTTGTACACTATGCTCGTTTAGGAATGACAAGTCGATACCAAGAGTCATTACACTTTTATTCATTTTTCAATTTGATATCGTTACTTTCCCGTAACTGCAATACAATTATTTCGAACAGGGAACACTCAGCTGTACAGGTGTACCACTATAGAATCTATCACCGCTGTAAAAAATATCTTTGTAGATTTACGATATACTGTCTTTTCTAAATTACGATTTACGAAATATGTTGTAAAATTACGACAGCCCCATCTTGCTCGTGATTGAATTTCAAGTCGATGCGCATTGCTTGTAATATCACGATTTTAAATTGTAATTTTACAACTGCACTTCGTCGAAAATTTTTCCGTAACCTTATTACGCAATTGCATAGTGACACACGTGCAAGTGTGCGACATTCACACACATTTTTCAACGGACTCTTCCACTGTGCGCGTGTGTCGAACCGGCCCGGCACGGGTGGGCAGTCAGTCAGTCAGGCCCTCTCCGCTTGTGGTTATTTCTCCGGCGCCGCACCGGATGTGCACGACCCCGGTCCTTCCCCCGGCCTGCCGGACCCCACTTCCGGTACACAGCTGTCACAGGGAAGTCCGGAGTCCGGGAGGAGAGGAGAGGAGAGGAGGGACTCTCGGGGACAGAACAGGACAGGGGTCGGGCCGGGCCGGGTCGCAGCGCCGGCTGGCGCACGCTATGTCGTCTCTCTCTCTCTCTCTCTCTCTCTCTCTCTCTCTCTCTCTCTCTCTCTCTCTCTCTCTCTGTTTCCTTTCTCCCTCTGCTCTTCATCAGACCGCACTCCTACACATTCCTCACCCCAATAAGGAGCACCCGTAGTTGACTGCAGGGCGCTGGCAGTGCGGCTAATTCGGCCTCTGGGTGCCTCCCCCCATCCCTCCCCTCTCCCTCCCTCCCTCTCCCCCCCCTCTCGTGTGTGTGTGTGTGTGAAACAGGATCTGCACTGATATACACGTCCTCCCTAGTGGAACAGCGGTCCTGCCCGGCAGTGCCTGCAGGCCGTAGGGCTGGCCTGCCTGCCTGGGCTGGGCGCAAGCTTCAGCGCACGGGGGTGAAAAGAGAGACGAGAGATATTAGAAACCTCGCTGTTACTGGGAGCGACTCTCTCACTCCCTCTCTCTCTCTCTCTTACTCTCTCTTACTCTCTCTCTCCCTCCCTCTCTCTTTTTCTCTCTCTCTTCCTCTCTCTCTCTCCCTCTCTCTCTCTCTCTCTCTCTCTGCGCCGCTGCGGGGTACCGTTGTCACGTCTGTTTTATCTCCTTATTTTACTTCTTTTGTTTTTGCTAGTCTAGCGAGTATCGTGGTTTTCCCTTTTTTTTATTTTTTATGTTTTTTGTCCGTTGACATTGATGTCTGGACACATACATAAATCAGACTGGAGAAGAGAGTGTAAAAGAGGGAAAAGTAGAGAGAGCAAGATTTTGAAAAATTAAGCAGGAGACCGGGAGGAGGTAGGAAGCTGGTTTGGGAGGGAATGAGGGAGAGGGGGAGAGAGAGAGAGAGAGAGAGAGAGAGAGAGAGAGAGAGAGGGGGGACGGGGCGGTAGGGCCCATGGTCCTTGCGGCGACGTCGAGAGTACACTCGATGTCAGGAGCAGGCACTAGGTCCTGCCCTAGGCCGCCGCCGTGGTGGTTGCCGGCGGGCCTGGGCGGGGCGGGGTTGAGCAGGGTTAGGGTGTTCCCCGCCCCGCCCCGCCACGCCCCGCCCCGCCCCGCTGCGCCCCGGAGGCTTGACCCGCCCTACATGCCCGCCGGAGGGGCACTAGGGCTGGGCTGCCTGATAAATATGAAGCGAGCGAGCCGGGCGGGGGCGGGGCCCACGTCGAACAGTACAGCTGCATGTACAACCCCCTCTCCGTCCCTCGCTCGCTCTTTTGCTCGCTCTCTCATTTGCTCTCTTACTCGCTCTCTCACTCGCTCGCTCCCCCTTCCCCCGGGGATGACGCTGCCCCCTAGCCGAGAGGCGAGCTAAGCAGACTGATCACCCCTCAGGGCCAGCCAAATCACCTCCAACCCCTCAAAGTCACGAGGGCGGGAGAGCAGCGGGAGAGCGAGAGAGAGAGAGAGAGAGAGAGAGGCGTGAATCCCCACGCAAGCCCTCTCTTCTCTCGCTCCACCCTTAGCCTCTTATCCTCACGGTCTGTCTTTCTCTCACCTCGTCACAGCTTTGGCGTGTGTGTGTGTGTGTGTGTGTGTGTGTGTTTGCGCTGTACGGCCCTATCCGTCTGCCCTTGTGGCCTGCCGCTCCTCCAGCGGCACACAGTTCTCCCACAGGCAGGCCTGGTGCCGCCTGCTGCCCTCCTGTTGCGGCGGTCCCTACAGGCCTGCTGGCCCTGCTGGCCCTGCCTGCTGGCCCTGCCTGCTGCCCTCCTGTTGCGGCGGCCCCTACAGGCCTGCTGGCCCTGCCTGCTGGCCCTGCCTGCTGGGCTTACTGTAAGCCCGGCGGGGGCCGCTCCTCCAGCGGCACACAGTTCTCCCACAGGCCTGGTGCCGCCTGCTGCCCTCCTGTTGCGGCGGTCCCTACAGGCCTGCTGGCCCTGCTGGCCCTGCTGGCCCTGCTGGCCCTGCTGGCCCTGCCTGCTGGGCTTACTGTAAGCCCGGCGCGTGCGTCGCCGCCACGCCCACCAATCACGACAGGCCCCGCTGGCTGGTCCGGGGGATCGAAGTGCCGCGCGGCTGAGGGAAAATGATAAAAAAAAAGGAAAAGCACTGTGAAAAATATCTTTGTAGAATTACGATAAATTTCGTCAAATACGATTTTTGAAATACGTTGTGAATTTACGACGTACTTTTTTTGCTCGTGATTGAATTTCAAGCCGATATGAAGTGCTTGTAATTTCACGAGTTGCAATTGTAATTTTACAACTGCACTTCGTGGAAAATTTTCCCGTAAACCTACAACTATTTTTCACAGTGAATGAAAGAAATTTATATCTAAAATAAACTTGTGTCCTGTGAGCCGTATGTGTGTGTGTCCGTGGCGTACGTCGAGATATGCCGATTGCAGGCACAGTGCCCTGGGGTTGGTTTCTTATCTCCGGTGTGCCGCTCGGGCGCTCCCATTGGCTCCGGGGGGGAACTGGTGCAGACGTGGACCTCAACCTCAACGCTGTCATTTGTCATTGGCAACGATCAGTGCCGCAATGTTTCGCATATTGCGCATTGCCATGTGCTTGTGTGGCAAATGGAGCGCGTTTTTTGGCAATGAAGCCGTATTGGCGATGGGATGCCACTCCTGTGGCAATGAGCCATGCGCTTATACCGCTAACTCGGTGCCATTGGTCATCGCCATATTGCGGCGATGAAACCAAGAAAACTTAGAAAATTAGTATGAAGCTTTTGCAGCCGCATTTAGCCATCGCGATTATTGCCTACATCTTGGCGTCCTCTTGGTAAAACGAAGGCGTGTAGCAAACATAATGGCAATGCAGTGGTATTGCCATGACTTGGCACTGACAGTATTGCCAAATATGGTGATGAGGGAATTGTGCGCTTTCGCGTGTCGTACAGACCTAGGAAATCATTTTTGTTTTGGATCATAGTGTGCGGTGTACCCCCCCCCCCCCTTTCCCTTACACCTCTCCATTTTTTTCTTCCCGAAAAGGAGCGGGGAAAAAAAGAGTACACAGCAGAACGAATGACGTAATCTGCGCACGACCCCAATTCTTCTCGATGGCCGCGGTGGTGGCTGTTGCTGGCGGGAGCAGACGCAGACGGTCCGCCCCCCCCGCCCCGCCCCGCCCCGCCCCGCGCCTCACAGCTCTGAATTTATCGCCGTGTTTACAGTGCCGGAGGCTCGGGAAGCCGGGGGCGGGGAGGGGGGGGGGGGGAGATTGGGGGATGACTGGCTGTCGCGCGGCGCGCCCCGCAGCCGCCCTTTTCTGCTTTACAAAATAACGCGCGTTGTGCGGGGCGCGGGGTGCGGGGCGCAGGGCGCGGGGCGCGGCCGGCCGTCAAATTAACATCTTCCTCCCGTGTTTTACGGACCGTAAAGAGGAGTAAGGACTGGGGGGCGCGGGGTAATCCCCTCGTAGGGATGTGATTCAATGGCAGCCTCGATATATTCAGGGTGCACTGTTGTTTTTTCGTTCGGCATTCATCTTTGCCGATATTTTTGGCGTTACTCAATGCCGTTTGTGCGACAATCAAGCCTGTTTTGTAGGGCTACTTCGGCGCTGTCCTGTGTCGCCTCGCTTTCATAAAGCGTATACAGTCCGTAAGCCCTTCTTGAAGCTCATGCGATCCTTTCCTCCTATGTAAATGAATGGGAGGGGGGGGGGGGGTCCTTAAAGCGTAGCCGTACGCTTCACGAAGGGCGTAAGGCCTTGTACGTTAGAAGAAGGCGTATGTACAACTACGCCATTCAGTTTTGCCAATGGCGTCAGCAGGTAGGCAGGCGAGCGTGTTTTCTATGCCAGTGGATGAGGAAAACAGGAATACAGTTTTCTGGGTGAGGCGCCCCATCCCGCCCCGCCTCGCCCCGCCTCGCCAACATGTCTCTCTTCTTGGGGCGGGTTGCGTGTTCCATCATCCCTCCGAGACAGGGCGGGGCGGGGCGGGGCGTGGCGGCCCCACAGTTCAGCCCTTCGGTTTGTCGTAAAAAATGGTTTTTGGGCGGCGCAGCCACGGTCGCCGCGACCAACTTTGGGAAATGTATACTAGACGTGGTATTGGGCCGAGGCGGCTCAGCTCTTCAGGGTTGATATACGCATCGTAGTGCCGCGCGCGCGTGTGTGTGTGTGTGTGTTCAGCCACCGAATTTTGTATTTCGGAGGGCGTGAGTTTTAGTGTAGTAAATTCACTGTGGGAAGAAAAGAGTTTGCACTGTTAAACCAAATTGTCACGAGACGATAACTATTGCTACGAATATATCGTCACAAGAGCTGAGATGAAACAGTCGTCACATGACATGTATTTCGTCACATGACATGCAACATTCGTCACACTGTGACGAACCATTTGTCACTTGCCATTTGTCATTTAACATTCATCTGACCCCTTGTGGCGAATGCTTTCTGTGACCCCTTGAAATTTTACTTTCAAGAGTAAATTTGGCACCGACTATGTCGTCATGTGACGACTTAAAATTTTACGGTGTGTAGGGGTTACGGGAAAGTTTTTCCTCGAGAAATTTACGTTAAAGTAACGATACCGCATTGTTCCAATAATACTGTATTGTAAGACGCCGTGTGCCTTCTTGTTGCAGATGATGTGGTAGAGCTGCGGGAGCTGCGGCATGGAGCGCCTGCTGCTGTGTGCGCTGCTCTGCAGCGCGGGCGTGTGGGCGGCCGAGGAGCGCGCCCAGGTCCAGGGCGGCGTCCAGGAGCTCCCCCAGGACCCCGTCCAGGAGCGCGTCCAGGAGCGCGTCCAGGACCACGTCCAGGACCACATCAAGGGGCCCGTCCAGGAGCCCCGGGACCACCACGGCCACGCGGACGACCGCCAGAACGAACTCGTCCCCGACCACGACAAGCATGATGATCACCTCCTCGACGTCAAGAAGGCCCCGCCGCCGCCGCCGCTCCCCGTGGAGGCGGCGGCGCCCCCGCCTGCCCCGGCGCTCAACGAGCTAGACGCCAAGACGGGCGACGAGTCGGACGCATCCTCTTCGTCGTCGTCGTCGTCGTCCTCGACGTCGTCCGAGAGCGCGCCGGAGGCCAAGCCGTCCGAGGAGTCCGTGGAGGGCGGCGGACAGGACGCCGACAAGGACGCCGACAAGGACGCCGACAAGGACGCCGACAAGCCCCCCGGCGCCGCCGAGGACAGCACGGCCGCCGACCCCGCGTCGTCGTCGTCCCTCTCCGGGGAGGAGAGCTCCACGGAGGAGATGCCGCCCGCCCCCAAGGTCGTCGTCCGGGAGGACGTCCGGGACGACGACGCCGAGCCCGAGCTGGACGCCGGCGAGGAGGCGGCGTCCACGGAGTCCACGGTAAGTCTCCTCATCCCGTCCACGCCGAGGGTACGGTGCTCTATGCATGCAATGGGGCTGTTTTAGCAAACCTCGTTTGCAAATATATCGCCTACAACTTTGTATTTGCTACCCTAGCAAAAAAATAGCATCGACAGCGAACTGTGACGCTGTGACTGCAAACGGCTATGTTGATCCAGCTACATTTTTGCAGTCCTAGGAAAAGAAAATTGTTTCGAATATCAGCGTCTTTTTTCTCCGTGTGATATCGAAAAACCATGCAATATCGTAATAATACCGGCATAAGGCGGCAATACTTCAGAGTCTTGATCACTGAAATTAGATTTGGGTCTGGGGTTGACGTGCGGGGCGGCGTGGGGTACGACCCGTGTCGGAAAGAGGCGGAAATTATCCGAGCGGGCTAGGCGAGGGCCAGCAGGGTCTGCTCAGGGGCCTCTGGAGAGTTTGGGAGATGAGGAGAGAGCCGGAGGAGAGAGAGGAGAGAGACGGAGTGAAAGGAGAGGAAAGAGCCGGAGGAGAGGGAGAGGAGAGAGACGGAGGAGAGGGAGGGGAGAGAGCCGGAGGGGAGGGGGGAGAGCCGGAGGAGAGGAGGGTAGAGAGCCGGAGGGTAGGAGCGGAGAGAGCCGGAGGAGAGGGAGAGGAGAGAGACGGAGAGGACATGAGCAGAGCCGTGCAGCCCCGCGCAGTTGGGTCGGACGGGACGGACGGCCTGCCACGGCCACATCGGTTCTATTCTTTATTTACGGACAGGAGCAGCAGCGAGCAGCGGGGCTCCGGGGGGAGGGGAGTGCAAGGGGAGGGGGGTGAAACGGGAGGGGGTTGAAACGGGAGGGGGTGCGCTCCCGGGTATCCCGCAATCGACGGGAGGGACCCCAGGTAGATATGGGCTCGCGCAGCATGCCACGCGTTCGGTATGGACCGCGCCCCGCCACGCCACGCCACGCCACGCCACGCCACGCCCCGCCACGCCCCGCCACGCCCCGCCACGCCACGCCACGCCAGGCCCCGCCCCGCCACGCCCCGCCACGCCCCGCCAACCCAGACTTCCTCTTCACCCGCACTCTGTGAGAGGCGCGCCGGTGCTGGCCAGGCCAGTTGGACACACCTTATATTGGTTTGCACTACTCTCTCTCTCTCTCTCTCTCTCTCTCTCTCTCTCTCTCTCTCTCTCTCTCTCTCTCTCTCTCTCTCTCTCTCTCTCTCTCTCTCTCTCTCACACACACACATATATCTATATGTGAGTGGGGGCGAAATGGCTATCAAGCGCCTCATCTTGGTGAGAGGTCCTTAGAGAGACAGAGAGGGGGAGAGAGAGAGAGTAAGAGGGAGAGAGAGGGTGAGGGAGAGAGCGAAAGCTCGCGAGATACTTCTCGGCGCTGAGGGACGCCCCTTGCTCTTCCCCCCCCCCCCCTACCTCCCTGGACCCGCCCCCCAATGGCCTGCGAGTAAATAAAAACGTGAAAGGAACACAGAGCGGGGCGGGGCGGGGCGCACAGGAGCGCTAACTTATGTAGTAACCGGTGCACGTGCCCGCCCCGCCCCGCCCCGGGGCCGTTACTGGAAGAGACGATCGCATTGCATTTCCATCCGAGGATTCGCCTCGTGAAGGTGTTCACCGCTTTTATTTTTTAATTTTTAACGTACCACACGCAGTGCTTGTAAATTTACAATCTTGAATTGTAATTGTACGACATCTTCCATGGAAAATTCTCATAACTGGTGCGATAATTTTTCACAGTGAACAGTGTTGCGGGTCATGTCAAGTGACGAAATGTATGTCATGTGACGACTGTTTCATCACAGCTCTTGTGGTGAAATATTCGTAGCAATATTTACCGTCACGTGATAATTTGGTTAAACAAGTGCGTAAGAAACTCGCGCAGATTCCCGCCATAGTACTCGCGAAACTCCTTGTACCCTATGTAAAGTGGCAAACCCCCCGGGCGGGGCGGGGCGGGGCGGGGCGGGCCCGACGCGATGGCGGTGGTGGTGGATGTGATGTGCACACAGGGCGCCGGATGTGGCGCCGATTTGACTGTGAAATGGCGGGAAATGGGAAGTAAAAGTGCAGCTGCGGGCCGGGACACACACACACACACACTCACACGCACATGTATATATCTAGATATATATATTATTATTATTATGGCATGACTGATGGTGGGGGGGACCACCGCACTGGATCGGGCGGGATCCGTGATAGCATCAGGCGAAAGCGCTTCCTGCTCGCCCCAGCACAGCGCCGCATGTATCCGACTCCAGCACCCCCGGTCATATTTTATTGACTTTTAACGCCTGAGAAGCAGCCGTTTCCAGAGGTCGGACAAAATCACAAAATCAAGATAGTGGACCAGCGGCGGCGGCTAATCGGCAATCGGCACTTCCCCGCAAAACTCCGTTCTTTTTTTCTTTTTTATTTTAAGATCTGTCCGTCCATAAAAAAAATTCTGTCTAACTTTTGTAGCCCGGTCTCGTATAGGGGCAGAGGACTGTTGTCTAAATTAAAATGATGTCGCTCGATTCACGCCCCACCCCCCTCTCTTCTCTTTTTCTCCGTGTGGCGGTAGCCTCTGCAGGGAACGGAAGGGGGCGGGTGTAAACTCGTTAAAAGGCCAAGGTCGTTTGCGCCTCTCGTACGGGGCCGTTAAGTGCAAGAAGGCAAGCCAGTGGCAAAGGTTGCGGGCGGAGGCGTGGCGGGGTGTGTCGGGGCGGGGCGGGGCGGGGCGGGGTGGGGTGTGGCGGGGCGGGGCGGGTCCGGCCTGCTACTGCTCTGATCTAATGACGCGATGAGCGAGGGTGCCACGCCCGCAGAGTCTCTTCTCGCGCCCCGCCCCGCCCCGCCCCGCCCCGCCGGCACTCAGTGGTACTCCTCTCTTACCGAGTAAGTTGCTAATTTCCCTCGGGAAGTCGGAATGTTTGCGTCTTCAGATCTAATCCATTAAAAGTTTCCACTCCGGACTGAGCCGCGCGCCCCGCCGCGCCTCGCCCTGCCGCGCCTCGCCCCGCCCCGCCCCGCCCCACCTCGCCCCGCCACGCCTGTAACCCTTTGATTCTGTAAGGGCTTGGGTGACGGGCAGGGTGGCCTTTGCGATCAGGGAATGCGCGGTCCTATTGGCGGGATAACGACTAACTCGCTCATTCGCTCACTCCCTCTCTCCCTCTCCCCCTCTCGCTCTCTCCCTCTCTCCCGCTCCCCCGCTCCCCCTCTCGCTCTCTCCCTCTCTCCTTCTCCCATTATCTAGGTGTCCTCCTACTCACCCCTCTTTTCTTCTTCTCAATTTGTTCCAGCAAGTGTGCTGTATTTTTTTTTCCTGCTGGTTTGATAGTTATTTTCCAGGCGCCTCTCCTGGTTTCAGTTTATTTCCTTTTCCAGGGGGCGTGTGTTCTAATGAGTGATTAATTCCAGTGGCTGACGGTGTTGCAGGAGGAGGCGTGGACCGAGGAGGCGTTGGAGCCTGCCGGCCCCGCCAGCACGGAGCCAGGGGCCGAAGAGGAGGAGGAGGAAGAGGAGGAGGACGGCGGCGTGGACGGAGCGGAGGACGGCGAGGAGGAGGATGGCGCCGAGGACGAGGACGAGCAGGACACGGATGTGGTGGAGGGCTCCTCCACTGCGCCCGCCACGGCTCCGATCACCACCTCTACGACCTCCACCACCACGACCTCGACCACCACGGCCCCCACCACAACGACCTCCACCACCACGACCATGGCCCCGACGAGCACCTCGACGAGGCCGCCGACGACCACGACCCCTGCGCCCACCACCAGCACCACCACGGTCACCTCCACCACGACCGGCGCCCCGCCCACCACGGCCTCCACCACGACCACCACCACCTCCACCACCACGACGCCCAGGCCCGCCCTCCGGAAACCGCACATTAAGGTGAGTGAGACCCTCTGCGAGGCTAGCACCAACGACTGGAGGCTTTCTGTCGATTGGACGCCGTAGAATTTGGCAACGACGTGAACGAAACATGTCAATTTTATCCCAGTGGTTCGATTTTTTTTTCTTTTACTCGTACTTCAAATGTCGCTAAAATATGCGAATGAATTGTTACTTTTGGAGTCGTGAGGAGGCCTCGTTGGATATCAATGAAATCATCCGTGGCGCGTAGCGTAATGTGCCAGCGGCTCAGAGTCGCTGCTGCTGGGAGGTGCGTGCGGGCTGAAGGAGGGCAGACTTACGCCCCCCTTCCCAACCACCCCCTCTGTGCCCCTGAGCGCGGCGCGGGTGGCGCGCGGCCCCCGGCACGCCCGGCTGTCCCCCGGGGCTCCTCCCCCCTCCCCTCCCGTCCGCCCCCTCTGGTTGAAGGGTATCAGCCTTCACATATCCCCCCACCACTCCCCCCGCTGCCCTCGCTCGCGGCAAACGGTCCCCGCCGTGAAATTATAATACTGCTAATGCTGTGCGGGCTGCCGCCCCGCCCGCTGCAGTGTGAGGCGGCGGCGTACCCCTCCCTCCTCCTCCTCCCCCTCCTCACGGCGGTCCTCTCCAACAACCGGGTTTTTTATTCGCTGAGTGAGCAGGGACCCTTGTCGCCCGGGCCGGGCTATATCGCGGCCGGGGCGGAGGACCCTGTTTGCTCCCGGCACAGCGCACGGCGCCGCGTCTCTCTCTCTCTCTCTCTCTCTCTCTCTCTCTCTCTCTCTCTCTCTCTCTCTCTCTCTCTCTCTCTCTCTCTCTCTCTCTCTCTCTCTCGCTCTCGTGTGTGAATTTCCATTCGTACGCCTATATGCAGTATATGCCTATATGAAGTAAAAGTGTGAATTTCCTTAGGAATCTCACACGCACTTGAAGCAGGGACAAAGTGTACACACTAAATTCCTATTTCCTAATCGTTATTGTGATTATTTTTTTATTTTTTTTTGCACGTGCTCAGCTGATGTATTTTATAATGTTCATTTATGAGCAAATTGTTCATAACTATTCCTGGCTAAGGACGTACAAAAAAAATCATAAGTATGAATAAAAATGTTGACAAGACTTCAGTGTGTAGGAATAGACACTCACGCGTCGACAAGTGAGTGTGCGACACCCTCACACTTGGGGATGCGGGCCGCCTGTCGGCGAAACATTTGGAAACAGCGTGCCCACCCCTAAGCGTAGGCGCGGCGTGGGGAGGGGCGAGGGTAGAAGGGGTTCTTCATTAATAGGGGAATGGGGGACGGGGGTCGGTCCCGGGCGGTTGCTCGAAAATAAGATTTCACTCGGGACGTTGCCCGCGGGCGGGGCGCGGGCGGGGCGCGCGCCGAACCGTCCGCCGTTCGCCATGTACTATTACGCGGAAAGGTACGGGGGAAGGGGGGGGGGGGAGGTTTTTCTCGCGAGAACCTTTCCTCCGCCTTTTCTCTCCGGGAGAGTCGTATTTTATTTCCGTGGCGGGTTTTTTCGCCGTTCGTTGTGTTTCTCTCGCTTATTTCTGCCTCCCCCGACGCTACTCACTTATTTTTATTTATTTATTTTTTGTTTATTTTTCGCTCGTACTCTGTGATCTTGCTTATCGTGTAACAGCGACGACCCCTGCCTCCGCCGAGCGAGCGAGCGAGCGAGAGAGAGAGAGAGAGAGAGAGAGAGAGAGAGAGAGAGGGGAGCTTACGGCGTATGTCACTGTAAGCTGCGGTGTATCAGGGAGAGTGCATCACCGTGTAGCTAACTACAGTGACATTCACCGTAAGATTTCATTACTGAGAGAGTGAAAGAGGGAGATACGAGAGGGGGGGAGGGAGCAGAGGGGGCGGGGGGCAGGTATCCTTTAGAATTTCGTGCACACATTATCAGAGACACTCTCGTTTGCTCATGCAAAATGCATGCACGCAGGAAATAAGGCAATAATGTGTATGTGTCAACACGACGAGCGAAATTGGGAAAAAAAAAAAAACTTGGGGGGGGGGGGGGAATAGGATTTTAGAAGATGGGAGCGGGGTTGGGGGTTGTAATGGTGCGGACGGGGCTCCCTCCGCGACACGCGCATTCTCCGCTACCTGGCCACACTGTCAGAAAAAACCACGGTGTTTGGTACGGTAAAAGTCTGGTAGACAATTTGCCTGTCGGTCAGCCCGTACCTCCCTGAGTACAGTATTTTCGGTACGGACCACAGTATTTTAACATGGGGCCTTATGAGACTACAGTAAATAGGGTACGGTCATCCTGTACTTCCCCTACTACGGTTTTCCATGCCCAATCCTGTACTTTGGTACAGGATTTTACAGTGCAGGTATGGGGGCGCCTCACAGCGCCGCCACGCCCCGCCACGCCCCGCCACGCCACGCCACGCCACGCCCCGCTTCGCCCCGCCACGCCCCGGGCCGCGAGTTGTCGCGATGCCGAGACTGGCGAGGAGGAGAGACTCTTGGCTTGCTGGGGGTTCTAAGTGGTGTCACAGCTAAGGCAGAGAGAGAGAGAGAGAGAGGAAGAGGGAGAGAGAGAGAGGAGGGGGGAGAGGAGATAGGGAGAGAGGGAGGGAGAGTAGCGGGGATGGAAGAATCGGAACTCGAGGCGGCGGCAGCTTACAGAGGAGAGAAAGAGACAGAGAGCGAGAGAGAGAGGGATAAGGGGGGGAGGGGCAGAGAGAGTGCGCGCGTGGGGCAGCAGTAAAACGGCAGAGGTAGTCGGAGGGAGCTTCAGGTTGCCTAAAGCGGCCTAAAGCCTCCCCAGCGGCCGCGGGGCGGGGCGGGGCGGGGCGGGGCGCGGGGCGCGGGGTAGTGGAGTGGCAAGTGCTGCCGAAGTAGAGCGCGCCTCGTGTGTGTGTGTGTGTGTGTAAGCCCTCGCTCCCGTGGGTGGGTTTGATATGACTCCCCGCCCCCGACAGAGACTTTCGTCTGCGGTTGCATTCGCACCTCACTCGCTTGTGTGACGCTGAGGCCTTTCCGTGTACACTGTACCGTGCAGTGGTCACGTTTACCAAGAAAGAAAACGCCACCAAAATTATTTTCAAAACTTTAAATTTTTATTGGATTATTAGATAAAATTGTAAAATAAAATATTCGTTTTTTAAATGGTACTGTTTACGGTCTTTATATGAATACCACTTAACAGTGTCTAAATTGATATCCGCTCGGATAAATCCTTACAAACAATTTGTTCGCATTACCTCTGCGAAGGATTTGGCTGCTTCTTACGGTTTCAAAGAAATTTTTTCGCAATCGCGAAGGATTTCGTTCGCAATAATTCAAAGAAAGTCGATCGTAATTACAAATTAAGAAGCAACAATTGTTCGCGTGTATTTTACAGTGCGGTACGGAAAGAAGAAAGTGGATATACAAAACTGTCCACGTGGTGTATAAAAGAGAATATTCTTTTGTAAAGCCTAGAAGAAATATCCGGGAGCAGTCGGAGTGGCAGACGTGCGGAATGGGGCGCGGCGGAGCGGAGCGGGGCGTGGCGGGGCGGAGCGGGGCGGGGCGGGGCGGAGAGGGGCGGGGCGGGGCGGGGCGGGGCGGAGCGGGCCGGGGCAGGCGCGTCGGCGAACGGCGCCAAGCAGGGGGGAATTACATGGAAACAAACAGCCAGTTGAAAACTTTGAACGACCGGCCCGGCCTGCGGTCGGCTCGCCAATGAAAAGCAAATATTGTCAAACCCACCGGAACGCCCCGCCCCCGCCCCGCCCCGCCCCGCCCAGCCCCGCTTCGCTTTGCTCGGGCTTGGATGGGCTGCTCTTTGGCGTGTGTTGCGCGAGGTGGGGAGTGGGCGGGGGTACGCCGTCCGCTGTGTCTCTATAAACTTTTGCGTAGTTATACGCTGAAGCATTCGGAGGTGTGGGGCATCTCGCAGAGAGGAATAAACGTTGCCACAGAAGTACTTCAAAGCGTATAAGGCCCACGGTCTCCTCAACTCAGCAGGGCGCCCCGTGATGTGTCTGTGTCTGGCACTAGAGTATCACGCTACTACACACTAACTGTATTTGTATCTTTTATTTGTGCAAAGTTAAACAATCAAATTTTTCACACAAATTTGTGCGGCGATTTGAACGATTTTGTACATACACTGCCAACACAAGAGTCAGGTGTGACGCATCTTATAGGAGCGAGGTTTTCCCGGGTTTTCCCCACTTGCTCCGTTTGATGGGCTAGTGTCATTATACGTTGTTCTCGGGGATGCCACGCCCTGCCACGCCACGCCCCGCCACGCCACGCCCCACGCCCCACCCCGCCACGCCCCACCACGGCACGCCACGCCACGCCACGCCCCACCCCGCCACAATCCCATTGGCGGAGAATATTGCTATCCAGCGGCGCGGCGTGGGCCGTGCCCGGTCTTGCGTGTAGCGCTTATCAGGGTCCTCCTGGGGGTCAGCAGCTCGCCCGGGACGAGGCGATCAAGGAGAGGAGGCGGTTCGGGGAAGCCACGAGCACGACGTACAGGATGTACTGGAGCTTAACAGGGCGCGGCGCGGCAACCCTGATCGATCCCGAGCGAAACTCGAGACAGTCTGGACACCTGGACAACAATGTGTAGAGCGTAAACGCCCTCGCAAGGGCGTTGAACAGCTCCTATACGTGTTAAGATTATTTGGACTAGCACTTTGGGAGATTAAGCTGTACAACACCGGAAAAACAAAGGGGCTAAACAACGCCTTTCCCGGGGCGCTAAATTTGAGTGCCTTTGCAAAGGCACTAAAATTGTATGGAGTATACGCAGCTGGTCAGCTAAAGGTGCTAAGTTCTACCTTTAAAAAGCACTAACAAAGTTTAGTACCTTTAGAGAGGCAGTAAACATTACTGCCTTGCCAAAGGCACTAAATTTTGTTAGCGCCTTTTGAAGGTAGGTTTAGCACCTTTGTTTTTCCAGTGGAGGTTTCAGTATACATGTATGCAGTAAATAGTGAAAAGTAGTTTCCAGAGCAATTTTTATTTTCCTATTGGAATCTATTGCGGTTTTATTATTTTTTTTTAATTTTATTTTATCGGAATTAACCTTTTCAATGTGTTCGCTGTTGCAGAAGGTGGTGCTGCCGCCGCTGCCGAGCCACACGCTGGTGGGCGTCCGCGCGGACGAGGCGCCGCGCCGCTACGCGCCGCCGGCGTTCCGCTTCACGCGGGACGCGTACACGGCCACCGTGCCGGAGAACTCCCCCGGGCGCACGCTGCTCACGGCCCAGGAGCGCATGGGCATCCTGCTGGAGGGGCCGGGGGCCCCGCGGCCCGCCGCGCCCGCCCTGCCCGCCGTCACCTACCGCATCGTCTCGGGCGACCGCGACCGCTTCTTCAAGGTAGGGACTGCAACCTCGGGAAAAAAATTCGGCGGGCTTTATTTGTGCCACCTTTCATTTGTGCCACCTCTGTTTTTTAATGTAAAAAAAACATATGTTTAACATGTATGTGTTGTTTCCCCCACCTGTCATTTGTCCCACCTCTGTTTTTAATCGTAAAAAACCTTTTTAAATACATGTTTTTTGGTCCACCTGTCATTTGTCCCATCTACGTTTTTAAAAAGGCTAAAATTTAAAAAATCCTTTCTTCCCTCAATTTTTTTTTTTCAAAAAAAAAAAAAAAAAAAAAAAACGGCGCTGTGAAAATACCGATATTTTTCCATGCCCACCTCTAGGCCGAGGAGCGCGTCGTGGGCGACTTCTGCTTCCTGCAGCTGCGCACGCGCGCCGGCAACGCGGACGTGCTGAACCGCGAGCGCCGCGACAAGTACACGCTCGTGGTGCGCGCGACGGGCGTGCTCCCGCGCGCCGCCAACAACACCGGCGGCAGCCTGGAGCTCGAGGCCAACGTGACGGTGCACGTGAGGGTGCTGGACGTGAACGACCTGACGCCGCTCTTCTACCCGACCGAGTACGAGGTGCAGGTGGCCGAGGACGCGCCGCCGCACAGCAGCGTGGCGCGCGTCGCCGCCGAGGACGCCGACCTCGGCCCCAACGGCGAGGTGTACTACTCGCTCAAGGAGTGGGCCGCCGAGCAGTGGGCCGTGCACCCGACCACCGGCGTCGTGTCGCTCACCAGGTAGGCAAAGTAGGCAATAAGGTAGGCAAAGTAGGCAAGAACCAGGTAGGCAAAGTAGGCAATAAGTTGCCCAAACACAGTGGAGTGAAGCAGGCTGCATCTGCCCCTGCCTACCAGGCGACATAATACACGCACTTGTGCAAAGGTGTTGCCTAGTAGGCAGGCGCAGATGAAACCCGGTTTACTTCCCTGTAATTGGGTCACTTTTTGCCTACTATTCTGGCAGCACTGTCGTTGGGGTTTCAACACGAGGCGGAAATAACTTTGAAATTTTTGTCCGCGTATTAATTTAGAAAAATCAGAAACATTCAGAAGACTTCAGTTACGTCTAGAAAAAATCAGAACACATCAGCAAAAATTTAGGAAAAATCAAATCAAAACTAAAAAATAAAATTTAAGAAAATTAAAAAAAAATCACGACATTTTTACATTTAATTCAGATTTTGAGTTGTTTCCTCCCCCGTCGGGTTTATGTACTTACCCCGGTGTGGTGCGCCCGCAGACCGCTGCTGATGAGCGAGCAGACGCAGCACGAGCTGACGGTGGTGGCGCGCGACCGCGGCGTGCAGGACGCGCACGCGCACGCCAGCGCCGCCAAGGTGCGCGTGCGGGTGCAGCGCGTCAACCTGCACGCCCCGGAGATCTACGTGCGCCCGCTCCCGGAGATCATCGAGCACGCCCACGGCGACATCTACGCCATCGTCCGCGTCGTCGACAGGTAAGCTGCTGGCCTGGCAGCCGAGCCGAGGCAGTTTTGTGAAATTTTTATTGCGGTCGGTGAAAGTATCAGCATGCTTGGTAAAAAGTATTGCCTCAGTAAAAAAAAATGTTGTCTGGGTGACAATATTTTTCTTCGTAAGAAATATTGTCGTGGTAAAAATATTTTTCTTAGTAAAAAATATTGTCCTGGTGAAAATATTTCTCTTATTGAAGAATATTATTCTGGTTCGAAATACCGTTCGCGAAGTAAACGTTTTCTTGTTATTGTCTCGGTAAAAAGTATTTTCGTAATAAGAAAAAGTGTTGGTAAAAGGATTTTTTTTTTTAAATTGTCCGCTTTGCAAGAAATTTACTTATAAAAAAATTGCCTGTGTGTGACAGGGACCGAGGTCTGCACGGTCAGATCCGCGACCTGGAGATCGTCGAGGGCGACCCGGACGGCCACTTCCGGGTGGTGGCGACGGGCAACCCGGGCGAGTACAACATCGCCGTGCTGCACCTGCTGGACCGCGAGGCGGCGCCGCAGGGCTACAACCTGACGCTGCGCGCCTCGGACCGGGGCACGCCCATGCACAGCGCCTACCGCGTCGTCACCGTCCGCCTGGCCGACCTCAACGACAACCCGCCCGTGTTCGACCGCGAGGTGTACGACGTGCAGGTGTCGGAGACGGCGCCCGTCAACACGCCCATCACCCGCATCAAGGTCACGGACGCGGACGCCGGCAAAAACGCTCAGGTCAGTCATTTTTATTTTTCGTTCTTTCTTTTTTTTCCCTTTATATTCGTGTAGGTAGGTGTGTGCGAGCGGGCAACCACTCGCGAAATCCTGTGTACAAACCTGCGGAAATCTCGATGAAATCCTTAGGAAATCCAACTGAGAAATCTCGTGAAATCTCATTGAAATCTTGTGGAATCTCATGAAATCGCTGAGATATCTATCAAAATCTGAGAGAAATCTTGTGCAATCAGTAGAAATCTCGTGTACACTAGGATGGGGAGTGGATGCCCCTTCAGGTATGTGCGACGGATTGCAGACATAACATGGGGCTGGAACCGAGGGGGAAACAATTTTGAAATGTTTGCACGCCTTATAATTAAAAAATAATTTAGAAAAGTTCAGAAAAACAACGAAAAATCAAAGCAAAAATTGCAAAACATTCAAAACAAAATTCACAAAAATTCTAGAAATTAAACCAAAAATCGCGACATTGGTACACTTAAAATCCGGGTTACAACGCAAAGGTACGGAAAACGTCTGTGCGGTAGTTCCGTGATGGCCTCGGGGAAAGTAACTAATTGAGCCGACTTTTTCCGTCGTTTTGTCCGCGGCCGATGGTTCCGCTGTACTGCGCTGCGCGGGCTGCGCACTGCACTGCCAGCCAGCGGCCGTCGCGTCGGCGGCGACGTGTTCTCCCCTGAGGCGGCCGCCCGCCCGGGCGCGCCCCCACCCTGCCCAGGACGACGGTCGAAACAAACTATATCCTCGTAATCCACTTTGCGGCCTTTAGCAGGGCAGCGCTGCGCTACGCCCGCCTGCGGCTCGACTTCGCCCCGCCCCGCCCCGCCCCGCCCCGCCCCGCCCCGCCCTCCACCGGGCGACAGAGTCAATGGGAGGCAGGCAGTCGCTCCGTCCCTGCGGCCAGTGACCCCCCCTCGCCCTCCCCTTTCTCTCCCTCCCCCTCCCTCCCCCTCTCCCCCCTCTCCCGCCCCTCTCCCGCCCCCTCTCCCGCCCCCTCTCCCGCCCCCTCCTCTCCACCCCCTCTCCCCCTCTCCACCCCCTCTCTCCCCACCCCTGCCATGCTGCACGCCATGGTAGAAACGCATGCGACCAAAGGACAAAGTCGACCACCTTTTCGGCAGGGCTTCGGTCAGCGTTCGCCTCCGCCCCGGACAGTGCGGGAGGGGCGGGGCGGGGTGGAGGGCGGAATACGCAAAATACTTCGGAGTGTTCTCCTTTTATTGCATTGCATGTTGGCGCTGCGTCTGCCGGAGACGCAGTCTTTCCTCGAGGAAAGGCTCGCGTTCAGGACGCTGCAATTATCGGCTGCGATGAGGCGGAAATACGCTCCGGAAATTCAAGTGTGTGAGTGACGTACACTTGCAAGTGTGTGTGTGTGTGTGTGTGGATTCCCTTTCCACTACGTCAGATACTTTGCCGAGTCCACGCCAGTGGCGTAGATTCGCGTGCTCCCCACGCACGGGCCGCGCTACGCGGAGCTACGCGGAGCTACGTGGACAGTCCAGTCGTAGTTTGCCGTGGGGTACAGTATTATTGTCCAGCGCCCGGTGTAAATGAATTACCCCGACCTGGCTGAGCCGAGGGCGAGGCGAGGCGACGGGGATCAGCTTGGATTTGCCTCATGCTGGAAATAATACAAGCACAGCCCCGCTCGCGCTCCCGTTTGTCTGTTTATTTAATTTTATTTTTGTAATGTTTTTTACGTGTGATTATTTTTCCCCTCCCCAACCGCTTTTCTACAAGCTCGGCGTGCGGCCTGCATTTTGCGGGTAAATATTATAGCGGGAGGAGCCGGGCAATTTGCTGTCCGTGTTGGGAAGTGACGGAGGGCCCCTGTGGGGGTGGGGTGAGGGGCGGGGCGGGGCGGGGCGGGGCGGGGCGCCCCTCCACCCGCTGTGGTGGTCGTGTCATGTTGTGCATTCGCGAGGGCGGCTGTTGTAATCACAGGCGTTCCGTAGGGGCGTTCCGCGGGGCGTTCCGCGGGGCGTACCTGATTCCTCCGTGATGTCGTGTTCTGCCCCCCTGAGAACCGCACAACGTAAGCGTGCGCATAGGCGTGCTCACTCCAACTGAGCTATAGAGTTTTCAGTGCGAATGAGCCTCATTTGTGGTTCGGCTTGTGCCGTGCGATGCAGCGGCGGGGCGGGGCGGGGCGGGGCGGGGCGGGGCGGCCCCACCGCACCGGCAGGGGTAATCGGTACGGGGAGCCTTTCAGAGCCAGTCAACCGTCGCCCTGCGGCAGGGGCACGCCACGCCACGCCACGCTTCGCCACGCCACGCCACGCCACGCCACGCCACGCCACGCTTCGCCACGCCACGCCACGCACCGCCACGCCCCGCCACGCCCCGAAAGCCAATCTGTCGTCTCGCTATTATTGACAGTTGACTTCTGCGAAACCAATTATGAGTGAGAACACTCCTGACACGTTCACTGCAAACGGCGAAACTTTGAAGTCGGTGACCGCGGTGAATACTCCGTGATGAACAAAATTGTAGTTATTAGGTTTGATTGTTGTTGGAGAACAAAATGTGTTGCTAACAAATTCAATTACGAATGTATTGTTAATTTACAACACTTTTTTTTAACAGTGTGGACTTTGTGAGGAAAACTCAGATTTTGAGGGTCTTTTTAAAATTTTATATAAATAAATAATAAATTCGGGTCGCTGCTGCGCTTTTCCTGAGCAGCCGGTCTGGAACATTCCCCCCCTGATTCCCCCTGATTATCTCCCCAATGAAGCGGGCTCCATCGGCCCTCATTTCGTTAGCCCCCCGCCGGATCGGATTTGATTGTGAGAGATGAAAAGAGAAAAGAGTCGAGAGGCACCCGGTATGGTACTGGGATGGAGGGAAAAGGTCGACCAGATGAGAAATGGACCTCTCTCGACTCAATTTTTTTTTTATTGGTTTCGCAATTGCGAACGCTTTGAAAGCCGCGCAGCAATACAAAACTGCTTCACAGCTTACAAAAAAATTATTTTCAGCTACCAAAAAGGAGGGGAAAAAATGATTTTTGTATGCTAATGAAAACTCGTTGGCTTACGAATTTTTTCCGAGAAAATGGGGGGTATTTTAATGCATCCGGATTTTGCAACGTGCCAAACTAATTCGTTCGCAAAATTGTGCTCACCTCTCCCAACGGCTCGCACCTTGTCCTCTCCCCGCGTCCACAGTTATGCTCAGCATGGGACTGCCAACAACAAATAACGTTTTTTGGTTGTTTTTATTTTTAATTTTTGTTCCCTTTTGTCGTCAAACTCCCCACCCCCATCCCCCGGGCCTCCCCAAACCGTTAGAAATTTCCTAGATGTTGGCGCGGCTGGGCGGGGCGCGCCCGTCGGGTAAATGACGGGACTCAACTGGAACTCGTAACTCGATACCACCACAATCAATTTACGTTGAGGACCACGTCCGGTGTACGCCCTGACAGACAGGGGTACTCCGGCGGGGCGGGGCGGGGCGGGGCGGGGCGGGGCGGGGCGGGGCGGGGCGGGCCTCATCAGCCGCAGCCCCGCAGGCCGGGACACACAGCGCTCGCTAGCTCGCTAGCTCCGGCAAACTGCCAGCTCAAGTTTTACTCGTTTGAGGGATTACCAAGGACCGCTGCGGGCCGCGCTGGCCGGGGCCGGGGCCGGGGCCGGGGCCGGGGCCGGGGCCGGGGCCGGGAGGGCGGAGGGTACCCGTACGCGGAGAAAACTCGACCGTGTCGTGGCTAGTGTGGCTGGTGGCGGGGGCTGAGTCTTTCTCTGTCTCTCTGTCCCCCCCCCCTCTCTCTCTCTCTCTCTCTCTCTCTCTCTCTCTCTCTCTCTCTCTCTCTCTCTCTCTCTCTCTCTCTCCTCTCCTCTCCCTCTCCCTCTCCCTCTCCTCTCCTCTCCCTCTCCCTCCCTCCCTCCCTCTCCCTCTCTCGAGTCGAGTCAAGAACAACGATGCACCCAGAAACCCGTTTAGTCCAGGGAACTAAATTTGAAACCGACCAAATTTTAGCTCTGTGAACTAAATTTTGTTCGTCCTGATAAAATAATTTAGTCTGTTTAACAAAGTTTTTGTTGATTCGACCATGTTTTGTCAAAAATGTGGGTGCTAAAATTAAGTCGGTTTCAAGAACTAGACTTTCTTTCCTACGGCCCTGATTTGGTTGTATCAACTAAATGGTTCTCTGGGTGTGTACTTTGTTCGGATTTCCCGCAGCAGAATCCAAAGCAATACCCGCCAGGCACTATTATAGTTTGATAGTTGGTGTAATCTTGGCGGAGGCCATGTTATGTCTACACGGCTTCGCTTACCTCACCGTGTCGCCCGAAACACACACGCGCGCGCGCGCGCGCACACACACACACACACACACACACAGGGGCGTGCGCTTGTGTAACAGTTTGATGTGCGTTGTTACGCTTGTCTTGTTCACCAAGCGCTGATAATTAAGCCCCTGAGTAAGATTACCCTCCACCTCGCCCTTCCCCCTCTCTTCATATTACCGCGCGGCGCCCTCCTGGCCCCACTGTAAAACAAAATGTCTCCCTAAATTTACAACACTTTTCGCACTTTGTTATTTACACATGATTTTTGTAAACGTATACGATCGGTGTCGTAAGTTGACGAAAGCCCAATGTTTTGTTAGAAACATTTATGGCAGTGCCCGTCCCCCGGCGGCACACCCTAACCCCTGTGCTCTGCCCTCACTATACCTCTCTCGCTTCCTCCAATTAAACTTGGAGGGGTCGGTGGAGGGAGGCTACATCAATACCGTGTGCAGTGCCAGCCCAGCCGTGTTTCCATTTACTTCTAACAATATTTTCGTCTTGTTCGCCCCCGAGGGGCGGACGAGGCTCTCGCCTAGGCTCTCGGCACTTGGAGGGGGCTTCAACTCGGGCAATCCGGTATACACTCAACCTGGCAATCAATTGGCCAGCTTTGGCAATCCTCACAAAACGGGGTAGAAATGCCGTACTTGTTGCCTATATGCAGGCGTTGTGGCTAGGCCTATAAATAAATAGGCAATCGGGGAATCGTTGCAATCCGGCAGGATTACAATTCGGACTCCTGTCCGGACCAGGACTGCTAACGGACTAAGTCCGATGAAGGTACGATGCACTCTGGTGATTTTCACCGTAAGCTACGGTGAATGTCGCTGTAAGCTACAGTGATGCGCCCTGATTCACCGGAGCTTACGCTTTTATTAGTGTGAGCTTAAGATCCTGGAACTCCGGCGGGTGTGTCCGGGGCGGGGACGGCCGGACTGTTTCGGAACAGAATGGGAGCAAGTTCAGGAACTTTTCATTTCTATTCGGGACACCGGCGCACGCTCCCGGACGGACGACTTTTAGACCCCTTTGCAGAGATAAGTTCCGACAGCCGTTTGAGTGATTAGTTTCCGAGGGGCCCACCACTTCTGTAATCTTGTGTACAGTTAACCCTGTAATCCACGTGCAATCCCACTGTAATCCTTCGTCAAAATGCACAAAATATGGACAATTTCCTAAAATTTTGCGATTTACCACCTAAAATCAGGTATGTATAATCACGTGTAATCCCCGTAATTTTGTAATCCTGTGTACGTCAGGAAACAGAGTGGTGGCCCCCTCGTTAGTTTCCAGCTATTTTGTAATTAATAAAGTACAGCAAAGTATGTCGTACATGTACGCAAATATTTTTCCCTGTGAACTCTTCAATTTGGGGACATTAGTTGCCTCAGCGAATTTATTCGCCCTCTTCAAATTAACTAATTTCTTCGCTCTGGCAGTGGAAAGTTTTTCTTTTTTTTCCGGTGTGTCCCTTTGTCCTCCCGCCTCGCTTGCGGTTTTGCGCTCGCCTCCTTTTCGCATTTCTCTGCGCGCGACAGCAAAGGGAGCAGCGCGCCGCTGCCGCCAACCGGTACACGCCAAAAAAAAAGAAGAAGAAAAAAGAGTTCAACTTATCGAGTTAACTGGCCGATTCAGCATCCGTGCCGAAGAGAATTTGGCGCAGTTCGGCTGAGTGTGGCATTTAGCTGCTCAGCTACGAGATGGTCGTGGAGCTGATAGATAAGATAGCTGTACAGTTGATAAATTTGCACCGGTGCTATTTAAACGAATTAGCATGGTCCCTCAAGTTATTTTATTTTCCGCAGAAGCTGAGAAGTTAGGTGAGACGCTAATTTTATTTTTCTGGCCTTATTCTCTCTCTCTCTCTCTCTCTCTCTCTCTCTCTCTCTCTCTCTCTCTCTCTCTCTCTCTCTCTCTCTCTCTCTCTCTCTCTCTCTCTCTCTCTCTCGACCGTCGCTGAGTGGAAAATCTTATCCTACACCCATCACCACGTGCTGCTCGTGCACACACACACACACACACACACACATCTGTGCATGCCATGTGTCATGAGCGCCGGAGGGACATAACCTCGCTATGACGATGCCCATGGCGGCGCGGGGCGCGGGGCGCTAGCGGCACCAGCCATGTGGTGGTGGGAATATGGGCTTTGAGGTCGGATCCATGTCACGTAACGCGCCCGTCTCTCTTCCCCCCCCCCCCTTCCACTCACCACTTGATGCTCTAATGCAGACGGTGTCCCCTCCTCTCCTCCCCTCTCTTCTCCCCTCTCCTCCCCCCTCTCCTCCCTCTCTCCTCCCCCTCTCCTCCCCTCTCCTCCCCTCTCCTCCCGGGGCGTCTCCGCGGCCCGCGCTGGTTGTTCCGTCATTAGAGTAATGGGTAGTGACTGTGGCTGGAATCACAACAGCAGCCCCGTCACGGCCCGTCACGCCCCGTCACGCCCCGTCACGCCCCGTCCTCCGTCGCGATGCCCGCATACTCACGCGTCATGCCGCGTGACGGGCCCGAGGCCTGGTGCCGTGTCACGTGTGACGACACGCGCGCGCCGTCACGCGCGGAGTCGTTGTCGACGTCCCGATGAGGCCTCCAGCAGGCGCCTGCGGGGCAGGCAGCCCGCCCGCAGGCCTGCTGAGCGGCGTGCCTACGCTGCGCTCTGCAGGCGCCTCCTGCGGGGCAGGCAGCCCGCCCGCAGGCCTGCTGAGCGGCGTGCCTACGCTGCGCTCTGCAGGCGCCTCCTGCGGGGCAGGCAGCCCGCCCGCAGGCCTGCTGAGCGGTGCGCCTACGCCGTGAAGTCCACAGTTTTTATAAAGACGACTGTAGTTACGACATTACCGTGTAACCCTGTCACTGTAAAACTAATGTCGTTTTTTTTAAAACTACAACTCGTTTTCTTCTCTTGCCCGCCAGGTGTACATGGAGATCGTGGGCGGCAACCAGGACGGCGTGTTCTGGCTCAACCCCAACACGGGCATGCTGTACACGGCCAAGGCGCTGGACGCGGAGCTCAAGACGTCGTACGCGCTGACGGTGTCGGCGCTGGACCAGGGCAACGCGGGCGCGCGCAAGCAGAGCTCGGCGCGCGTCCAGGTGACGGTGCTGGACGCCAACGACAACGACCCCGTGTTCGAGACGCCCGAGCAGACGGTGTGGGTCAACGAGAACGAGCCTGCCGGCCAGCAGGTGGCCCGGGTGGTGGCGCGCGACCGCGACTCCGGGGAGAACGCCTACATCTCGTACCTGATCGCCAACCTGGGCGCCGTGCCGTTCGAGGTGGACCACTTCACGGGCTGGGTGCGCACCACGCAGGTGCTCAACTACGAGGTGATGCGGCGCGAGTTCGTGCTGCGCATCCGCGCGTCCGACTGGGGGCTGCCGTACCGCCGGCAGACGGAGACCACCCTCCGCGTGCACGTGCGCGACGTCAACGACAACCGGCCGCAGTTCGAGCGCGTCGACTGCGTCGGCCACGTGCCCCGGCACGTGGCCATCGGCACGGACGTGCTCACGCTGTCGGCCATCGACTTCGACGACGGCAGCGTCATCACGTACCGCATCGAGGGCGGCTCCGAGGACGGCTGCTTCGCGCTGGACCCGAGCACGGGCACGCTGCAGGTGACGTGCGACCTGGGCGACGTGCGCGCGCAGCGGCGCGAGCTCAACGTGACGGCCAGCGACGGCACGCACTTCAGCGACGTGCTGCGGCTGCAGGTGAACCTGGTGAACGCCAAGCGCGCGCCCGTGACGGCCGCGCCGCCCTCGCACCACCGGGGCTACTTCGACTGCCGGGAGACGGGCGTGGCGCGCCGGCTGACGGAGGTGCTGGCGGCCGCCGAGCGCAACAACGCGCCGCACGCCGGCGACGACGAGGACTTCCCGCTCGTCCCGCCCCGCTACGGCACCAACGTGCACGCCCCGGAGTTCGTCGACTTCCCGCTCGAGGTGCGCGTCAACGAGTCGCTCGCGCTCGGCGCCACCCTGGTGCGGATCCGCGCGCGCGACCGCGACCTCGGCTACAACGGCAAGATCGTGTACGGCATCGCGTCCGGCGACACGGACTCGCTCTTCAAGATCGACCTGGACTCCGGGGAGCTGCGGCTCGTCGGCTACCTGGACCGCGAGCGGGAGGCCGAGTACCTGCTCAACGTGTCGGCCTGGGACCTGGGCACGCCCAGCAAGTCGGCGCACCGCGTGCTGCCCGTCACCGTGCTCGACGTGAACGACAACGCCCCGCGCTTCGAGAAGCCGCTGTCGAGCTTCCGCGTGACGGAGGACGCCGCCAACGGCACCGCCATCTTCAGGCTCAACGCCACGGACCCGGACCAGGGCGACAACGGCCGGGTGGCGTACGCGCTCGAGACGGAGACCAAGGACCTGGCGGTGGACGCCGTGTCGGGCGTGCTGACGGTGACGGCGCCGCTGGACCGCGAGCGCCAGGAGGTGTACGAGGTCCTCGTCGTGGCCAGGGACTTCGGCAGCCCGCCGCAGAGCGCGACTGCGCAGGTGCGCGTCACCGTCGACGACATCAACGACAACCCGCCGCGCTTCGCGCTGCCCGAGCTGGCCGTGCGCGTGCTCGAGGACGTCCCCGCCGGCAGCGTCATCGCCGTGGTGCAGGCCTCGGACCTGGACCTCGGCCTCGGCGGCGAGGTGCGCTACAGCCTGACGCAGGCCGACGAGGACAGCAGCAGCCTGGACGCGGACAGGGAGAGAGACCCCTTCTTCCGCATCGACGCGCTCACGGGCAGCGTGCGCACGCTCCGCGGTCTCGACTACGAGGAGCGCCAGGTTCGGAAACTTTTTTATTAATTTTTTTCTTCTTAAATTTTTTCCGACTTTATCTTGACCTCTGCATGACATTTTTCCTTTTGGTTCACGGTAAAAACAGAGCCTGATTTTTTGAGAAAAAGGTGAAAACTTTGAGAAACTCCCATAATTTGAGGGAACCACCTTATATTTTTAGGATGTCTCCTCAAAACTAGAGGGGGATTCACCTTTTTTTTTTCCTGGAGACTTCCTCAAAATATAAGGTTTCCTCAAATTATGGAAGTCCCTCAAAGTTTTTCCACTTGTTCTCAAAAAAATAAATAACAAAAAATCACACATTTTCGAAGGCGTCAGGCGTAAGTTTTTTTTTTTTTTTTAACTCTTTAATTTCCTTTTCCAGGTGCACGTGCTGACGGTGCGCGCGACGGACCGCGGGACGCCGGCGCTGTGGAGCGAGGCGACGCTCACCGTCCACCTGATCGACGTCAACGAGAACGTGCACGCGCCGCTGTTCGACGACGTGGTGCAGACGGCCGCCGTCCTGGAGAACGCCACCGTCGGCACCGTCGTCACGACCGTCAAGGCCTCGGACGCCGACGGGCCCGGCGACGACTCCAGGGTCACCTTCTCCATCCGCGGCGGCGACGGCCAGGGCTACTTCAGCATCGACGAGAAAGGTGAGTCGCACTGCCAACGCCCCCGTCCCGTCGTGTCGTGATGACTTAAATGTCAGTGAAATTGAAAGCACGTGTAGTGTGTGTGGAGGTGTGAAGAGCGCCGCCTCCGCCCGCCCCACCCCACCCGCCCACCCACGCCCCAAGAGGTAACCAAGAGAGGTAACTCCACCCCCCCCCCCCCCCCCCCCGCCTGCCTCCCAGACTACGACAATCCCGGGAGCCAATATCGCAATATCACCACCGCAGCGCCTGCCGCGCGCGGCACCCGAGCGAGAGCGTGATGAATGAGAGGGGGGGGGGGGGGGGTGTCGGGAGTGACGGGTGACAGTTATGGCCCTGAATATCCTCTCGGATGGATAGATGCATACTCCACGCCACGGCCTGGCGGGGCGGGTCAGGGCGGGGCGGGCTATAGTCCATTTCAAAGTTGGATGCCAAGAACCTGGGTGTGGTGGCGTGGCGTGGCGCGGCGCGGCGGCGCTAAGTGCCCCCAGTATATTAGAGTGCCGCCCGCCGCCTGGCAGTCGCGGGTAAGTTTCCCATCGGAGACGCGTAAAAGTTCTTAAACTTGCGGGAAATGATCACACCACTATTCCGAGCCGCGAGACACTGCGACAGTCGGCCCGGGTTAGGTGGGCGGTGGCTTTGTCAGATTCGGGGTGGGTCAGGCTCACAGTGAAATTCGCCGTTAGGTTATTTTGGTGTACGGGATTAATACCCTAGTGCGAGACGAATGCACAATATTGAGCATATTTCTGCACAAAAAAAAACACACATAAGGCTTTAGTGTGGAGGGGCCGCGGTGTACGAATAGGGAATTCCTCGAAGCTATATCAAGCGAAAAAGGGGCCAACGAGAGAAAAGGAGGGGGCGGTGGTGTGTCCGAGCGAACCGTTTGTGAGGTGGAGAGCGCGGGGCTTGAGCAGCGTAAAGCAAAGGTTGTGAGAGCGAGAGAGAGGGAGGGAGGGGAGCGGAGGGGTATACCACGGGCGCAGGCTGGTAGGGTCACAGCATCGTATCGTATCTGACATCAGCCGCCCCCCGATGGCTGTGGTCACGAAAACTCTCCGGACTGTCGCTAGCCCCCCCCCCCCCCTCTCTCTCTCTCTTGCTGTCTCTCTCCCTCTCTTTCTCTCTCCGTCTCTCTCGGGACGCTATGCGGTTCCTGTAGTGCGGGCACACTGGGCAGGACAGTGGGCAGAGCTAGGAGGGGAGGCGGTGGTCGGTCTAAATCTGTTGGTATAAATCACTCGCAGCGCAGCGCCTCGGGGCCGTACGTCCCATCCAGACAGCATTTGTGTCAATGAATGGTGCCCGGGGCGGGGCGGGGCGGGGCGGGGCGGTCAAAGCGGGATCGGAAATACAAACTCAAGGGACGCGCGGCGCGGGGGGCAGTCAGTGATACCTGCGGCCAGGGTTGGCATAGAGTATTAAATGGGGCCAAATTGTGCCGAATGCATTTTCCCCTCTCCTGACCGACCGCCGAGACCGGGCCGCGGTCTCATGCAGACCGCCTGCCACTAGCGTAGTGCCTCTGTTGGCTATCGGCTCTGCGGCCTGGGCCTGGACGCGCGGTCTGTCTCTGACCGCCGCCTGGCCCCGCATGACCTCCAAGACGACTCCGTAAATTCGCAGGTGATAGCGTCGTGAGTTTCAGCCAGGTTAGACGCTGACTGACGCGCAATAGAGAAGGGCAACATCAGTTGACAATAAAAATAAAATAAAAATTTAATAATGTATGCCAACGCGGCCTGCGGGACGAATCTCCTGAGCTACGATGGTTCTAGCAAATGTTCGTTTTTCTGTGTGCGCTTCAATGCCAGCGACATTCGCAATGAGCAATGCCAAACACGGCCGAACAAATGCCAATGCGGCTGCAGTTTCCTATTGTTTACCTCCGCGCTGCTCCAAATGAGCGGTAGGCACAAACTAATGAGAAAAGCGGGAGCGGAAAAAATGCGAAAGGAATTGCAATTAACTTTGATTATGAAGTCGTAATTAGCATTTACCCCTAGCTGCGCGCTGCTGTGGGAATGGGGGTGGGGGGAAGCAAACCCCAGCGAGGGCCTTTGCGGGGGGGGGAGGGGGGGGGGGTAGTCTTGAGGAGAGGGGAGGGGAAAGGGCACCTGCGTCAAATTCCCTTTGTGTTTATTCCGTTTGAAATGGTCCGGCGGGCACGGGCGGGCAGCAGTAGCCAGCAGCGGTAAAGGGGGCAAGTGAAATGGCGCGAACACCGAATAGAAGTGAAAGGAGCGGCGCCAAAGTTTGGCAGCGGATTAAAAAGAAAGAAACGGGGCTTGATTAAGGCTGCGCGTGGGCTGCTGAGCGGGGCGGGGCGGGGCGGGGCGGGGCGGGGCGGGGCGGGGCGGGGCGGGGCGGGGCGGCCGAAGACGGAAAGGCGCTGGTGGTTATACACTGGTCGCGCTCGCCTCGCGCGGGGTCCGCGGTCGACTGCTCGCGTACTGTGAAAAATATTTGTATAGATTTACAGGAAAATTTTCCTTAAAGGCATGTTGTATAAAAAAAAATTAAACACAATTTTCAAAATTTGACGCGCGTTATTCACACTACAGTAATGCTATGCCATGCTTGTGTCACGTCGTAGCAACGTCTGCGTGTGGTCACGCGTATTGGAGGGGCGGCGGGCGCAGCGGGGCGGCCGGCCGGCGACGGCGTAGGGGTGGGGGTGGGGATATAGTGCGTCGGGTAGCTCGACACATTCATTTAAAGTTTGCCGAGGCGAGGCGGGGCGGGGTGGGGCGGGTGGGCCTCGGGTGGGCCCTAGCGCCTGCCTGGACGGCGGGGCGCGTATGGTGCCGGTTTCGGATAGCTTCGCGACCACATGCACTGCCAGCCCCGCCCAGCCCGGCGGCCCGGCCCAGTAGAGGCACTTCTTGTCTTACTTGGGCTGGTTGAGGCCGCCGGCCCGACCCTGGAAAAAAACACAATTTTTGACAGTGGCCATGTAGCAGCAGTGTGCGTGTGTGTGTGCACACGGGTATCAATTGCGGGTCGGTGAGTTGCTTTAAGCCCGCCCCGCCCCGCCCCGCCCCGCCCCGCCCCGCCCCGCCCCCGCCCCCGGGCTGAGGGTGGCTGGCGGGGCGCGCCCTCTATTAGGTTGAAGGTATCAAAGGAGTGCGGGCGGGGGCGGGCGGGGGCTGCGACCCGACACGCAACGAAAGCGCCCCCGCCCCCGCCACGCCGCCCCCGCCCCGCCCCGCCCCGCCCCGCCCCGCCCCTGGCGGGTCCGCGGACAGGAGCGGGGCACTGGGGGAAACTAGTTTAAACAGTGATGGGGTTGATCCGGCCGGCTGGGCCGGCGGGCGCACAGCTACAGGCGCTTGGAAAGTAATATAAAGACAGAAGAAAATATTTTTTTAAAAAACGGAACACACATTCAACGCAAACACTTGCCGTCCGGGGGCCCTTTTTAAAAGCAGCTACTCTGTTAAAAATTTGTTGTGATTTTCCAGCACCTGCTCGATACGGAGCAACTGTGAAATCCCAACACTTCTTCGTAGTCAAAAAATCGAGCATTTTGCTGTCTTAATTTGTAACGGTTGTAGACCAGTCGTAATACTTCATAAGTTAATTAATTTTTAATAACAAACAAGAGTTGTGATTTTCAGGGGAAAAAATCACGAGCAGCTCTGTCAATTTTTTTTTCACAAGGAATACTTCGTGAATTTCAGAGTCTTTTTTTAACAGTGTACTCACTGGTGGGTGGGAATTTTTTTCATCAGAGGCCTATGAGACCTTTTTAGTCAACTTATGACACTACGAGGAATTTTTAATCACATTTATAAAATGCCTCCTATAGGTGGATGTAAACATATATTTTTTTTCTAGATAGCAACAGATGTCTCAAAAGTTTACAATTCTAACAAAACGTTACTGATAAATCTGTTGCTATTTATGCTAAAAAAATATGTTTACATTTTAGTCGCAAAGGAATAGAAGTACACTGAAGAGAACTATATTCGTTGGGGACTGCTTAGAGAGACTGTCTCTCTAGGACTGTTAAGGTGTAGCCCGCGCCTGAGCCGGGGAAGATAGAGCGCCCCCCTCCCTACCCCCCGCCCCCCCCTCACCCCCGGCTCCACCTGAGTTTTAATTACCCGTTACATAACTTCCGTCGCACTACAGCGTCGAGCTAGGCGGCGAGAAAGGCGCGCAATAGCGGCAGGTCGAGGAGCTACACTGCGCAAAACTACACAAGAAAATGCGCGTGCGCATACCAAACTGCGCTCTGCGCTCACACTTTAAAAATTTTGAAATAGAAAACTTAGGACGACTTTCTTCGCACGAAGCACATTTGAAGGGCGTGAAAGGTTAAATTGCTTATTCGCAATGGCATGGCAATGGCATTAATTTGTAACACCCTTAGGGCCTTTTATCAATGCCCTGTTAACACCTCTATATGTGTGTCAAGTCACACTGCTGCACAGCAGCCAGCAGCGCTGAATATAAACCGACTGATTTGCGTCGATACGGTACAGAGCCGTCTCAGCTCCAGCTGGGGCACAGTGAGGCATGGCGGGGCGGGGCGGGGTGGGGCGGGGCGGGGGCGGGCAGGGTCAGCAGCAGCAGCGTCGTCTCCGGCACCTCGTTCATTTTGCCGCTGCCAAATTGAAATTTATGCCTGTTCCGTGTTGACGCGGCGCGCCCCGCCTCGCCCCACCCCCCGCCCCGCCCGACCCACCCTGCCCCACCCCACCCCGCCCCACCCCACCCCACCCCACCCCATCCCTCCCATAGCGCGTCCCCCGGACCCATTTCCGCGCTCTGCTGGTCCGAAAAGAACACAGGATCGGATCGGCCCTTCCGCTCCCTTCCGGCCGGTCCCTGCCGGTCCCTGCCGGTCCCTGCTGCCGAGGGGAAGCTGCGGTCGTGTCGTGGACAAGCACATGCGCCCCTGCTGCCCGGCCCTGCTGGAAACACAAAAGTGTGACTGTCGCACACTTGTCGGTGTATGAATGTTTCCTTCGTGCACTTAAACACTGTGAACAGCAGAGTGAGGAATCTCGCCCTTAAGGTAGCGAGATATTTTCCCCTCTCCCATTGAGAGCGAGAGCGAGGTGTGGGTCTCTTGAAAGGCCGCACCCGTGCCTAACCACCGTTCAGAATCAAAAGGAACACAGTTTACTATGGGCGCAATCAACTCGACGCAGCGGGCGGGGCGGGGCGGGGCGGGGCGGGGCGGGGCGGGGCGGGTGCGGTCTCCATCTGATATCAGAGCACAGCCTACACACACACACACACTGCCGAGTGGACACAGCCGAAACATGTTCGCTATGAAAGCCCCGTCCCCGTCCCCGCCCCCGCCCCCGCCCCCGGCCCCGCCCCCGGCCCCCCCCCCGCCCCCGGCCCCGCCCCCGAGCAGCGAACGTCCTCATTTCCTCCCGTTTGCCGCGCACGCTCTGGGCGTATGACCGCCCACATGTCTTTCCTACGCCCCGCCACGCCCCGCCACGCCCCGCCACGCAGTTTAGGATCCCGCGATAAAGAAAGCCTCGCCATATAACGTCCTCATACGTACTTATGACCCACTTGGTGTCCTCGACGACAGCAGGCGGCCGCGGCCGCTCTGCGAGGAGGAGGAGGAGTAGGGGGTAGGTTTGGGAGAGGGGGGGTAGAAGGGGGGCGGCAGCGCAGACGACGACGACGCATAAAACGATGAGCTATCGGTGCGTCGCTCGTCGCGACGCAAATTACCCCCCGCCGCTTCCCCTTCCCGGGATGTGGGGACCCCCCCACCCCCCCACCCCCCGGATCCTTAACTGGGCCCGCCAGAGGGGGGGGGGGAGGGGGTGGAAACAGCAGACGACACTCTGGAATGTATTTTTGACGGAGGGCGGCGCGCGGCTAACCGCGTGGTGGTCTCGCTATGGTTCCACCTCCCCCTCCCTCCCCCCCTCCGCTCCCCTCCCCTCCTCCCCAAAGTCCCCCAGCCGGTTGCCTTTCCCCCTTGTGATTTTTTTAAAACTTCCGGTGCTCGTGGCGGGTCCCGGGGTCCGGGCCGGGGTCCGGGCCGGGGGGCAGGTGAGGTGGGGTGGACCTGGTGGACGACGCGGGCGGGTCTTACGTTACCGCAGCGCTGCCGCAGAGGAGGGGGCGGGCGGGGGCGGGCGGGTGAGTGGCATGGCAACGCGGAGGGTGCCCCGCCCCGCCCCGCCCCGCCCCGCCCCGCCCCGCCCCGCCCCACCCCGCCCTGACCCGCGGCGTCAGCCAGCGGCGTCAGCTCGGACAGCCGAAGGCCCCTCCTCTACCTCCTTATACCACTTCTGCATTTGTAACCCCGACCCACCAGCTCTCTCTCTCTCTCTCTCTCTCTCTCTCTCTCTCTCTCTCTCTCTCTCTCTCTCTCTCTCTCTCTCTCTCTCTCTCTCTCTCTCTCGCTCGCTCGCTCTCCCTCCTCCCTCCCTCCTCCCTCCCTCCCTCCCTCCCTCCCTCCCTCCCTCCCTCTCCGCCGTTCGACCTTGCGGTGAGACTTCTGAACTTAAAATTCCGAATTCCACAGTGCGTCCAGGGCGGGGCACGGCGCGGCGGGCGAATGGGAGAGAGGGAGAGGCCGCCGTCGGGTAGTAGCCCCCATTCCCCCTCCCCCTCCCCCTCCTCCTCCCCCTTCCCCGCCTCCGTGAGGTGAGAGGGTGGCAGAGGGGGGCGTTGGAGCGCAGCGCGTCGGCTGGAATCGCGATAGGCTAGGCGAGCACGGGCGAGCATTAGCCCCGCAGGTTGGCGTCTACCACTCCCACTGCCACCACAACCAGCTGATTCCCCGTTTCAACCCCCCTCCTCTTTCCCCCAGCTTGCATACAATTATCGGTCAAACACTGGAAGGGGTATAAAATGAACGGGAGGGTGGGGCGCGGGGGTGGACGCGCGTGGCGGGCCGGTGGTAGGGGAGGGCCAGTCAAACCGAACGCGAGCAGCGAAGCTTTTCACTCCAGGTACTTGTGAGCACGCCGGCCCTGTCAGGAATATTATCGTATTTTTTACAATTTTTACAATTGACGACGCAGTTGGTGAACCTGTCTCTTAAGAGTTTATGCCGAACTTACTCGCGCTGCAAGGAACAGGGCGCCCCTTCCCCCCTCCCCCCTACCTCCTAATTTCTTTGCTCATTTTCACCTTCAGCACGGCCTTGTCTAACCCCGTGTCACTTATAGTAGCCTCGGACCACTCAGCATTTACGAAAAAGGGAAAAAGTGAAAAAAAAATGATACTGTGAAAAAGAGAATTTAAATTACCTCCTGAGGAATTTCACAGCCCTGCTGCTGGGCCGGGGGCAGCTCAAGAGGAAACATGACATTGTTTACCTCTGGGATCCAGCCCCGGCCGCCCCGGCCCCTCGCTGTAGGGGGATAGGGGGAGGCGGGGTGCAGATGGTCCGTTACTACGGGCCTGATAGCGTTTCAAGCGGTTCTCTACGATCCTCTCTCCACACCTTTTCCGCCTTTTTTGTCTTGTCTCTTTCTTTCTTTTTTTAAAAAGATTTTGTTGCACGGAAGCTGCTTGTATCACCTTTCATTTAACATATTCCCGGTCGGTCCTCCCCCGCCCTCGCCTTCAGTTTCGAGTCGACGCCCTCTCGTTGCTCTTGTTTGCTGTTCTGTTCTTTTCGGTTTGGGGTTGACAGAGCCAATAGCGCGGGTATGGTCGTAGGAGATGCAAAAGGCGTCAGAGATACAGAGAGAGAGAGAGAGAGAGAGAGAGAGAGAGAGAGAGAGAGAGAGAGAGAGAGAGAGAACATCGAGAGAAACGCTACTACGGGAAGCCGAGATGTGCCGCAGACTGTCCGACAAGCCAGGTGGGCTTAAATATTTCCCCGTTTCGTGTCCGTTAGTTTTCTTCCTCCTTCTCTCTCTCTCTCTCTCTCTCTCTCTCTCTCTCTCTCTCTCTCTCTCTCTCTCTCTCTCTCTCTCCTTGGCAAGGTTTTCTCGGGGCGCCGCCCGGCCCGCACCGTCACATCGCCGTTACTCTCATTGCTATCTCACGAGCACCGTCGTCACGTCGCAACGCTTCCTCCATCATCTTCGTCACAGTTATCACCGCCCCGCCTGTCGCTTTGGCCAACAGCCTTGTGTCTCTCCAGACGTTGTCGCGTCGTCCATCTTTTTTTTCCCTTCCCGCTGTCCTTTTTTCCCTCTCCCCCAGTCGCACGGCACGGCGGTGTGACGGGCGTGACATACGCGCCCGCTGGGACCTCCTCACTCGCACTCGCACACCGTCACGCTGCCTGCCTGGCTGCTGGGTGACGTCAGGCGGTAAACACGTCACATTTACCCGTCACACGGTCCGCCGCCGCGCCACGCCACGCCCTGTGAAACGTCATCATTTACTCGAGTCCCGCCCGCGCCAACTTTTACCTCGCCGTCAGTCGTCGTCTCATGGAGCAGACGACACCGCTCTCTCTCTCTCTCTCTCTCTCTCTCTCTCTCTCTCTCTCTCTCTCTCTCTCTCTCTCTCTCTCTCTCTCTCTCTCTCTCTCTCTCTCTCTCTCTCTCTCTCTCTCTCTCTCTCCCTCTCTCTCTCTCTCTCTCTCTGGTTTACTCTCGCACTCCTTCTCATCAACGAGCCGCGCTGAGCTGGTCGTTGACTCCCCTATTCCCCCACTCTTTTTCCCTTTGAGGGCCTTCCCTGAAGTGAGATATCTGCACCGCCCCCGCTCCGCCCCCGCTCCGCCCCCAGCCCGCCTCCGGCTTATTTTTCCCCGCCCTGCTCCAGCACTTCCACTTGCCGCCGCTGGGGGCGGCACTGGGGGCGGCCTAAAGGCGTGCGCATGTGGATGAGGCGGCGGTTTGGGGGTGTAAGGGGGCGTCGGCGGGGCGGTACAATGTCAGAATTTTCCACGGTAATTACTATGGAATTTCCCGTTAATTTTTTACCATAGGTCTGGTCCGCTTTTAGCGGATACGGAACGTCCGTTTTTGAATTATACGGAGCCTTCCGTACTTCAGAAATTCCATTTTGTCCGTTACCTATGTCCTTGTTTGGACTTCTTTTTTTCGAAGTTTAAAGGTTTGAACTACGGATTTTGGTACGGGACACTTCCTATCCTCCCTCATTACACGGAAAAAAATACCGTGACAAGCAGCATTTTAGGCTACTGTAGCGAAAAGTTTGTTGTGGTAGTCACCCATAAGCTCTGAGAGCTAATGCATCGCTGCAGGAGTTAATGTGACATCATCTCTAGCAACAAACGCCTTTGACAAATCCAGCTGGGCATTAGTTGTCACAGCTAATATTTGACTACGAAAGCTAACTTTTTGCTACGGTAGCTTATAAGTTGCTTGTCACGATATCAGCCTATACGTAAGCTTATGGTAACATTGATATTTTTTTCCGTGTAGGTCCGCCTACGGAAATCACCGTAGTTTCAAGGTACGGACTGTTCCGTTATCAAATAAAACGGATTTTTCCGTAGTCCATGTGAAATCGGATACGGGATTTTTAACAGTGGAGCGGGGGCGTCGATTTGGTCCGGAGCGACGCCTGAGACTGGGAGTGTAACGGGAGCGCGCGACGGCAGGGTACATCAGCGCCCATCAGACCAAGTGCAGAGGCGCCAAACCTATCCGCATCTCTCTCTCTCTCTCTCTCTCTCTCTCTCTCTCTCTCTCTCTCTCTCTCTCTCTCTCTCTCTCTCTCTCTCTCTCTTGCACCTAACCGAAGCGGCAGCAGGTCTCGTGAATACGTTCTGGAAGTGTGGGGGGTAAGGGGTGGGGGCAGAACCTCAATACGAACATGAAAGTGGATGCAGCTCCGTGCGAGTCGAGCTACGAGGTACAATACTGAAAAAAAACACAGACAGACAGACAGACAGAAAGAAAAACGTTCCAAAAAGACTGAGGGCTGGAAACCCGCGAAAATTTCCGCGGATATTTTCCAGTGTAAAGCTGATGAGGTTGTTTGGACCCTGCGCCGCGGGGGGCTCGGGGGCTTAAGTCGGTCCGCCTTAAGGCCAGCGTCTTCAGTGGGGGGTCGATCCACAATGTGAGGAGGGGCTTGGAGGGGTGCAAAGGATCTTTGTTCCACCCGGCCATTGGAACGCCAAGCTTAGACTGCCGGACTGACGGTTATAAAAAATGGTCCATTGAGGGCGGGGGAAAAAAGGTAAACTGGTAGGAGACGAGACGACACTGGAAAAAAACAAATGTGCTACTGCACCGGCACAATCACCCCCTGGAGGTGCGATTTTAACCACTTCTCGTCCTTTCACAATGGCATGCATGATTAGAAAGTCGTTCCTTTCTCAAAACAAAAAAAAAAGAAATTTATTTGTTATCGAGAGTTAAAGCGAGCTGACACCTTTTACGTATTATTATTTCTGATTTTAAATTATTAAATATATTAGAGGTTTCATGTGCTGTCATTTTTTGTTGCTCTCTCCCTGCTCTCTCTCTGGGGCTCTCCCCGCCCATCGCCTCGTGTGTACAGTGCCCCCGCTTAGCTCCCCCCGCACCCTATATAAGCTCTATCGGTGGCCACTATTATTGGCCCACTAATTGTGTGTCGTCATAAGGCGGGGAGGAGGGGGAAGGGGGAGGGTCAGGCGGGGCGTGTCATCAGGAGAGGCCAGACGGGAACACTGCAGCTTGTGCGGCCCAGGGCTGTGTCAAGTTTTTTCTTATCTTTTGACAAAGGGCGGGTGGATTAGCTGTAGGCGAGGAACCCTTTCCTTTTGTGTTCACACATAAATAAAACATTTATGTTTTATTTTAAAGTTGTTATTGTTTTCCATGTTTGTGATTAGAGTACATTCATTGGCAAGGCACCGCACTTGATAAAAACAAAATACTGAGAGAGAAATTCACAAAAGCCAAACGAATGACGTTGAAAATGAAATGGCGCTGTACGCGCGTTCCTCGAATATCTCTGTGGCTGCAGAGCGACGGCACTTGCCTTTTGACCCGGCCTTTCTGATGTCTTTGGCCGCGACTGGCAAAAAGGGGATTAAAGACATTCCGACTGCACCGCGCCACTCGTGTCACCGACGGCATCCAGCCCCCCCTCCCCCCCCCCCCCCCCCCCCTCACATGGCAGCCCTACAGCGCGCGCCCCCATCATCCGCGTGAAAGGATTCCCATGTATGACATGCCTCTGACGCTGCTAACGGGGGAAAAAAATATTAAAAAGTGGTGCCCGCATTTTTGGCGATTTATAGTAAATTACTAACCTGGATTTGTTTTTGTTTTTTTAAATATTGATATGTGTATGTACAATGTGTATATTGTAGCGTACACGAACCCCAACCAGAAAACGCTTCCGTTAAGTCCGCCGATTTAAAAAAAAAGTGGTTTCATAATCATGTTGAAGGAAATTTTTCCTCCTGAGTTAAAGAGAATGGCATCGAGCTGGATAAAATTTTCCTTCTCTTGTTGAAATTTTCCTATGGGGTTTATTTGTCGTCTGATCAACCAACCTGTAGCTCCGAGGATTTTTTTTTTAGTCGTCCCTCATTTCCGAGGGTCCGTCGCGTTTCGCTGTGGCTCATTCCTCCGTTGTAATGAAGAAGGGCGGGGTGGGGCGGGGCGGGGCAGGGCGGGGCGGGGTGGAGGCGAAACAAATGGCGGGCGCTGGCGGGCGGGCAGTGCTACGGCGGGGCGGGCGGGGATTAGAAATCGCACCTCATTTGCCGGCCGGGGGCTGGGGGCGCTGCGGGGCTCCGCGCGGGCCCCCCCTGGGGGGCTCCGAAGGGCCTCCCTGGGGCTTGGGGGAAGAGGCGGGGAGGGGGGGGGGCAGAGGCTGCCCCGTGGAAACAACGAGGTGAGCCCACGGCCGGCTGTACAGCCTGCGCCTGGAAAATCAGATAAGCCCACGGCTTTATAAAATACGCCTGCTGGGGGGCGCCCGGCCGGCCGGGCCAGCCCCATCTCGTTGTGACGGTAGCCCGTCTCGTTGTGACGGTGGCCCGTCTCGTTGTGACGGTAGCCCGTCTCGTTGTGACGGTGGCCCGTCTCGTTGTGACGGTGGCCCGTCTCGTTGTGACGGTTCGACGGGCCGAGCCGTGTATCCATCCTGCGCTCACCGCCCGTCACGGCCCGTCACGGCCCGTCACGGCCCGTCACGGAGCAGCCCGCCCCGCCCCGCGGCCCGCGCTCGCATGCATCTCATTTTACATGCCGTATGATGTGTTGAACGCAGTGCCAAGATGGCAGAGCACCAAACAGCGCGAGATTCAAACGTTATCTCCCCCCCCAACACCCTATCTCTCCCCCCTCTCTCCACTCTCCCCTCCCTCTCTCCATCCCTTTCCCTCCCTCTCTCTCCTCCCTCCCTTCTCTCTCCCTCCTCCTTTCTCCTCCCTCCTCTCCCTCCCTCCCTCTCTCTCTGTCTGCTTCTTGTCGCCGCTCTGTATTTTCGGGCGGACGCCCTAGGCTCTTGGCGGTGCCCATTTGTCGGGGTGGGGTGTAACGAGCAGTTTGAAAGGGTAGTCCGGTGCGAGACTCCCCCCGCCCCCCTTGCCTCTGGAGATTGTTCCGAGAGACCTGCGGTGCGCGTTGCACTGCGGGATGATCATCACCGTGTCAGGAATGGGTTCTGGAAGGACCCGGAAACTCCAGAAACTTCGTCTTCAGTTCCATTTTCCTTATACTTTTTTCCTTCTATACGTGGGCACTTTGCATCACTTGCGGGTCTAAAAATGCCTTCAGGGCGACCACCTGAACATACCCGGGAGAAAGAGAGAGAGAGAGAGAGAGAGAGAGAGAGAGAGAGAGAGAGAGAGAGAGAGAGAGAGAGAGAGAGAGAGAGAGGAAGGGAGGGGGGGTATACTGAAAAAAGAAAAAAAACATAACGATGTGACTCGAACCCTTTAATGTGTTGACGGCTTAATGCCTCTCCCAGGAATGTTTTTCTTTCTCCGGTGAGTGAATTATTGACATGTTGCACACGAGCGTTGTTCTCTCCGCAGCCGCTTCACCCTCGCGTGATGCGCCCGAGAGAGAGAGAGAGAGAGAGAGAGAGAGAGAGAGAGAGAGAGAGAGAGAGAGATTGGGGGCGGGGGAGATATGCAGAGGGTTGGTACACTGTGGGCCGGCGGTAGCGTGCCGCGGCGCTGTTGGCGAGACGTTGCGTTTGCTCGGCAGATTGCACACCTAACCTCCACTTCAGAAAGGCGGTGTGGGCGTCGGTGGTGTTGCAAGAGACGGCCAGGGAAACCTTGCCTCGTCACGACGGCTCTGCCTGCCTGCCTGCCTGCCTGCCTGCCTGCCTGACCGCCGAGAAAATACCCTCTCCGCAAATGCCACCTCGGCCGAGGGGGAAACAACCCTGAAATTTTGGTGTGCTGTAATTCAGAAAAATTCAGAAAAGTTCAGAGAAATTCTGGAAAACTAAAGGAAATATTGCAAAAAAAATAAATAATAATAATTGAAATTCACAAAACTTCACAACATTAATAAAATAAAATTCAGAGTTGTTTACCCCTCGCTATGTCTAATTTTGTTTGACAGTCCTTACGGATTTTTTTAAATGAATGAAAATGTGTCCCCTAAACTACTGACGTACTTTGCAGATGAGTATACGCGGGGCCGATCGGTCCTGTAGTGCCTGCGGACTGTGCTTGTGCTGTGATTCCCGGGGGCGGCGGGGCGGGGTGCGGCGGGGTGCGGCGACCCCAGCCCGGTGCCCGCAGGGGTGTTCGGGACGCGGGCGGGACAGCCTTGTTGTTTGGGCCCTCGGGGTCGGGTCGGAGTAGAGAGCAAGGTGGGCTTGCGTTTCTACCTCCAGGTTCACGTCGAGAGGCCGTAATTATATAATGAGCTTCCTGTTTCCCTGGCCACCGCCTCCTGGTCCTGGTCCGGCCAGGCCGGCCAACTGCGCGACACACAGGGCGTGCCAACATAACCGAAAATAATTTCACTCTCTCGGCAATATCTCCTGATCGGTTAGAGAATTTGTAACAAACTGGGGTTCATTTGAAAGCTAAGATTGCACTCAATTTTCGTTACCTCATGACCCGAAATCATTTAAACACTCCTTGTGGCCTAAAACATTTTCGTTACAAAATAACATTTACGAAAATTGTTTTTCATCGGGGCAGCGGGAGGCGCGGTGAGTGAACAGTGTAGTATTGCACTACACCTGCGTGTGCGAGGGAAGACTGTAGTAGGCTTGGAGTGGCCAAGGCCGATCCTCTGCAATCCTGCCCGCCTTCTTTGCGCAATCATGTGCTCATCCTGAAGGGGAGTTGTGCCCCCCTCGCCCATGAGCCTGCCTCAACCAAGTTTTCGGACTGGAGTCAATAATACTTTAGTGGGAAGGCCAGTGTCGCTGGTCGGCGCGTGGGCTTCGTGGACTTGGTTTCATCAATCCAGACGCAATTTCGCAGCTGAAGAGGAGTGAGGAGGCGGGGGGGGGGGGGGGGGGGGGAGGCGTGTTCCTACGGGGAGCCTATTACTGGACGTTCGTCGCCCCTGTCGCACTTTGTCGCGTCGACGTCAATTTCCCCGTAGCGGCCCCTCCTCCCTGTCGGCAGGTATAGGCAAGCCACACACACACACGGACTGTACACCGGCGAAAAAGTGAACACAATCTCGTTCCAATCACGTCGTGTCCTTCTTATGAAGCAATCCCTCATGTCCAGGGCCAACCTAGATTACCGGGTACTCGTGTGCGTCAGAGAGAGAGAGAGAGAGAGAGAGAGAGAATGAAATTGTAATTGTTTTTCGGGATGGATTGCTCGCTGCATGACTTATCGCTAACTGATTTATTGATCACGTGACGCGTCTATCCAATGGGATTTCACCCTGTTCCGGTCGTTTCTCAACTTTCACGCTCTTCGCTCGTTATGTTTGTTTTTAAAAAAATTAGATTCCTCTTCCTTTTTTTTGCCGGGCTGGGCCTCCCTGATATCCACTCAGGCCGGGGGTTCGCAGCTGGTCGGATCTCGAAGATTGGCCTTCCAAGTGGATCGATTGTTTTCAGAGAAAACAGCCCCGGCCCGGCCCCGGCCGGCCCCGCGGCGCCTCCTAACACACACACACGCGCGCGCGCGCGCGGCCGCTCTGTGCAAGTCACCCCGCCCGCACCGCGCGCCCGCAGAAAAAAAAAAAAGAAAAACGAATAGGAAAACTTTTCTATGAGGACGGGTGTGCGCTGCGGGTCTGCCTACCCTCAGTGTGCACTGTTTAAAATATTTCATTACACTTTCATTACTTGTTCTGAAGCTATTTTCATTACGCTTTCGAAATGATATTCCATCATCTTTTTCATTTCGTCTTGTGAAATTCCATTACATTCAATGTCACAATAAGCAATAAAAATATTACTGAACATCATTTCGAAAATTTAATGAAAATAGCTTCAGAACAAGGACATAATGAAAATCTAATGAAATATTTTTAACAGAGGAGAGTGGGCGTTTCTCGCACTCATTCGGTGCTTAAAGATGATATGTTTTACGAGCGCGAGTGGCACACCTGGTTCTGGCGCCATGGCGGGGCGTTAACGCTGGCCGTAAAGGGGTGCGGTGGCGCCCCCACCCCCATTCTCTCTCGCTTCCGCTGCTGGGATTACAGAAAACCGGACAAGACAATTTCTTTTTTCGGTTTTCTTTTTCAAAATTTTCTTCTGTGGAAAATAGATGCCGGTTTCACGCGGGAAAATTTTCCATGAAGGTTTTTTTTTTTTTTTTTTTTAAATATTTTATTGTAAAATTGCAAAACTACAAGCACCACGTGTATTGATTTTGAACGCCTGACTAGAAAGAATGGGCTGTCGTAAATTTAAGAGATAAGTTAGTAAATAGTGGATTAGAAGATGCATATAAATATCTAGGAGAACATTTTTCAGTGATCTGACCATGCCCTATCTCTGTCTGTTTCAGGTACGTGCCTTGGGTTTGCAGTCCACTGTGTCGTCGGAAGCGGGATGACGGTCAGTTTTAAGCACAAGGAGGAATAAGAATTTACAGAATACTGTGAAAAACGTCTTTGTAGATTTACGACAAATTTTGTAAATTACGATTTATGAAATATGTTGTAAATTTACGACGGACCTGTTTTGCTCGTGAATGAATTTCAAGCCGATATGTAGCGCTTGTAATTTTACGATTTGCGATTGTAATTTTACAACTGCACTTATCGTGGAAACTTTTCCCGTAAACCTACGACTATTTTTCACAGTGAATCAAAATGCAAAACTACAGTGCCATTAGGTATCGATCAGCGTGTTTTTTCAAAGAGTATAAGCATAGGCTAACGTATATATTTATGATACCGTTCGTAAATCAAGCCGCGAAAAATCAAAGGCCGCAACTTGCTGGCAGGTACGGACACCAGAAACACCAGCGCGGCGTTCTGCACACGGAGGTCGTTAGGGCGATGCTGCTGGCGCCCGTGAGTGTTATCAGCCGGGCGGGGCGGGGCGGGGCGGGGCGGGGCGGGGCGGGGCGGGGCGGGGCGGGGCGGGGCGGGGCGGGGCGGGGCGGGGCGGGGCGGGGCAGGTTGTAAAAGAGGAAGGCCCCTCCCGTCCTGCAGAGCGCGCTGGGCTGGACCAGCGCTGGGGGCGGGGTGATAATTTGGACCACATTATTGTCGCTCTAAGTAGGGTTAACCGAGGTGTTACCGCGCGCCCGGCCGGCCGGCCGGCCGGACCGCAATGGCCTGTGGTGGGGGGTTTGTACAAGTGAGGGGGCCGTCACGGCCGGCCTAGTGCGGGCGGGGGCGCCCGATACACATCTCCTATTCTCTTATACGCGCCACCAAACGCAGACCGCACTAGAGGGAACGCCCGCCGCAGGGGAACGCCCGCAGGAGAACGCCCGCAGGGGAACGCCCACAGGAGAACTCCCGCAGGGGAACGCCCGCAGGGGAACACCCGCAGGAGAACGCCCGCAGGGGAACGCCCGCAGGGGAACGCCTGCAGGGGAACGCCCGCTGGGGAACACCCGCAGGGGAACGCCCGCCGCATGGGAACGCCCGCAGGGGAACACCCGCAGGGGAACGCCACGGCGCGGGCGTGCTGCTGCAGCGGCTTGCTTTCAACCTCATTCACACACCTACATACGTGCGTGACATTCACACATTTGGCGGGTGTCCAGTGTTTGTTTGTATCAGTTCGTGACTTTTTTTGAGCGTGTAGCGGCGGAAACAAGTACAGCACACAACGAGAACGAGGGCGGGCTGATTTTCCTTGCCGACAGTCGTTCCCCTCCCCATACACACGTCCTCTCTCTCTCTCTCTCTCTCTCTCTCTCTCTCTCTCTCTCTCTCTCTCTCTCTCTCTCTCTCTCTCTCTCTGGAGCTGTGCTGGCGTGCGCTAGGTCCGGGGCTGGGCTGGGTCGTGCCTCGCAGCCTCCACATCTTGTCTCGCGCTGCCCCCTCCCTCCTCCTTCCCTCCCCCCTCCTGGACCCGCCCCCGGGGGAGATTTACGCCGCCCGGCTCGTCGAGCTTCCGGTGTGGCCGGCGCCGAGGCGCCTCGCACGCGCTCTCCCCCCCCCCTTACCCCCACCCCTCCACTGTGAAAAATATGTTTCATGTACTTCATCCGTGCTCGTGTTATTACGGGGGCAAATCATAGGGAAAACCGTCCCAAATTTTTATTTACTGGCTTATAAAATAGCACAATTTTTTTTTCTGCGTTGTGCAGTGGTGTAGACGTGCCCATGGGCGAAAATTATTACAAAGAAAAAAATCCATAAGGCTACTTTGCGCCCCAACAGTTTCCAGCCTGGCACTGTGAGAAATATTCGTAAGAGTTACGGGAAAATTTTCCATGAGAAATGTCGTAAAGTTACGATATCAAATTGTAAATTTACAAAATTTTAAGGACACTTGGTATCGACTTGTAATTCTTAAACGAGCACAAATAAGCGTTCGTAAATTTACGATTTCGATTGTAAATTTACAACACCATTTGTAAATCACAAATTACGAAAAAAGTAAAGTAAACTTACAGACATATTTTGCACAGTGGGAGAGGGTGGGCTGCATATGTTTGAGTGAGGGGCACACTTTGCCCTGCACAGTCTGGTCTGGATCGTTGCCGGGTCGGGTCCTGGTCCTGGTCCTGGTGCGGGGCGGGGGCCCCACCGGAGTTGGCGCCCGCTGTGGTGTCTCGGGTTATCTCTGCGGGACCCCATGGCACCCCCACCTGGCGCCCCCCACCCCCACCCCCACCCCCACCCCCACCCCCACCCCCACGTCTCCCAACACTAACCTCTAATCTAAACCCTCAGGGGAAGCGAGCAGTTGAGCGCGCGTTTCGAACTAGTGCAGTAGCTGTCAGTACCCGCGGGTATTTTGGAAACACGCGCGTCTGGGCTGGGCGGCCTCGTCGCGCCCGCGGGAGAAATAACTCTGGTACCGGGGGTTTCTTTGAATGCGTACACTGGGAAAAACAAAGGTAGGACCCCGTGCCTTTAAAAGGCGCTAAATTTTAGTGCTTTTAGAAAGACACGATTGTGTCCAAATAAGGGCACACCAAATAAGGGCGAATAAGGGCCTTTGTAGGGGTGCTTTTTGGCAAGTAGCACCCCTAAAAGGGCGTTATGTCCAACCTTTGCTTGTCCAGTGTAACAGTGTTGCGGGATTGCATACTCGCCAGCGCTGCAGGGGCCATGGCGCCTGACGGGCGAATTGGGTAGGCAAACCCGCAATACTGCTACGCATTCAAAGGAACACCCGGCACACCTCGTAATTCAGAAACATTCAGAGATGTTTAGGAAAAAATCAAAGCAAGGCCCTTCTCTCTCTCTCTCTCTCTCTCTCTCTCTCTCTCTCTCTCTCTCTCTCTCTCTCTCTCTCTCTCTCTCTCTCTCTCTCTCTTCCTGCCTAGGGGACGGAAGAGAAGGACAAAAGACGTGCGCGTGGGGAAATTTCGGTCGTAAAAATGTAGGTCTCGCTCGCTCTGGTCGCGTGGCCCGCCGGTGCTGCGCGCCGCTGTGTGCGCACGGGGCGCGTATGAGGAGGGGAATTGAATAAGTTTGAAGGCCTTTGGATGTTGGGGGGGGGGGGGGGGGGGCGCACCTTAAATGAGTTTGCGAATGGGAATATTTGAGGCTGTAGCCCAAATCCTTTTCATATTTCTACTGTACAAAGCGGCATATATTTTTTTTTTCTAATTTCAGGATAGAGATGAATGTTAATTATGTTCGTCATGAGTTAGTGTTTAAGGCTGCCGTTTTTACGTCACATCTGACCTTTAAAAAAGCTGTGAACATGTCGCATATCTTTCCTTATAGAGATATGGTACACGAGAATAACTTGAGAAGGCTTTTTTTTTAATGGCGCTCCTACCCTGGCCTGCTGTGTGACTCGCTGCTTGTCGGCGCCAGCTGGCCGTAACGCCGTTTGCATGGTGACGCAGAGCCCCCCCCCCCCCCTCCTCCACCATCCCTGCGCCTACAGCACTCGCCGCACACATCTTTTCCGCATCTTGTTGAGAATTTTGCAGTCGTTAGTCGTTCATACTCTTTCAACTAAAAATGTAATGATACATGAGGAAAAACAAAACAATTCTTTACTCGCCATTATAATCGAGCCGTGAATGGTGTGGTGTGAGAGATTTTTGCCTCACATCTAAAAGTGTGAGGCTGTCTCTCACTTTGAGAAGCCCCCAGCAGGGAAGCCTTCTTCGTGATGGACACCCCCCCCCCCCCCCCCCCCCCTCTGTCCCTGCGCCGGCTTTGCTGCTGTGGGAATTTCTGTGTCATAATGAAAACGAGCGAAGGGATTACCGTGAGGATTACCCTTGCCGAACCGGGCCGGGCCGGGGCAGGGCCGGTGGCTGTGAACAGGGTAGCTGGCCGAGCTCTGGGGAGCTGGGGCGGGACCCGGGGCTCCGGCTCGGTCCGCACGCAGCGTCCAGGATCTACTACACTGCCAAAAGAAGTTTAAAAAAAAATTAGTTTAAATGTGTGTTTTTTGTGTGTAGTTGACATAGACAACATGCGTAAACGGCACAACAGCGACAAACTCATTTGTTGTTAATTTAAAACATGTTTTTTTGTGTTACAATGTATACACAAAAAGAGTCTCGGGTAAAAAAACAACAACTGCTCCCTTTCGTCCAATATTAATTTATTTCGGCGCGTGATAAATGTATATCGTCGCAAGTTGTCGGCTTCGACGTCCCTGCCTCCACTCCCGCTCGCTCTCTCTCTCGCTCTCTCTCTCTCTTTCTCTCTCTTTCTCTCTCGCTCGCTGTCGCTCTCTCTCGCTCGCTCTCTCTCTCTCTCTCTCTCTCTCTCTCTCTCTCTCGCTCTCTCTCTCTCTCTCTCTCTCTCTCTCTCTCTCTCTCTCTCTCTCTCTCTCTCTCTCTCTCTCTCTCTCTCTCTCTCTCTCTCTCTCTCTCTCTCTCTCTCTCTCTCTCTCTCTCTCTCTCTTCCGCTACCGTCTCTTCACTACTTTTGATTAAAAACGCAAGAGTCGCCAGCCGCCCGGCCCCGGCCCGGCCGGTCCAGAAGACGACAAAAGGCGAGCTCATCTTCGGCTGGGCCCCGAGCCATCGCAACTGAATGATGAATGATAGGAGGAGCCGAGGTACACTGCGCGCAGCAGGAGTGAAAAACAAAATTGCAAAGTTTATTCTGGCAGAATAAGTAGGTATACACCACCGGGCCGGGGCCGCGAGAGGGCGCTCCTCTCCGCTCCCCTGAATGCTCGCAGCGGAGCGGAGCGGCCTGCAGAGTGGTAGGTGAGGCGGGCCGGTCCGGGCCGGGCAGGGCCGCTCAGAACTCGATTATTTCTTTTTATTTACTTTCTCAGCTCCTTTTAGCATTTGCTTTATGTCAATCTTTTTGACAAGATTTTTGTTTGCTGGAGTTGAAGGGATCATTAGAAGCAAAGCCTTCTCTCTCTCGCTCTCCCTCTCCCCCTCCCTCCCTCCCTCCCTCCCTCTTGCAGGTGCCCTTCCCCCTACCCACTGCAAATGCAAGAGTCATAGATGTCTTATCTTAAAAGAGCGAGACTTTTTCTTCTTGCCCCATTTGTTGAGTGAGAGTTTAGAAACCTCGCTCTTATTGAGAAAGAATCTGTAACACCTCTCTAATTGAGTGAGATGAAGGATAGTAACCCTTTATCAAAATGGGCGAGGTTTCCCAATCCTTGCTCAAATAGGGCGAGATTTTTGAGACTTCTGCTCTAATCGAGCGAGAAATCCAAACCTCGCTCTCAAAGGGAGAGAGAGAGAGAGAGAGAGAGAGAGAGAGAGAGAGAGAGAGAGAGAGAGAGAGAGAGAGAGAGAGAGAGAGAGATAATGTCTCCCCTTTCTGAGGGCGAAAATCCTCGCTCTGGTATTTACAGTGCCACCTTTTCGGCCGACTGGACTGCTCTGCGAAAGCTAATGTATCTTATTGCTGGGAGAGTCAAGCACGTAAAGACAAGCGCCCTTTTTTCCTTGCACCCCTTTCCCCCCCTTTTCCTCCTGGGCCCGCCCCTCACTGCAAGTGCGTAAAAGGCCCGGGACACCATCTATATTTCACAGGGGGCGTGGCACGCGGGGCGGGGCGGGGCGGGGCGGGGCGGCTGGGCGGACTCTCCTTCCCCGTGGTCTGATTCCCGCTGCGCCCGCCCCACCCCGCCCCGCCCCACCTCGCCCCGCGTTTCGTTGGAAAGAATAGAAAATGTCTGTATATATATAGACTTCAACACATTTGAAAGGTGTTATCAGTTTAATGACCCTTGTAAAGCCATTAAAACTGACGAAGGCGTTAATTTTAATCACCGCAAGCGCACCTTATATAACTCCCGATCTTTTACGCTGCTGTGAAAAATATCTTTATGATATATTTTGTGAATTACAATTTACGAAATGTAAATTTACGGCAATCCAATCTCGTGAAGCTCGTGATATTGAAATTTAAGTCGATCCGTAGTGCTTGTAATATTACGATCTCCAATTGTAATTTTTTACAACTGCCCTTCGTGGAAATTTTCTCCGTAAACGACCTACCTTTTTTTCCACAGTGTACACCCCTTTGAAGGTGCTAATAATGAGTCAAACAGAGTGGCGGGTGCGCCACCGCCCGCTCGATCGGGCAGACGCAATAAGGCTTGTGTACAGCCAGCCACACCGAGCCAAACGAGAAGCGAATCCATTTTATATAAAGTAAACAACGCGAACGGGAAAATCGTGATAGCTTCTTTCCATTTTCGTTCCGTGCTGCCGCTGCTCCTGAAGGCTTGTAATTTCGCGGGGCGGATTAGTGTGTCCCTCACGCCTCACGCTTCCGGTCCGGGCGCGGGGCGCTGCACTGGGCCCCACACCGCCGCTGGCTGGCGCCGCGCCAGCAGCCGGTCACGTTTCATTTAACGCTCGCCGCCCCGCCCCGCCCCGCCACCGCCCCGCTCCCTCCATCCATAACGCATAACGCGCCGTGCGGCCCGCGGGTCACGGCCGGTAGGGCGGGTGTAACGTTACACGGGGCGGGGCGGCCAGCGGTGAAAGAAAGCCGTGCTCTAGATATACGTTACTGACCCTGCCTGCGGGCGGGCGGGGGAAACACTATATGCACTTTTAAACCGAATTGTCATGTGACGATAAATATTGCTACGAATATTTCGTCACAAGAGCGGTGATGAAACAGTCGTCACATGACATACATTTCGTCACATGACATACATTTCGTCACATGACATACATTTCGTCACATGACATACATTTCGTCACTTGACATACATTTCGTCACTTGACATGAATCTTTCGTCACATGACATGAATCTTTCGTCACATGACACGAATCTTTCGTCACACTGACAGATACACGCACTTACAAGTGTTGAACACTGCGACCTCTAATGCAGGCTTATATTTATCTTTTTTTTCTCGTCTTCTTTTCTTCACACTCCTCTCCTCTCCTCTTTCCACGAAGAATGCAGTTGTAAAATTACAATTGTAAATCGTGCAGTTACAAGCACTACATATCGGCTTGAAATTCATTCACGAGCAAAGAAGGTCCGTCGTAAATTTACAACATATTCCGTAATGGTAATTTACAAAATTTATCGTAAATCTACAAAGATATTTTTCACAGTGATGGCTATGAAGTAGTCGCGGACGCGCGGTCTGAAATATGTTGCGCGCGGTCTGCAAGGCTGGGCCCGCCGCGCCCCGCCCCGCCCCGCCCCGCCCCGCCCCGCCCCGCCCCGCCCCGCCCCGCCCCTGACCCGTGGCCCTCCAGGAGCCCAGTGCCGTGGTGGTCGGTCTGATGGGGTGGGTCCCTGTGAATACTGAGTGGCTTCATTTCAAAGTCGAGCTGCCCCGGAATAAAATGGTGGCGGCTTGGCCGGTCGCCCTCGAAAAATAACTAGTCTCGCTCCGTCCTCGTTATCCGTACCCGACGGGTGTGTGTGTGTGTTTGTGTGTGTGTGTGTCATCGGAAGAGCGCGCTTTCGCGGTTTCATTTTACCGCACCGGGATAAAAAAACGACCATCAAAAAAAAATAAAAGAGAAAGAAAGGTTGCTGTCCGCTAATGAGGGACAAAACTAATTTCCCCGCGGTTTGGTGTGGTCGGACTGACAGCGCAGCAGGCTAGACTGTCGCGGCCTCGTGTCCAACTCGCCCGACCCGACACGCGACGGCTAAAAATAAGAAAAATATATGTAAAGAAAGGGAAAAAGGAAAATATACCTAGAGAAAAGGTCTCTTTTATATTTTTTTAAACGCAGGAAAAGTAGAAATAAGCCCTTGGGTGGAGCGGGGCGGGGCGGGGCGAACATTTCCTACGTTGAGAAGCCCGACAGAGTGCCTCGCTATACGCTCGGCAAATGAAATGAAACGCGCGAGAAGTGCGTCGTGGAGCTGAGCTGTCAGGCGGAGAGGAATAGGAAGTTGTGGCGGGGCGGGGCCAACGTGTTTTGGGTTGTAATATTTAAGAGCCAGTCTCATCTTGGAAGTTGATTTCCCGGCCAGCCATCCGTCTCTCACTCGCTCTCTCTCTCGCTCGCTCTCACTCGCACTCTCTCTCTCTCTCTCTCTCTCCCTCTCTCTCTCCCTCTCTCTCCCTCTCCCTCCCTCTCCTCTCCTCTCCCTCTCCCTCTCCCTCTCCCTCTCCTCTCCCCTCTCTCTCCTCTCCTCTCCTCTCCCTCTCCCTCTCCCTCTCCTCTCCCTCTCCCTCTCCCTCTCTCCTCTCCCTCTCCCTCTCCCTCTCCCTCTCCCTCTCCCTCTCCCTCTCCCTCTCCCTCCCCCTCCCCCTCCCCCTCTCCCTCTCTCTGTTGCAATCTCTGGCTGGCGAGCGGCTAGTAGTGGCAGGGCTGTGTCGTCATGACCCGCGGGGATCTGGTCTGGCTCCTTTTGTAGCCGCTCTGTGCAGTGTGCCCTGCCGCAGAGGACGCCCGCCCCGGCCCCGCCCCGCCCCGCCCCGCCCCGCCCCGCCCCGCCCCGCCCCGCCGCACCCCGCAGCGAGTCCCACGGTCGTAGACGCCTCCCTCTTCCTCTCTCCCCTCCACCGCAAATTGCAGTGGACAGGCTTTCTGCAACACCATTAACAAGATCCAGGCGTCCCTGCCCCGCCCCGCCCCGGGCTGGAGGCGGGCGGGGTGGGTTAGGTCCAAACCAGCAGTGTTCTCGGACCACGCCCCCCATCCCCCCACGGGATGCTCCTCGCTATGGAAAAACAAATGAGGCACTTGTCGTGTATCATGAAGCGATAACCACAAAATTTAAATTTCGCATTGTCGATCTAGGATCTTTTTTTTTTATCTCTTGATTTTTTTTTATTTTTTTTTTTGTTATTTTCAGTATATTGTATTTTCAAGAAAAAAACATTGCAGCATTTACAAGGTGATGTAAAATGACCCGCAAATGTACGAAATTTTCACCTCGGGTGCAGTCTTTCTTTCTTTCATGTGTAAAACATGATCCGTCGTTTCGGTTGCGACGTAGGTCTGCCCCGATGAGGAAATCTGGAATGAAGATAACAGCCCATCTGCTATCTCTCTCTCTCTTTCTCTCTCTCTTTCTCTCTCTCTCTCTCTCTCTCTCTCTCTCTCTCTCTCTCTCTCTCTCTCTCTCTCTCTCTCTCTCGTGTGTGTTTTGGTTATAGGTGCGGAACCAACTTGTTCATGCGATCGTGCCACTCATGGCAGCATACAGTAGAATAAATAAGTGAGTTTAATCGGAGGCACGTAGACTGGGCGGGGCGGGGCGGGGCGGGCTGGGGCGGGGTGGGGCGATGCTGACTAGATGATTGGTTGTATCGGAAAACCTGGACCTGGCTGCGGGAACTCTGCCGCAGCCAGGTGCCATGAGTGAACAAGCGAGCCCGCCCCGCCCCGCACGCCCCGCACGCCCCGCCCCACCCCGCACGCCCCGGCGTTCCGCACTGCCAAATATTTCCACGGTAATTTCTACGGTTTTCCCCGTTAATTTTTTACCAGGTCTGGACCGTTTTTAGTGGGTACGGGACGTCCGTAGTACGTATGACCGTACTGCCTTTAATTTGACTTTTTTCGAAGTTTGAAGAAACTTAACTACGGAATTGGTCACGGAAAACACCGTATTTTCAAGATACGGCTGTTCCGTAATTTAAAAAAAACGGATTTTACCGTAGTATCTGTGGAATGGGGTACGGGATTTTTAACAGTGCGTGCCCTTTTCTTTCCTAAAGTTACGGAAACATTACAGAAACCGTTCCTTCATCTCGAAAAGCAGCCTTCTCAGGGGGTAAGCGGTCTTCGAACAAGGGGTGTGTGTTTTTCATGTGTTTTTTTCTTTAGAGTGTGTTGGAGGTTTAAGGGGAAATCATCCATCTCGAACACAGTGCGGCGTGCGGCAGGCCTGAATAAAACGTGTGAGGCGCCCGACAGAAATGACGCGACTCTATATTATAATCCAGGTGCGATCCCCTCCAGGGATTCTCCCCATGAATCCTTCGGTGAGGTTCAGTGTCCCACCAAGGCCCCCCCCCCTCCCTACCTCCCGCACACCCGCGTTTTATAATCGGCCTAGCAGCAGAATTAATTCAGTTTCCTTGTATCGCGCCCCTGTGATCCCTTTTGGATCCCGCTAGGATCCCGAGCCCGAGAGATTTTAATCCCCCTGTTTTACTCTCTCTGTCTCCCTCCTCTCTCTGCCTCCTCTCTCTCCCTCTCTCCCTCTCTCCTCTCCCCAACTCTCGCGCCCGGTGGCCCATGGCAGGCCAGCAGACAGACATTGTATACGTTCCCATGGTTGTGTATTACTGACCCGCGCGCTCTATAGGTTTGTGTTTTTTTTCTTTTTTTCATTATGGTTGCTGCGGTTCTTTTTTGCAGTGTACAGCCCCCCTCGGCAGTACTTGTCTCCGGGCCCATTTGTGCTGCTCGCTTAGATGGGGTGGAGCCCCAGAGGGGGAGGGGGGAGGGCTCTCATGGATGGCATGGTAATGTTTTTCGTCCTCGTGATGGAAATTTTATTCAGTGCTCAGACACGACTACTGCTGAATGTCTGGCGTGCCCGCAGCTACTGCAGCCTCCCTAGGTGTGGTGTGGTGTTTCTCTCTCTCCCTCTCTCCCTCTCCCTCCCTCTCTCTCTCTCGCTCCGCGGCTTGCCGCCCCGGCGGGCCCCCGGCTGGGTAGGCCACCCGCCCGCAGGCGTGTGTTGCGGGACTGCCTACCCGTCGCACTGCAGGCGCTCGGCAGCGGGCCTGCCCGCCCGCAGCGTGAACCCTGAGCCCTTTAGGTTACTGCGCAGTGGTATTCAGCATTTGCTTTAACAAAAACAATACGTATGTGTGTGTGTGTTCGCTGGCGGGCGGCGGGCACACTACTCTAAAAACATTATGGTGACTTTCACTGCAAGCCACAGCGACAGTCGCTGTGAGCTACAGCGCCGGAGGGGTCACTTGAGCGTACAGAGAACGCCGCCGTAAGCTTTTGAAAGTGCGGAGGCAGCATTAGCGAGGTGTAAGGACGTGACCGCCCCCGCGTCGCCCCCACACCGCCCCCGCACCGCCCCCACACCGCCCCCGGTGCGATAGCGCCGGCGACAGGTTCCCTGGCCACCCCGCCCCGCCTCACCCCGCCCCGCCACCCTTGCTTGGCCTTTGGAGCGGGTTTTGATAATAATGATGTCACAGGTGCAGGTGGTGGGGGAGGCATATGGCTCCAAATCCTGCAGAGGAGATAGGGGTGGGGGTGGGGGGCGGAAGGGGACGGGGCGTAATCATCAAGCTCATCAATAACCGTCCTCACTTCCGCCTGTCGGTGCCTGAGGTGTTCCGGTGCCGGGGCGGGGCGGGGCGGGGCGGCCGGTGGTTCCGTAGTGGCGGCAGCACGCCCGCGGCTGGCTGAAAGGCCGCCTAGTGTGCCCCGCCCCGCCCCGCCCCGCCTCGCCCCGCCCCGCCCCGCCGCGCGGCTGACTGGCGCCGCAGTGCACTAGGCGGCGCCCCCGGGGACGCCTACCCTACCCTCTGCCGGTGTGCACAGCACAGCCCTCGATGCTCGTCCGTGCGCGAGGACGGACGCCACCCTCGCTCTCGCTCTCTCTCTCTCTCTCTCTCTCTCTCTCTCTCTCTCTCTCTCTCTCTCTCTCTCTCTCTCTCTCTCTCTCTCTCTCTCTCTCTCTCTCTCTCTCTCTCTCCCTCTCCCTCTCTCCCTCTCTCTCTCTCTCCCCTTACACACTTACTCACAAAGGGAGCGAGTTAGATAGAGATAGTGAGTAAAAGAGAGGCTGCTTGCGAGTTGCAGCACGGCTCCTCCGGGGAGCGATGACGACCTGCAGCAGGCGCTCCTTGGAGAGCGGTGCCTGCCTCATACTCTCATGCCTGGGCGGGCGTTCCTCTACTCGCCTCCTTCTACGTCCCATGATGTGCGCACATCGCGGCGTACGCATTCGCGGCGGGGCGGGGCGGGGCGAGGTGGGGCGGGCGTGGCGGGGCGGGGCGTGGCGCAGCTAATAAAACGAGAAATATGCAGCGCAGCGCGGTTCGTGGCCCAGCGGCGCCCGCCCGGCCCCGCCCCGCCCCCCCCCCCCCCGCCCCGCCCCGCCCCGCCCCCCCCCCGGGCGCCTGGAGGCCGGCTCGCGGCGAGGGCCGTGCCTCCGGAAACCACCCTAGGATTATCGCCGCGGCCCGGCGGCGGCCTGGCAGGGCTGCTTTCTTCTTTCTTCCCCCCTCCCTCTCTCTCTCTCTCTCTCTCTCTCTCTCTCTCTCTCTCTCTCTCTCTCTCTCTCTCTCTCACTCCTACCCTGCCCCTACGCACCCTAAAGCCTCCTTGATTACATTTTGCTTCTGCCGTCGGCCCGGGCCGCGTCCAATGGGAGAGATGGGATTCAAAACGGCAGCGGCGACGAACCCAGGGGTTGGGGAGCGGGGAGGGGGGGGGGGGAGGGGAGAGGGGGAGGAGGCGACGGAGTCCTAATCGTTTTATTTCATATCCGCAGCCCGACGGGCCTGCCGCGGGCCGACGGCAGAGCGGGTAGTACGGCAGTAACTTTAACTTTTGGTCCCGCTGGCCACGACGGGACGGGGGTAGAGGGAATTCCCGCCATTCTTCAGCGCGCCCTTTGAGTGCCTACCGACCACTCGTTCGCTATCCGCTTTTATCAGGTCCGACAATAAGTTCAACTGCTTTTCACAATTTTTGTTTCTCTTCCAAAGTCGGCCTAAATCAATTTGACTTGCAGCAGCTCACTCCGTGCCCGTGCCTCACCTGTGGCAAGTCCTGAACACGCGCTATCGTGTCCCTGCGCACTCTCCCGCTTTTCTCTTTTATCTCTCCCCTCCCCCTGCCTCTCTCTCTCTCTCTCTCTCTCTCTCTCCTGCTCTCCCTCTCTCTCCCTCCCTCCGCCCCTGGTCTGGGCGCCACCGCAGAGCGCGAATGAGACACTCATTGGTCTCATCATCGCCGGGGCACGCCTCCCCTCCTCCCCCCTCCCCTCCCTACACTGTCCTGGTGCGCGCCAGAGTGCAGCGGACACTGTAAAATTTTAAGTCGTCACATTACGACAAAGTCTTGAGTCTTAGTGCTTAATTTTACTTCTGAAAGGATCGTCAAAAGGGCTGAGATAAATGTTAAATGACAAATGGTTCATCACAGTGTGACGAATGTTGCAAGTTGCATGTCGAAGGATGCATGTCATGTGACGAGATGCATGTCATGTGACGACTGTTTCATCACAGCTCTTGTGACGAAATACTTGTAGCAATATTTATCGTGACATGACCATTCAGTTTACCAGTAAAAGCAAAGGAGCTAGCATGCCTTTAAGGGTGCAATGTGCACTGTAAAAAGAAACACATGTGCAGGCAGCGTGTCGGTCGTCTGAACCGTGTACTATGGCTTTCCCAAGCCTCTGTGAGCTTGGTTCAAGAGGACGCCACCGCCCGGCTGGGGGCCCGGACCGGACCGTCCGGGGAGCCTGCCTGTGTTTGTACTTACTTTTTATTTTCTTATTTTCCCTTTACAAATAATAAAACGCGTGTTAAATTTCGTTTGACGCTCGGGCCGGGCTGGGACAGGGCGACACGGCCCTGCCAGTCCTCGTCGCTACCCGCCCCGCCCCGCCCCCGCCCCCGCCCCGCCCCGCCCCGCTCCGCCCCGCCCGCGCGTGTCACAGCGGCGTGTAATGGGCCGTAGAATCAGCCCCCCATCTGTCTATCCACGCGCATACCCCCGCGTCCCGCCAGCCCCGCAGTCACATGGGTTAGCGCTGTGCTTTGCATGCCCGTTCATCTCCTCGCTCTCTCTCGCTCGCTCGCGCTGTCTCTCTCTCTCGCTCGCTCGCGCTCTCTCGCGCTCTCTCGATCTCTCGCTTGCTCTCTCTCGATCTCTCGCTAGCTCTCTCTTTCTCCCTCTTCCACAGCAACCTTTTAGAGCGCTTCGCAGTTCTATTGCCGGTTGCTGGCGGACAGGGCTTTGGGGCGGGGCAGGCCCGGAGGTCAGGCCCTTTGGCTCGCTCTCCCGGTTGCCCCCGGAGCCCCCTGGAGGGCTCTGCTTTTCTCCCCCCCCCCCCCCCCCCCCGCGGGGGGGCGGAAGTGATCCCCCTCCCTCCCCCTTGCCCTGTACCCCTATCCGAAAAGCCGCGCGCTCGCGTCGCGTGAACTCTGCCCCCCACCCCCTCCTCTGGATCTGCTCCGCCTTCTCCGGGCTCGCTCCTCCGTCCCCCACCCCCTCACCTACTCCTGTTACACCACGACTCTTCCTCTCCTCCCTACCCCTACCCCCTCCCCCTAACCGCAACCACCACCTTTGCCACCTCCTTCACCTTTTCCCTCGTTTGCGCTTACACCCTTCGTTTTGTGAGTCTCGCGGGGCGTGGTCTCCCCCACCCCCAGCCCCTGCCGTGTACGACCGCACTTGTGTCGAGTCGAGGACAGTAGACCAGACCTCGGCAAGTGTCGCCGCCCCGCCCCGTCCTGATGCCATTATTTATACATACAGGCCTTTTTTTGCGGAGACTACTCAGGTGGGTGGTGGGGGTAAATTGCGTGAGATAAAGTTTTGATAGAAATAAAATTCGTTGTTATTGCTTTTAGTTTTTTTTTTAATATTTTTTTTTGTCGTGACTAGTTTTGTGGAGTGACGTGGTATTTTGAAGACGATTTAATAAATTGGGGGTGGGTTTTTTTCCTAACTATGTTTCTCTAAATATTGTTTTACGCGATGATTTAAAAAAAAAATTATTTTTTTGTTGTTACACTGTAAATACCAGAGCGATTATCCTCGCCCTCAGGAGGGCGAGATATTTTCCCTCTGTCTATGACAGCGAGGTGTGGTTTTCACGCTTGATTAGAGCAATACATTCAAAATCTCCCTGTTTGAGCGATTGGGAAACCTCGCCCGTTTAGAGTGAGGATTTTTATCCCTAATCTTACTGAATTTGAGTCATGTTGCAGATTCTTTCTCAATAAGGGCGAGGTTTCTAAAGCCTCACTTAAATGAGGCAACAAATAAAGATCTCGCTCTTTTTAAATCAGACATATCACTCTCGCATTTCCAGTGACACCCGCACATTTTACCTTACAATCAAAGGAATCAGTAGGCGCCATTATAACCCCTGCGGCGCTGACGAGTATGCAATCCCGCAGCGCTGTTGCGCATTCAAAGAAACACCCGGTGCACTAAGTCACACCTCAGCGTTACACCGTTACACTCGACATGACGCGCTATCCCCCCCCCCCCGAGACACGTCTATTTTTCCTCATTCAAACCCATTCAAGCTTGGGGAGAAAATGATTGCTTCCGCCGACGTCGTGAAAAGAAGTTCCTGCTCGTCTCGCCCCGCCCCGCCCCGCCCCGCCCCGCCCCGCCCCGCCCCGCCCCGCCCCGCCCTGAGGAATGGGTGCCGCGCGTGTAATTTGTTTGCTGCTGATTCTCTTGTTGTTGTTGTTGTTGTTGTTTTTGTTTTTGTTGGTTTTGTTGATGGTGTTGGCGGTGCCGCAGCTGCGGTATGTGTTTAATGTCGGTCAGCAACTCAATCTCACTTTATTGCATTTTAGCGGCGGCACTTACACTCGGGGGCGGGGCGGGGCGGGGCGGGGCGGGGCGGCCAAGTTTTACTCAAGGCGCAAGGCCGTCTTGTTTCAACTTTGTCCGTCGGAGATGGTCACGGGGGCTGGGCTTGGGAGGTGGCGGGGACGGGGAGGGGGGGGGGGCAGTTGTTTCTTGTTAAGCTGTTTGTCCAATACGCTTCCATTCCCATGTAAATTGCCGGAAATCCCTCGCGCGCTCGCCTCCCGACCGGCTGGTGCCAACGCCGTACCGTTACACTGGCCGTCACACGGACCGTCACAAACCGTTACACTGGCCGTCACAAACCGTTACACTGGCCGCGTCACGGACCGTCACAGACCTTCACGGGGGCCAACGTGGACCGTCACAAAGGCCGTCGTCAACGGTCACGAATCGTGACACGGACCGTCACAAACCGTTACACGGACCGTCACAAACCGTTACACGGACCGTCACGCGCGCGGGCCGTTACGAATCGCACAGACCGGATTAAATAACCTTTGTCGGCGAAGGGAGTGAGCTTTCCACGATTCACGACCCTCTGCGGGGCTGTTACGTTTAGGGGCGCTGGCGTGACTGCTGTGACGATGTGACGGGGATGATGTCGTCACTCTGCGTCACACCCAGTCACACTCAGTCAGTCGGGCTGGTAAGAGCCGCTTAGGGGCGTTGGCGTGACTGCTGTGACGATGTGACGGGGATGATGTCGTCACTCTGCGTCACACCCAGTCACACTCAGTCAGTCGGGCTGGTAAGAGCCGCTGTGCGGGGAACATTGCCCAAAAGCATTTCCCGCGAACCCTCAAAACAAAACAACAAAAAAACTTGGTTTGCGTTTACGTCTCCTGTGTCCAGCCTATTCCCTGGGAGGGAAAGCCGAGCTCCCGCCCCGCCCCGCCCCGCCCCGCCTCGACAGGAGTCGCGCCCGGCCTGCCCCGGTCACGTCGTTCGTTTCAGCAGCGCGTAATGAAGTGCGGGGCGGGGTGGGGCGGGGCGGGGCGGGGCGGGGCGGGGCGGGGTGAGGCGTGGCGTAGGCGTGCGGGGGCGTTCTTTCCGTACGCGTGCTACCCCCTGGATCGCATGACCGGGGACCATCAGTTCAGGGCTGCCAACTGACCCGCCCAGATGCTAAGGCCCTGTCCTGCCCTGCCGCGGCGGTGGTTCGGGGCCGTGGGGTGCGGCGGGGTGGGGTGGGGTGCGGCTGGGTGGGGTGGTGAGAGAGGGGTGCACCGCTGCTCCAAGTCACCCTACACCCATTAAAAGAAGCTCGTGTTGGTGGGGGCGGGGGGCGTGGATGGTGATTTACCTGTTGTTTAGGCAGCTGGCCAAAAAGTCCCCCAAGAATAATCTTTTCCCTCCCAAGCGTTGATAATTATATCGCCTGTTGTCTCTCTCGGTGCTATGGCTCTATTGCCAGCCCTGGCTGGCTGGGGTTATCTCTCGCCCCCGTCCGAAATAAGCCGTGTGACGGGGTGTGGCGGGGCGGGGCGGGGCGGGGCGGGGCGGGGCGGGGCGGGGCGGCCGGCAGTTCATCACCGGTAATGACCCGTTAAACGCTGTCGCCCGGACACCCTCCCCCGCGGCTGGTGTCGTGTCCGCGCGCGGTAATTAGCGAGACGACAAAAAGAAATAAAACCGTATCGAACACTATTTCGGTTTTCCTATGAAAAGAGACACCAGATAATTTTTACTTTTTTCTTATTTATTTTTTTTCTAATTTTTTTTTTATTTTTTTTACACGGTGAAAAGGCTCTTTAGTTTGACTACCTTTTTTCTATGCCATTAGGAGCTCCTCGCTCTTCGCTGCTCTACGCGAGCCAGATGTGCGAATTATCCTCTCTGCTCTACGAACCCACCCCGCCCCGCCCCGCCCCACCCCGCCCCACCCCCCCACCCCGCCCCGCTCCACCCCACCCCGCCCCGGTGAGGCGAGGTGAGGTGTGTATCCGGCAAGCGTGGCGCGTAGCGTATGGGGAGTAAGGGGGAAGGGCAGGGGGCAGGCGGCAGGGGCAGGCCCAATACAGGCTCGCGTGAGCGCGCGCGCTCACACACACACACACACACACACACACACACACACACACACACACACACGAGGACGGCCCCGCCTGCTCCCTTAGCTTTTCGTCTTGCCTGCGCGGCGCCGACCATTCGCAGTCATTGAATCATGCAAAGCGTCTCTGCTCCTCCTCCTCCCCTCCTCCTCCTCCCCTCCTCCTCCTTCTCCACCTCCCCTCCCCCTCCCCTATCCACCTTACCCCCCCCCCCTCCCGCTCTCCCCTCCCGCTTGCCGCTTAGCGCCCCTTCCGGACCCAACAGGCTAAGGTGGAGCGCGCGCCCGCGCACCGCATACGCGAGTCAGGTAGGCGGGGGGGGGGGGCCTCTGGCGAGGCACTCCGCTATGTTTCGGCAGATCGGCAGAGCAAACAATAAAACGAAAAAAGAAGAAAAGTAAACTACACTGTTAAACCGAATTGCCGTGTGACGATAAATATTGCTACGAATATTTCGTCACAAGAGCTGAGATGAAACAGTCGTCACATGACATACATTTCGCCACTTGATATGAATCTTTCGTCACATGACATGAATCTTTCGACACACTGCACTGTTAAAAATCCCGTACCCCATTCCAGAGATACTACGGCAAAATCCGTTTTGTTTGATTACGGAACAGCCGTATCTTAAAAATACGGTGTTTTCCGTGACCAATTCCGTAGTTAAGTTTCTTCAAACTTCGAAAAAAGTTAAATTAAAGGCAGTACCGAGGGGGGGCTGACTCTCCTGAGCCGTGTACGGAGTACTATTATTATCGGTATTATTGAAATATTATCGGTATTATTGAAGTATTATTGGTACTACAATATGCCGTCAAAAGAAGGCTAACTAGATCTAAAGTGAGAGACACTCAGTCTTCTTTCTTTCTAACTCCAAATCTCCCAAATGAGTCATCCAATTGTTAAGTTTTAAATGTACAGAGTAGTCATATTTTCAAGCATATTTTTGACAGTCCATCATCATATTTTAGGTTAAAAATAAATAAAACTTGCACATTTTCAAAGATTAACACATTGAGTGCGGGAGGTTTTTATTCCCTATGATTTAACACGGGAGCGTGACCATATAGTGGTGATGCCGCACTCAATGTGTTAATGGAGCCAAAGATAGGGAGCTGCTGGAAAAAAAACAAATCCATGTAAATATCATTGCCAGGTGGTGCTTGTCTTAATAACTTTGGTGATGCATATAAGTTCATAACTTATGAAGTGTGTCCTCTCTTTAAAATGAATGGCATAATGTTAACTATTTTCTTCTCAAGTTTAAATAGTTTTTGTCACAAAACATAATTAGCACATGACAGTCAAATTAGAGGAACAGAAATAATAAAAAGAGTTACGTGACTAGGCAGAGCCTAATCGCACACAAGTAGTTAGTCGTGTGCAAAACTAAAAATGGTTGACAAGGTACACAGTCAAATAAAATATTCCACTAAGTATTTGGTCCTTCGTGGATAAATAAAAATGGTTGACAAGGTACACACTCGAATAAAATCTGACACTAAGTATTTGGCCTTTCGGCTGATGGCAAAGAGAGAGAGAGAGGGAGACAGACACCGACGAAGCGGAGCTCCGAATGTACTCCGAATTGGGGAATGCCGAATGCCTTGGGCTTTGCTTCAGGTGGCTTCGAGTGCGTTCGGGTCCCCCTTCGGTTAGATTTCGCGCACGTTTTTCAAACCACTGATAGATTGCATTCAATCAGATTCATTCCTAAATAACACTGAAATGACGCGTTGCATGATGAAATGGCACAAAATAGTTGGTATTATAGGTATTATTGGTATTATCAGTATTATCGGTATTATTGAAGTATTATCGGTATTATTGAAGTATTATTGGGGCGTGTACGGAGTATTATTGGGGTCAGCCCCCCCTCGGGCAGTACGGTCATACGTACTACGGACATCCCGTACCCACTAAAAACGGTCCAGACCTGGTAAAAAATTAACGGGACAAACCGTAGAAATTACCGTGGAAATTTTTGGCAGTGTGCAATGAACCATATTTGACATGTGACGAACCTCTCAAAAGTAAAATCTAGCACCGACTTTGTCGTAATGTGATGACTTCAAATTTAACAGTGGAAAACATAAACCAAATAGAATAAGAGAGCGCGACCTTTTTGATGAGGATGTTTGGACACCTCATGTCGTCAGGCGGGTGGGCGGCGGGCGGCCCGGCCCCCCCTAGCGCGTCAGTTGGGTTGGCCGCCTCCCAACAGCCTTCATACAGTCATCATCACTCACTCGACGCGCCACGGGGCGGAGAGAGAGAGAGAGAGAGAGAGAGAGAGAGAGAGAGAGAGAGAGAGAGAGAGAGAGAGAGAGAGAGAGAGAGAGAGGAGGGGCGGGGATAACAGCGCAACGCGTGTCACTTTTTGTGTCTCCCAAACCAAATAATATAGCCCGTCGCACTCCGAGACTTCCCCGTGGTGTACTCTCTCTCTCTCTCTCTCTCTCTCTCTCTCTCTCTCTCTCTCTCTCTCGCTCGCTCTCCCGCTCTCTCGCTCTCTCGCTCTCTCGCTCTCCCTCTCCCTCTCTCTCTCTCTCTGCCCCGATTCGATATCTCGATAATCCCCTAGGTGATGAAAACTTCGCGCGCCCGCCTACACTGTGAAGAAAAATTAACCTGCCTCCTTCCTGCCCGGCCCGGCCCGGCCCAGGCCGATAAAGTATGCATGTTGGAAGCAACCCGCCCTAAGCCCGCCCCGCCCGTCCAGCGCTTAAGCAAGACGCACACTGCAAACAAAAAATGGTACACAAAGAAAACTGTGTTTTCTACACTGTAAAATTTTAAGTCGTCACATTACGACAAAGTCAGTGCTAAATTTTACTTTTGAAATGTTCGTCACATAACAAATGGTTCATCACAGTGTGACGAAAGGTTCATGTCATGTGACGAAAGATTCATGTCATGTGACGAAAGATTTATGTCATGTGACGAAAGATTCATGTCAAGTGACAAAATTTATGTCATGTGACGACTGTTTCATCACAGCTCTTGTGACGAAATATTCGTAGCAATATTTATCGTCACATGACAATTTGGTTGAACAGTGTATTTGACGTATGCTTAATTTAAGAAGTCCAATTTTGTTTTGTGAAAAAATTTCCAGGACAAACTCGTTCGAGTAGCACCTAGGTAGGTGAAGCAATTAAGCCACGGCATTAATTTTTTTGACCTGCCTGCCGTATGCTGTGCCAAAGGGTTTTGAGTGTGGGCGCCAGAAATGCCGACAAACATTGTGCGGCTGCGTTTGTGCTTGACAGGATTTGTGTGTGTCTGAGCCCGCCCCGCCCCGCCCCGCCTGCGACCTGCGGTGAGCGTGAGGTGGGTCGAACAGGGTGAGGTGGGGCGGGGCGGGGTGGGGCGGGGCGGGGCACCACCCCCGCCGCGCCCCCCGCGCCAGCAGCGGTCTGATTGGTTCGGCCTACGCTCTGGTGGGCGGATACTATAACGAATGTCGGTGTTTGGTTATCGTTTTTTCCTTTGTGGGCACAGTGGTCTAGACCTGTTGGGAGAGAGAACCAGGCTGCAGAACACAAACGCTGGCGCGTATAGCCCGGCAATGGTTTTCATATTTTTACAAAGAGTTAAAAGTAAACAATGCGCCCTATACGTGTAGGTGTGAGGCACAGAGTGTCTCACATATAGAAATGTAGGGAAATATTTCGTCACTAGAGCTGAGATGAAACAGGCGTCACATGACATGCATCTTTCGTCACATGACATTCAACACTCGTCACACTGTGACGGGCCATTTGTCATTTTACATTTATGCCGCCCCTTGTGACGAACCCTTCCAGAGTAAAATTGAGCACTGATTTTGTCGTCATGTGACGACTTAAAATTTTACCGTGAACACTCCTGTAAAGGTGTGAAGTCACACCTTTTGTTTCACAGTGTGAGGTGAGGGCCGGCGGCGGCGGCGGCGTCTCTCGGCGCGTTGGCGAGGTGAGCCCCCGGTAGGTAGGCAGCCCCGGCCCTGGCGGACACCTGTGTGCAGCGGGCTTGCCTACCCCGCCGATGGCAGGCGCTCGGGAGCTTGCTTGGGAGGTTCATGTTCGCGCACTAATTAAAGCTTACGGTGACTATCACTGCAAGCTACGGTGAACCCTGCAGCACTGTAACTTACAGTGAATTTTCACCGTAAGCTACGGTCGGTGAATGTCACTGTAAGCTACGGTGAATCACGATGCACCACCGTAGCTTACAGTGACATTCATCGTAGCTTACGGTGAAAATTAACCGTAAGCTACAGTGCTGCCGGGTTCGCCGTAGCTTACAGTGAAAATCACCGTAAGCTTTTTAGAGTGCGCTGCTTTCGTTTTACGTCGCCTGGCCTGGCCTGGCGCGGGTCAGTGGAGCAGCCGTGCTCCGTCTGTCCTGCCCGGTTAAGTGCGGCTGTAGTCTGTGTGTCTGCGGTGACCTGGCCGCCCGCCACGCCCCGCCACGCCCCGCCACGCCCCGCCACGCCCTGCCACGCCCTGCCACGCCACGCCCCGCCACGCCCGGTCGAGGAGAGGGTTGGTTCGCCCCCGCAACTCGTAAAAACGACGCCAGGCCGTTTATGGACCATTGATTTTGCATCGTCCCGCTGCGGTGCCGGACGGGGCGGGGCGGGGCGGGGCGGGGCGGGGCGGGGCACTTCCACCGGCGCCGGAGTGCGGTCCCGAGTGGGAACGGAAAAACAGAAAAAGGAAAGGATAGGGGAAGCCGGTCTGGTCCGAATGGTTCGCGCCCCGCGGTGACGCTGTCCCACCCCACCCCACCCCACCCCACACCACCCCACCCCACCCCGCCCCGCTCCGCCCCGCCCGCCCCGCTCCGCCCCGCGCACTCCGCGACACGCTGAACCCGTCTGCACCTGCCTACTTTGGCCTGAAATGTTTCCTATAGGATTCTATAGGACCCCCGCCCTGCACTGTGAAAAATATACATCTGTAAATTCACAGTAAGTGTTTTTTGTGAGTGTGTAACTCTACAATGTGCCTCTCCCTTGGCCCGCAGGCCACGTCCGCACCCTGGTGCCGCTGGACGCCGAGTCCCGGGTGCACTACTGGCTGACGGTGGTGGCGCAGGACCACGGCGTGGTGCCCCTCAGCAGCAGGCTCGAGGTGAGTCATTGTTTCTTTACGGTAACGCGTAATTGAGGGGGGTGTACAAATGTCTTGAAGCTTTGTGAATTTTTAATGAATTTTTTAATTTAATTTTTCTGAATTTTCATGAATTTTTCATTTATTTTTTTTAAAGTTTTTTTTATTTTTTCCGATTTTAATGGAAACATTCTGAATTTCTTTGAATGTTTTTTTTGCATTTTTCTGCACTACAAGGTGTGCAAAAATTTCAGAGTTGTTTCCCCCTCGCGCGTAATAATAAATGCGGTGAATTTCACCGTCAGATTTTCCTAGTTAATACGGCGGCCGGCCCGGTCGGGCCTCGCCTCGCCCTCTCTCCTTGCAGCTGTACATCGCCGTCCTGGACGTGAACGACAACGCCCCCCTGTCGCTGCTCGCCTCGCACCGCGGGGAGGTGGCGGAGAACTCGCCGGCCGGCAAGTGGGTGGCCGAGATCCGCGCCAAGGACCGCGACATCACGCCGGGCAAGCTCACGTACCGGATCACGGCCGGCAACCCCGAGAACTTCTTTGCCATCAACCCGGATACTGGTATGAGTTCACTCGACAGTTTTTTTTTCTTTTTTTTTTCTTTTTCGGGGTGGGGTGGGGGCTAGAACTTTTGTTATTATTATTATTACTGCATACAGTACTCTGTCAAAACAAATGTTTACGTTGTATGCGGTGTTTGGCGTATGCTTGCCATGTAGTATACATTAATAAATGCATATATGGCATGTATGCGATGAATAAAGCATACCCTGAATGTCTTAATGCCTTTTGTGGTTACGTCAGGTGTGGTCACAACGACAGAGCGACGCCTCGACCGCGAAAATCAACCAGAGCATAATCTGGAGGTATAGTTGATACCTTTAAAAATATATTTTGAGCGCTGGGAAGTGGAAAGAGCCTCATTATTAAATGTTCATTTCCAGATCACCGTGTCAGATCATGGGAGCCCTCCGTTGTCATCTACTACAAGGCTGTTTGTCACAGTTCAGGATGTGAATGATAACGCACCAGAATTTGAGCAGACATTTTATCATGTTACCGTCCCTGAGAGCTCCAAAACAGACATCGCTCTCTTTCAGGTAATTATTTACAGTAAATCTTTATACTTTCCGCACTCACAAGAATCATGTGACCTGTCACTTAATTCTGGTGTACAAGAAATTACTAAAATACTTTTAATCTTTCATAACATTTAGTTCAATTTATGATGACAAACCCTAACTGTCTTGTACAATGCTGAGAAAGTTTAACAGCTGGCAATGAGCATGATTCATATGAATATTTACAATAGTTTCTTTGTGTGTGTCAGTTTAATACTTAAAACAAAGCATTAGTTAAATTTTAATTCTACAATCTGACAGCAGAATTTATTCACACATTTGTGTGATACCTTTCTGTCGTGAGGAATGTCGAGTTCTTAGGATATCTCAAGAAATTGATAATGCTTCTTATTCTTTAAGTGCTATCCCACTTTTGGCTTTCCCCTAACAGAATTCTACAGGTGAAGCTGATCTAACTGATGTAAATCTTGAAAATGGATCTTGGGAATCATTTGAGGTGACCTCAATTACTGGGGATCGCCTGTTGAGGGTAAGACAGTGCCCGATTTTTGTTGTTCTTTCTGTTTTGTTCAAATGGCACTGCATTTTTCACGCCTGATTTTTGTTGTTTTTATAAAGAATTTTGTGCTTCTTTAATTATTTTATTATTTTTTTAAAATTTTATTTTTTGCATTTTGCTAGAGAGAACCAAGGCATGACAATATTTTTTGTAGATAAGCCTCATGGTATTCTACAATTTTACAAGGACTTGTTCTTAAGTGAAATGTTACATTTGTTACGTTTCCTAAGGAACAAGGCATAGTACTATAAGTACTATAAGTACTTATATTTGTGTAGTTTCTATTTTCTTTTCATAGAGAAACTGTTGTGTCTGACAGTTGTGCCAGAATAAATGCACCATACCGGTTGTATTACCATGATTGTATTGCACTGTTTTGATGCATGATTATTGTATTAACCACTGATTTTCTCTAAACTTTTGCGTGATTGTAAGTAGTGTGAGCGTAAAATTACTTAAATTAGTGTGTGCTGCTTCCAAGAAGACTATATCTCTAAGTTGTTTTTGTATATTCTTGTATCTTTTTGCCAAAACCAGGCATTGGTTTATTTCATTGTTTTAGAATAGATTGTATGTACTTAATTTTGTGGAACTGTGACTGTAAATGTGACCTTATTGGTCATATTTGAGGCTCCTCTTGCATGTTTTGAAGCATGATTTTCGATCAGCATTTTATAAATACTGCACAACTTCATTTATTTCTATTGTCATGGATCTGATGCAGATGTGTGAATTAAGTGCTTAACATTTAAGAGTGTGCATATAATTCTAATAAATCGGAGGCTAATCATTTTTCTATTTCTGTACAGGTTTTAGCCTTTGACCAGGACATTGGTCCAAATGGACAGGTTGAATACAGCATTAAATCTGGTCGTGGAAAAGGAAAATTCAGAATCCACCCCTACACTGGCACTGTATACTCTCAAAAATCTCTTGCTGGTGGTTCAGAGTATGACTTATTGGTAAGGAAAAATATTACATTTGCAAAAGTAATTTTTATTATTTATCTTAATTATTGTGTTCACTTTGGCAAATTCTTATTATTTTAGATTCGAGCGATGGATCAAGGCTCTCCTCAGAGGAGTGCAACAACTCGTGTGTCGGTGCAAATTGTGTCTGTTCCAACATCATCTCCTCATCCACCACATATTAAGACGGTTGATCAACAGGTTCAGATCACAGAGAGTGACAAAGCAAAATACTTGGTTGCTCTTATTCAAGCCTCAGATGAAGATAATGATAAGCTTTGGTTTGACATTGTTGGCAAGTATACCTATATGTTTGGACAGGCAAAAGTGTACATACATCTCGGTGAACTTCCATCTTATTTGTTTTTGTTACTTCCAGATGGTGACAAGAGAGATGAATTTTACATTGGCAGAGATCAGGGGAATGTGTTATTGGCAAAACAATTGGACTATGAAACCCAAAATTTTTATAATCTGACTATAAGTGTGTCTGACATGCATCACACAGTTTACACGCAGGTTTGTAAACTTGGTGTTTTTTGTTTCACTCTTTGCTTTAGGATATATGCTGGAATAATTCTTTTTTTCTCAGCTTTACATTACCGTTCTTGACACAAATGAGCACAGACCTGAGTTCTCTGATTCTGAGTATAAAGTGGAGGTGGCTGAGAGTGCTGAGGTTGGCACATCACTTCTTGAGCTTAGAGCAACTGACCTTGATGGTACAGATCGAGTGTTCTATAGTATTCATACAGCAAGGAGTCCTACTTCCCTTGAATTCTTTAAACTAGATTCAGTTACGGGTAGTCTCACCCTGTCTGCACCCTTGGATTGGTATGTTGAAGCTACAAAGCCATATATTTCCAATATTATTATTTATGGGCCTGGTATTTTAATTTCCTATTGAGTGTTTTACTCACCCTTTCCTTGCATTTTTTATATAGTGAGACAATGGATGAACATGTATTGACTGTGATGGTGAAAGACCAAGGCACACCATCTAAAAGAAATTATGCACATGTCCATGTGATAGTTCATGACTTCAATGATCACGCTCCTGAATTTTCAAGCCCTATTATCCAAGGAAGGGTTTATGAAAGTGCTGCACCTGGTTCGGCTGTTATGCAAGTGCTAGCAACAGACAAAGACAGAGGGAAGAATGCTGAAATCACTTATGCCATTGCCTCTGGTAAGTATAAAATAATTTTCTGAATTATGCTCGGGTCATAAATTCTTAGTTGTTGTTGAAGAAAAATCTTAAATCATTTAATCATTTTATCCGTCCTCTGCAGGCAATGTTGGGAATATGTTTGCCATTGATCCTGCTCTTGGTTACTTGACTGTTGCTCGTGAACTGGACATAAGCCACTACCCAGAGTACATGTTGTCCATCAAAGCATCTGACAATGGTGTACCTTCACTCTCAGCCACTGTCCCAGTTCACATCATGGTGACCATGGCAGACAATGCCCCTCCAAGGTCAGTATCAGTGTAGTAACTAGTACCTACGGTGGAGGGTGTACCCTAGCATTCATTTAGTGTTTTAAACACTCAGTTTTCTAGATTTTAAATTATTATTATTACCCATACTTTTTATATAAGTTATATGTGTAATTTGTTTTTATTTCTAGATTTATCAAAGACCAGCTACTTGCTGAGGTTTATGAAAATCTGCCCTCTGGGACATATGTTAAACATGTTGAAATTAGAAGTACCTCATCTTGTACTCTAGAAATTGTTGATGGAGATGATGATGGGGTCTTCCTAATGAACCCATCAACTGGTGTCATCAGTACCAAAACACCACTTGATTATGAACACAAAACCTTCTTCAACTTAACTGTTGAAGCCACTAATATGGTAAGAAGAATTACACTTACAAAAGAACCTAAAAAAGAACAATTACATTGTAGTATTCTATACTCGACTCTTTGTGGAAAAATTCTGTCAATCTGATATCTTGTCTTAACTCATTGCAGGCTGGTGTGAAAGCCCATTCTCATGTGATTGTACATGTTCTAGATGCCAATGACAATGCTCCAAGATTTGTTCAAAATTTGTATCTCGGCACACTTTTAGAAAATGTTCCTGTTGGTTCTTTGGTTCTAACAAATGCTAGCACACCCCTGGTCATTAAAGCCACTGATATGGATTCAGATTTAAATGCCCTTCTTCATTATGACATTGTTGAAAACCTGCCAAGAAAATATTTTCACATAGATTCAAATACAGGAGCTATTCGAACAGTTAACTTGCTGGACTATGAGACAATGCCTGTATTCAAGTTCCATGTGAGGGTTTCAGATCGAGGAAAACCAAGACTCACCTCAGAGGTTTTGGCTGAAGTTGTGTTAACTATTGTAGATGTTAATGATTGTGCACCTCAGTTTTCAAGTGATGAGTACAATGTCACTCTTCTTCTGCCCACATATCCTAATGTGGCTGTTCTCCAAGTAAGAGTTTTTGAGAGATTACTGAAAATTTTGTGACCATATTAATATCTTTTTAATAAATGAGCTTAACTCTTTTTTTGTGTTTAGGTGAACGCAACTGACAGAGATTCCTTGTCTCTCTCTTCCCTCACATATGAGCTGGAAAACACTGGCATGCAAGGAACTTTTGCTCTTGATAAGACCTCAGGAGTATTGACTGTTGTTGATCCTTCCAAAATCCAGCAAAAGACTTCATTTAAATTAAACGTCAAAGTTTCAGATGGGAAATTTACCTCTTTAGCACCCATTAATATTCTGGTACGTTTTATAGAAATTGTTTTTCCAGAAGGAGCATAAGTTATGGTCCAAATAACACTACGGTTTTACTATTACAGGTTAAAAAGTCAGAAAACTCAGGTCTAGTTTTCCAGAAGAGCACATACTATGCTAACATAGTTGAAAACAGTACAAAAATTACTACTATAACTGTAGTAAATTTGTTAGGATCTGCTCTGAATGAGCACATAGAATTCAGAATTCTTAATCCCACTGATATGTTTGAAATTGGTGAAACTTCAGGTGCAATTAGAACAACTGGTAAACGATTTGATCGAGAACTTCAAGAGTACCATTCGCTCATTGTTGAGGTACATGCAAAATATTATTATTTTTAATATTTTCTTTATTTGATGGGGCTACTAGCGTAGCATTGTAACATTATATATTACTGTACTTCCAGGCCAGGAGCAAGGACTATGGTGAAGATCAAACTAGAGTTGCACATGTAACTGTCAATGTGACGATTATTGATGTAAATGACAACTGTCCCATGTTTGTTAATTTACCTTATTATGCTGTGGCATCTGTTGATGCTCTGAAAGGGGAAATCATCACTAAGGTAAGAAAATATCCCTTCTAATCATTGTAAACCATGGGCTGTGTTTATTGTATTTATCTTTTTGTTAAACTGTTTCAGGTTCAAGCAGTTGATTTGGATAGCGGAGAAAATGGAGAAGTTCGGTATGAGCTTAAAAAAGGCCACGGAGAGTTGTTCCGTGTCTCAAGAAAGTCTGGTGAGATAAGCTTAAGGCAAAATCTTGAAGGTCACAATCAGGAATATAAACTCTTGATTGCTGCCTATGATGGAGGTAATCTTTCAAAATTTGATACTGTACATGCTTCAAAAAAAAAAAGTTTAAAGCTGAATGGAAAGCTCACTTATTTTCTCTCTGTTTTGGAAAGGTGTAAATCCCTGCTCAACAGATGTTTTTGTGCATGTCAAAGTGATTGACCGTTCCATGCCTGTTTTCAACAAACAGTTCTACACTGTTTCTGTTCCTGAAAATATTGAACTATTTTCACCACTAGATCTCAGTATCTCTGCTGAATCTGCTCTAGGTCGGAAGCTCATTTACTCAATTGTTAAGGGAAATGATTTTGAGGAATTTGCTGTGGACTTCAACTCTGGTAAGTGCAAGAAACTTCATAAAAATTTAGGAGTTTAAATCAAGAGGTTTCAATTGAATATTCAATGCTATGAAAATTCACTTTCATGCAAATTTAAGAGTATTGCATCATTCCAGGATTTGATGGTGTTTGGAATAAACAGGGTATGGGGTTGTTGTGCATTGTCTTGAGTTTGCATGTAAATTACTCCTATCACATCCAAAGTTTTATTAGAATTCAACACACACATAGAATTGAATATAAACAGTAAAACAGTCCTCTGGGGGATGCAGAGACCAACCTTGATCTATGACTTAATTTTCCTTTCATAGACTTAACTGCCTGTTGTAGATGGTTGTAGTGTGTGATGCTTATGGTGATGGATGGGTTAAAATACAGTTATATAATATTTTTAGCGGAGGGAAAAGCATGTTAAAATTTAAGGCTTCCTCATAATTTTTAATAATACAGTAACTCATTTTCATATAGGTACCTAATCAATCATATTCAGAAACGAGCTAATATCCCCAACCACATTACATTAAATATAGGTGAAATAATATCCTTAGAAATCACTTTCAAAATGCGCTCTTTTCCTCTCATGTTTAGTTTCTAACATTTTTGATGTTTGGAGTTTCATTAAAATATTGATGCAAACTGTGTCTAAATTGCAAGCCTCAAACTTAATGTCTGCTGTTTTTCTTTTCCACAGCTGGCAACAGTGATGTTGGGACTTGTGAGTATTAATTTGAATCCCTGCTAATGGCAAAGTGTGTTTTTTGTCCAGCATTTTTTTTTTTTCCCATGTAGAATAGAGTTCAATTACAGTATGTTTATTTCTTTGCAAGGCACCTTGCTTTTTAAATTACAGAATTTCATTTGCTCCATATCATATGCCTACCAATTTTTAAAATATTGTGTCATTGGATCACTTTGCATAACTAACAATGATAAAATTGTTTGATAATTTTGGTAATGCTTATGAATGCTTTTATGAATGGCTTTTAGTTGCTTGATTTCAGCAGTTAAGTTTACAATCCACAATGATCTTCACCACCTCTTGCTTTTCTGTTCTGCATGTGCATGTTCCATTCTGCCTCTCTACACTTTTTAAAGGTTTCTGTAGACCCTTCATAACTGAAGTACTGAATTATGAATCAAACACTGTATTTAAAAGAAAAAAATCCTTGAAAAAATCGGTTTTGTCTCATAATTTGATAAGTATTGTGCTCTGAATACTGAAATATTGGACACACTGCATGCAGTTTTTAGAGTGCTAGAAAGTGTGTCAAGTTTCTTCAACTGTTGGGTAGTCTGTACCCAAGAGCTGCATGGCTATTAAATTCTTTAGCTTTCAGAGTGCAGTTTTTCTAAAACAGTTTAATAACCTCAATATCATCAGATTTGTTTCAGTGTGTGTAATATCTTATCTTATGGTTATCATTAGTTTTTGCTATTTTGTCTTCAAGGAGTACAAGGACTTTATTTTTATTCAATTATTTTCATTCCTTTTCCTTTTGTAGGTGTTCTCTATGTCATTGATGAACTTGATTTTGAGCACAAACAGTCTTATGAGCTGACAGTGCGAGCAGTGGACTCAGTGTCTGGTGTCAGCTCTGATGTCCTGGTTCATGTAAAAGTAGAGGATGTGAATGACTGCCCACCAGAGTTTATCAATGACAGCTACACAGTCGCTGTCTCTGAAGCTGCCACCTTTGGGTCTCCACTATTGAAAATAACAGCTCGGGATAATGATACAGGTATGTGGATTCAATTTATTTAATTCCCCCTTTTTAGCAGATGATACATTCTAGCTAGCTTTAACTTAAATGACAATTACTAAACGTAAGATAATGTATCAGCTAGCTTCTACTCTCATAAAGCGAGTGGTGAGTGTGGCAGAATAATATACGGGGGGGATTGTGTCGCCTCGCCTCGCCTCGCGCGCCTGCGCGACAATGCCTTGCAGTTGCCGCTGCCGCAACGGCCGATCAACAATGCTCGCTCGGACCTTTGGACGCTTGGGATTAAGCGACCCGTGCCCCGTCCCCTAATAGCTTTAAAATGAAAACAAACCTTACCTATTTTAATTTTTATCGTCCGAACTAACCTCCAGCTTCGACACTATAGATACAATGAAATTATATATGCCAATCAACGTAAATGAAAAAAAAACAACTTGTAGCAACAAAATGTATCATCTGCTTTCAATTCCAATCTGGATTGAAATTTTTTCCCCAACTTAAGTTCAAAGTGCCTATTTAAATATTCTTTCCTATTTTTTTTTCAGGCATTAATGCTGTTGTTCGCTACTCAATTCAGCAAGATGCTGGGAATGCTACAAAATATTTCCACATTGATAGCGAAGATGGTTCTGTTTATTTGAAGCAGGCTTTGGACAGAGAAAAGCAGGATTCTCATCACTTTACTGTGATTGCCAACGACAGTGGTATTCCTAGTCTGAGCACCTCTGCACATGTGTGGGTGTCAGGTAAGAAGAGCATGATTAATTCATCATATATTTATAATCTAAAGCAAATGCCTATCTAAAAAAATTTCTTGTATGTATTTATCTACAATTTTAATTTTTCACTTTTTGTCTTTGTTAGTTTTGGACATGAATGACAACCCGCCCAAATTTGAGCAGCCGTCATACAGCTGTGTATTGTCTGAGGATGCTGTGAGGGGTCAGTTTGTGACCATGGTCACTGCAAGTGATGCTGATACTGTTGATCAAGGGCATCTCATTTATTCCATTGTTGGGGGAAACGACTTACAAACATTTACCATTCAACCTAGCACTGGTTTGTAAACAAACTAATAATAATTTTAAAAACACAATCTTTCATTTGTGTGAACAATTTTAAACTAAGAATACACTTTTAATTATTTTTTTAAAATGATGGCAGGTACTATCAGGCTTGTCAACTTGCATCAGCTGTCATTCCACACTGCCCACTCTCTCAATGTGTCAGCAACTGATGGAGTTTATACAAGTTTCACTCGAGTCCATATTGAAATGCAGCCATCAAATCATCACGATCCTGTGTTTAGTCGACACCTTTATGAAGCAACAGTGGTCGAAAACAGAGCTCCTGGCACTCGTGTTACTATTTTAAAGGCAACAGACGCTGACCATGGTGCTTACGGACATGTATCATATTCCATCTCATCACCATTATTTAGTGAAATGTTTTCCATTCACAAGAATTCAGGTAATGTCAATTAATTTTTTAAGGGTCGATATTAGTTTTGACATACACATAAATAAATAATAACGGATTTATTTTTTATTCCAGGGGAAGTTACTACACGTGTAAAGCTAGACAGGGAAAAACGACGATTATATGAACTACCTGTATCAGCTGCTGACCATGGTGGTAGAGTGGGCCATACTGTTGTAAGAATTAGGGTGATTGATGAAAATGATAACACCCCATACTTCCTGCAGAGAGAGTACAAAGCGTCAGTTCACAGCAATTTGACAATAAATTCTGGCTTCTTAAAGGTAAAACTGATTTAGAAGATAAAAATTTAAATTGATATCTTAAGGGCCTTATCTTTACCAGACTTGTACTATGTATCATAGGTAAAAGCGTTGGACAGAGATGAAGACATCAATGCACAGGTTGAATACAGTATATATGAGAAAGAATCTCCTGGAGTCAAAGATTTGTTTGGAGTGAACCGTCAAACAGGTGGCCTCTATTTGCTAAAGAGTGCTTTTCCCTATGGTAAGAAACTTTCATAGGATTTAAACCTGTATCACACTGCACATAGTCATATATTGTTTAATCACGTGTTTTGCAGAAAATCAAGTTTTTCAATTTTTCGTTCGCGCCCAAGACAGAGGAAAGGCTTCTCGATATGCTGATGCACCTGTTGAGGTGTACATTATGGGTTCTGCCGATGTTCCACCAGTCTTCCAAAGGAAAGACGAAAAGTTTTTCCTTTCAGAAAAGTCACCTATTGGTAGGCCCACTCAAGAAATATAGTGTACTTGAAACATCATCATGTTTTATATTATTATAGCCTATTCTTTTCTTTATTAAAGGTACAGTAATAGCACAGCTGACGACATTGACAAATGTGTCTGTTACATATCGTATTGTATCAGGCCAAGAGGACAATGCTCTTTTTGCTATTGATGAGAGTGGTACACTAACCCTCCAGGAGTCTTTAGACAGAGAATTAGTGGACCATCACCACATAGCAATTCTTGCTGAAACTCATACCAGTCCCTCACTAGTCGCTCAAGCTGAGATAACCCTTAAAGTTTTAGATGAAAATGATAATGCTCCTCAGTTCCACTCAAATTCTTATTCAACTATCATTTCTGAAAATGTTGATGAAAAAACATCAGTTATCAAAGGTATGCTGTTTATTTTTAAGCTTTTTGTTATTTACGGTTTGGAACAAAGAATGCTATTAATGTGTTATACTTACAGTTACTGCTGAGGATGCTGACCAGGGTAACAATGGAGAAGTTAGGTACTCCATTGATGCAGAGGACAGTGACATAAGTCAAACATTTACCATTGATCCACATTCGGGATGGATATCAACTTTAGTGCATTTGGATAGGGAAACAAGACATCATTACAAATTGACTGTAGTTGCCACTGATAATGGACATCCCAAGCACTCAACTCGTTCTATTGTTCATATTCAAATCCAGGACTATAATGACAACCCACCCGCTTTTTCAAATGAAAATTACAAAGCATCTGGTAAGTGTTTAATTTTAAAGACAAATTTCTCAATATGATGTTTTCTTCAATATTTCAGTATGTTTATTTGTGTATTATTTAATATTTTTCAGTTAATGAAGATGCGCTTCCTGGCACTGTAATTATTCAGCTAGCAACATCAGATGCTGATTCAGTGAAAATGCCAGTTGATCTGTATATTGTGTCTGGTGATCCTGCCTCACAGTTATCAGTGCATTCCACTGGAGAAGTGTATGTTGTACGTCCTTTGGACCGTGAAACTGTTCCACATTACAACCTGCAGATAGTGGCCACAGATGGCAAGTTTGTAACCACAACAAATGTATCGATTGAAATTTTAGATGCCAATGGTTAGTAATGTTAGACATCTGAATACTTCTTTCAATTTCTTGCAGTAGTTATTTAAAATGCTTTTAATGTCTGTGACAGATAATCCCCCGTATTGCTTACGACATCGCTACCGTTCCATTGTATCTGAGGATGTAGACACTGGAACGTTTCTGTTGAGTGTTAGAGCATCTGATGTTGATGAAGGCTCACATGAAAACCTTCGTTTTTACTTAACTGGAACAGGGGCTGAGCACTTTTCTCTTGATAAAGCTGGTGGTAAGTGGAGGAACATTTTGAACCCCAAAGTTTCTGACTTAAGATTTTTTTTTTCCCGTCAGAATTAATGTGTTGCTTTAACAGGTCACCTCAGAACTGCACACATTCTGGATCGGGAATCCCAAAGCAAATACCTGTTGACTGCTCATGTTCAGGACAGGGATGGAACAACACAGGGCTGGGAATGCAGTTCTCAAGTTGAAATTCTTGTAGCAGATGTGAATGACAATGCTCCTCAATTCACTCTTGCTTCATATACTGCTTCCTTATCAGAAGATGCCCAAGTTGGAACCCTAGTTGCTAAACTTCATGCAAATGACAATGATACAGGTAAACAAAAATTGCAAACAAAAAACTTAAGATTTGTTTTAAACAATTGTGCTTTTGTACAGGTGCAGTAGTTGGCTTTACTTAAACTCATTCTTTTATTTTCTAGGAATCAATCGCAAGGTGCGATATGCAATAGTGGAGGATGATCCAACTATCCTTATCAAACCTCAATTTAAAATTACCAGTGATAGTGGTATTGTTACCTTGGCCCAACCTTTAGACAGGGAGGAAAAGGATCATTACAATTTGACTATTGAAGCATCAGACCAAGGCACCCCTCAGCTAAAAACAAAAACTCATCTCTATGTGAAAGTTTTAGATGTAAATGATAATCCACCAGAATTTGTTTCAAAGCTTTACCACGCTTTGGTACCAGAACTCTCACCAGTGGACACCACTGTTGTTAAAGTGATGGCAACATCTAAAGATATTGGGGTGAATGCAGAAATATCTTATTCTATTGTTAGTGGTAATGGTCACAAGAAATTTGCTATTGACAGCAAATCTGGTGTTTTAAGCATACGAGAACCTTTGGATTATGAACTTTGTAGAAATTATTTCCTGACCATTGAAGCTGTTGATGCTGGAGAGCCACCTCTAAGCAACCAAGCTACAATTAATATATCTGTTTCTGATGGAAATGACAACACTCCAATTTTCAACCAACCTTCATATTCAGCCCGAATAAGGGAAGATGCAGATATTGGTGGGAAAATTCTTCAGGTAAATTTATATGGCAGTATTGAGCTTAAATAGGTTTATGAATGCTGAGTACTGCATAATTTTCATGCAATATAAATGTTATGTGTTACAGGTTACTGCAAGTGATTTTGATAGTGAAGTGAATGGCCAGATAACATACAAAATAAGAGGTGGTGATGCATTGCATCAGTTTACCATTGACAACACTTCTGGATACATTTCTGTTGCCAAACCACTTGATAGAGAAATTTTATCAAGTTATGTTCTTGAAGTTGAAGCTGTTGATGGTGGCATACCGCCTCTTTCAAGTACAGCCCTTGTCAATGTGGAAATCTCTGATGTAAATGACAATGCCCCAGTCTTTTCTGAAAAGAATTACACAGCTGTTGTTCAGGTAACTATTTTTTAAAGGTATCATAGTAAAATGTTCTTATTGCATTAATGTCATACTAAAATCGTTCTCCTTATCACATTTTTAGGAAGATAAACCTCTTGGCTATGCATTGTGTCATTTAACTGTTTCGGATGCTGATACATTTCCAAATACTGAACCTTTCACTTTTGAAATTGTGGGTGGCAATGAAGCTGGAATGTTCCGAATTGAGCAAAATGGTGATATTCGCACAGCTGCAAAGTTCAACCACAAGAATAAGGATACATATGTCCTGCAAGTTAGAGTGTTTGACTATGGGCTTCCACCATTATCTTCAGACACCTGGGTGGTGGTAAAGGTCTGTATATACCTGTAATTTTTATCATTAAATTTCTATCAACAAATGTGTCTTAAGTGATGATAATGTTTCTGATGTTTATATTTCAATAGGTTGTTGAAGAGTCACAATATCCTCCTATTGTGACTCCTCTAGAAATTTGGATCAATTCTTTTCAAGATAATTTTGTGGGTGGGGAAGTGGGAAGGATACATGCTTCAGATCAAGACATGTATGACCAACTTTCATACAAACTTGTGCCAATGGCAACGGAGCAGCCAGCAGCAAGTCAGCCTGCTCTGTTCAATATAATTTTGAATAATGGCTCTATAATTGCCTCACCTCAGCTGGATGTAGGACAGTACAAACTTAATGTATCAGTGAGTGATGGAAAATTTGTGTCATATGCAACCATCAAGGTATTGTTCATCAGAAGTTGCCTCTCTACGTCTTATGATTCAATAATAACAAAAAAGTTTTAAATTTCTCTATTTAATGGCTTTTTCAGGTTTGGGTTGAGCTCGTATCAGATATTATGTTAAGAGACTCACTCAGTATCAGTTTCAGAGGAATAACTGCCCAAGATTTCCTTCAGAACTACCGCAAGGGATTCATTAGAGCAATGCATAAGATTCTTTCAGTTAAACCAAAAGATGTAATTCTTGTTAGTGCTCAGGTGTGTATTGAGGTCAAACTTTTATTGTATGCTGTAAAATTTTCTCTTGCATGTTCATATTTATTTATTTATCTATCTATTTATTTATTTATTTATGTTCTGACCTAGAATGCAAATCCATCTTCCTTTCGGAGAATGAAGAGGAGTTACTCAAATCTCCTAATGGTTCTATTTGCTGTTCGAAGTCCAAATGGCGCTGGATTTGTCCCTGTAGACAACCTTCGGAACATACTCTCATCTCACATAGAGGATTTGGAGTCATTGACAGGACTTGTACTTGATCAGGTTGCTCAAAGACACTGTACAGAATTATACTGTGCATTTGGGACTTGTGAAGACAGGGTTTCTCTAAATAGATCTGCAGTCACTGTTGTAAGCACACAGCTATCAAGTTTTGTATCACCTCACCATCAACTTGAAACCGTGTGTCATTGCTCCCAAGGTTACTCAGGTGAGCCAAGTTTTTCTCATAAGTGTTGTAGAAAGGAACATTAACATCAATTATTCAATGAAGTTCACTGTTTTCATAATATATAAAAATATTTTACTCAGGTGAACGATGTGAGAGTGCAGTCAATAAATGTGCCAACAAACCATGTCCTGATAACATGATGTGCATTCCTGATGGATCTGCTCTTGGATATTCTTGTGAATGCCCTGAGGGAATAGCTGGACCAGTTTGCCAAGAAAATGAAACAAACTGCCAAAATGTGTGCTACAGTCCCCGTAGTCCCATGTCCATGACAGGGAGAAGTTATGCTCTTTATACTATCACTCGACCATGGCTTGAGAAAGAGTTAAATGTCAGCTTGCGCTTGCGTACCCTTTATCCTACTGGAAATGTTGTCTACATTGCTGGGACATTTGACTATGCTATTTTAGAGGTAAATTAGTCCTGGTTTGTCATAAAACTAATTGTTCTTTTTTTTTGTTTTGTTTTGTTTTAAACATGTAAAATGCGTAATATTTTCCCTAGGTGGTGAGCGGCATTATGCAGTTCAGGTTTGAACTCGGAAGTGGGGAGGGTATTGTTCGAGTTACAAGCATAGCAGTTGATGATGGTCACTGGCATGAGATAAACCTGCAGCGAAAGGGCAATAGTGCACGGTTGGTAGTGGACAAGACTCATGTGGCTCAGGGAGTGGCCCCTGGCACAGCCAGTGTTCTTAACACCCAACTTCAACAAGGCACCACGAAGCAAAGCAACCTTCTCTATTTTGGCTCGGAGGTAAATTACAATGTTTTGTTGTTTCACTGAAATTTTTGAATATTAAATACATTTTTGCCATTTGTTTGTAATTTTGTTCCTCTGTTTTTAGGTTCAACCACATTTAACAGTTTTGGGATTTGAAACTCTCTCTAAAGGTTTCACAGGCTGTTTGGATGTTGTACACCTTTGGGGCACTCCTGTTCCATTACACTCCGCCAGTGCCAATGCATATGCTGGTCTCAAACGTCTTGCGAATGTTCAGTTTACATGCGGACCACCGTTGACACCTGGACCATGTAGTCATCATCCATGCCTGAATGGTGGGACATGCAGGGATGAAGATGACCCATCCAATGCAGAGGGCTTTTCATGTTTGTGTTTGGAACGTTTTACTGGTATTCGTTGTGAAAGAGACACTACACCATGTGCATCTTCTCCCTGCTTGAATGGAGGACGTTGTATTGCCCTGCCGGGAGGATCATATAGATGTGAATGTGAAGAGGGTTTAAGCGGTAAGAACATAAATTCCATAGTAATTTCAAATCTTACCAACATCTTAACAATGAATTGTAAGTTTATCAAACAGGCATATCATTCTTATTTTCGATTTTACAGGTAAGAGATGCGAGTATGGACACTTCTGCTCTCCTAATCCTTGTGCAAATGACTTGCCCTGTGAAGAGGGTGACGAAGGACCCTTGTGCAAATGTCTGGTCGGTTACACTGGAGAATTGTGTTCGCAAGATATTGATGAGTGTGCTTCATCACCTTGCTACAGTGGCGCTACTTGTGTAAACCAACCAGGAACATTTTACTGTGTCTGCCCTATAAATATGACTGGGATTGATTGTGGTACTACCGTCTTCCACACCTCCATAACGTCATCTATTTACAATGTTACGTGGGATGAAATTCTTGGTCAGTATAAGAATAGTCTGGTTTTCATTGATGTGATGTTTTCATTCCCATTAAACTAAATAAGGTAATTTTGATATTGCAGGCATTGCACTTACTTTCTTCTTCATTGTATTTTCTGTGGTGGGCTGTATTTGCTATCGTAGATTTCGTATAAATAGACGAAACAACAGAGGAGGAAGTAACATAAATAATGAAACAAATAAAGATATGGTTCTAAATTCAACACGTCTCACAAATTCTGATTTTAAAAGAAGCTCAAAGCTCAGTAATCTAGAAGTGAGCCAGGTACGATTATTATGCTGCACACACATAACTCACTGGAATGTTAATTTATTTTTACTGATTTGATTTGATTTGTATGTATTACTATACAGAGAGAGCCCCTGACTTGTCCTGCTCGACCTGCATCTTTTACCCCAAGCACTCATCATGAGCAGTATATTGCAGCTACCCTGAACAACCTAGATACTTTAAGGAGCTATGGCTCAGCAGGGGACGAGCTAGAAAATGTGCCTGCTGATTACCTTCGAAACTTAAACAGGCAGTCTCCTATGAATGTTGTTGGTGCCCCAATTCAACTACCACTAAGTGAAATGAGCAAGCTTAATAATGGTTAGTGAAAATGTGTTAAAAATTTTAGCAACATTGATCAATTGGTAATTCTAACTCTATGTAAGTAGAGTGTCTTGATAATTCTAAGAAATAACCTTGCTTTGACAGGTGGAAAAGCAACTGAAGACTGCTATCGTTCTCCTGGATACCATTGGGACATTTCAGATTGGTCGCGACCATGCCAACCTCCACTTCCAAACATCACAGAGGTGCCCGGTAGTGAAGTGCCTGACTCCAGCAGTTTTCATAGTGATGAGAGTAACGAAGGGCGACCAAATGTCAGCCTTACATTACCATCAAGTAAGTTTAGAAAGACCACTGTTTTATAGATGTCCATGTTGATGGTATTCTACAATGCAATTTATATTTTTTCAGTGGGTGAAACTATTAATGGCCTAAGAGATATGGAAACATTAAATGAAGAAGATTGTGTTGACGATTCAGAGGATATTGATGCCCACAGCTATTTGCTGCATCCTAACAACTATTTGCCACATAATCAATTGCCTGAGTCTGATGATGAAGATGTTGCACCATACAACTTCAATGGACACCAGCATCAGCGAACATCTCTACTTAGAAGCCAAAGTGAGCTCTCCACCAACTTGTGTGATATTGATGATTCTGAAGTTGAAGGAGCCGATACGCACCGGCCTTGGACCAAAGTCACCCAGACATCTGTATGACAACAGCATTGCTGGGAACCTCCCAGCTCATTCATGCATTTTAAAGACATGGCCATTGCCGTCTACTAGTAATTACCTGAATATTGAAAGGAAAGAGGTGCATTGAGTAAGCTCTATAACTCATGCTGTAGTCTGTGTTAAAAATTAGTCTTACAACCAACAGAAGCCTTTTCTTTCATTTCATTCATTTGTTTTTAAATCTAAAAGTAGTTATTTTAAAAAATGTTGACTAAATGTGTTACCCTGTTTTACAAAGCATTTAATTATCTAAGCTGGGTCCATTAGAATGCAGAGCATCTCCTATTTTCTGTGTCTGAAAAATATATCATAATATCACTGGCTTACCAGTTGAAAAAATTTCTACTTACATTCTTGTTGCAGTATTGATTTTTCATTAAAGACTGCTTTGATTATATTATCTTTGACCAAACAACTTCATAATTTTCCTCTCTTAATGGAATTGTCAGTTTTGTTAAATGGCAAGTGAACTGTTGTAATCAGTGCCTTCTTGTTAAATGAGATCCCCTCCATTAGCATTGTAGTGTTTGATCTCATTCATTTTTTTAAAAATTGTTAAGCTTCAGTTTTGGGGACAGGAGTTCGGAGAGGTAGTTTTGATTGAAGACTGACTGTGTCATGGGGCTAAAGGCCCGAGCAGATTTGGCTTCTTGTACACCATTGTGTGATGAGACATTTTATTCCAACAGCCAGCCATTCAAATAACTGAAAGTAAAGGGACTGAGAAGGACATTTTTTCTTCTATTTTTAGTAAACACCAATACCTATGTTTGAGTCCGTCAAAAATATTTGTTTGCTCTGCTCTGGCTTTTTTAAGTACTTGTTTTGTTTGGTTGAATTTAAACTCTTCATAAAATATGTAACTATAAAGTAAATGAAAAATAGGTACTGAAAGACTATGTGTTTTGTAATGACTGAAAATGTTGAATTTCCATTAGAAGGTGCCCCAACCCAATCTTTGTTCTGTATGTTTTAGACTTTAGATCGAAAATATTTTCAGCTACAGATTTTTTGGTCACATATAGAAATTTTTTGACTGTTGCAAAGTACATTCCTCAAAGCACTTAATCCAGTTCTCTAATTATTTCTGTGCAACTGAGAGTGGTCTGAGTGTCAAATATATGATGATGTTGTTTGCTTGGCTTCTCAAACTTTAAGTGCCAATGTTTGAGACTTTTTGTTAAATTTTAAAAGCAAGTGTTTCCTCTATTTTATACATCTAATTTTTATTTTGTGCCATCACTGTTGTTCCTGCTTCATTTTCTGTTGAAGCATATTGTAGTTCTAGTTTTTGACTTGCCATTCTTACTATGAAGTAGGAATTTCATTACCAGATTTTACTTGTCTCATTGTTGCACTGAAATTGCAAAGGTAGTTTGTTATATCATTGTCTCCGGTCATTTTTCATGTTGATTTTATTTCTCATCAGTCCTTCATTTTTATGTAATGGTACCTCCAGGAAATACTTAAGAAACTGTGCCAATCTTACTGGGTTGCCGCAGCTCTGACTTCTTTCTAAAATCGGGGTATATTATGTTAGTGATTCTATACAATAATTTTATGATGAGACCATATCAGACCAACCTAACACCTTCAATGGTTATACAACATACATTTGATCTTAGAAGTGTATCTGTGATATTTTCTAGGTGTATGATTCATTTTACTTGGTGCTTGGCATCATAACATCATTCTCCCAGTGTTCTGCCAAACCAGTTATTAGACTTCCTTGTGTTATTGTTTCAACTGATCAAAATCAATGATCAGCTACTTCAATCCTGATAACAAATTAATTTATTACTTGTGCTTAATTAAAAGTAGGCAGCTCTATACTTGTGCTTTAAATGTCAGAGGGTTGTTAGACTGACCTCTGATCTGTGTGATATTATTCCCATGCTAGTTATGTGTTGGAAATAGACTTTAATAATGATTCATGGACATATTTGTTGTGTTCATAGTAAATATAATCTCATCAGGCACCAGTTTTTAAAACTAATGTTGATGTTGTCAAGGTGTTGTACATATCATGTATATATAAAATAAATGATGATGATAATAAACAGATGGTACCGCAGTCTTCATTTTAGCCCTAACTAAGAACTTCTGCTGATTTATCATCACAAACATGTTCTTGTCCAAATGTACTACTTTTGAAAGAAATTAAGTATTTTTCTTTACCTGTCAGAAAAAAATTAAATGGACCGCCGTCTGACCAGTGCTGACCAGGACGAGGCTGTCCGTCTGCGCAGAGCAAATCATGCATTCGTCCACAAGCCTCATTTCAAAGTACTTTGGGCAAGTTTCACCCCAAAATAACCTCACAATATTTTTTTCTGTTGTAACTCTTGGTAACCAAAGCAAAATAGGCTGCAGCTGAGCCATGTTCGCGGCCGGCACGTTGGTAGCGCGCTGCCTTCTAGCAGACAGCCCAAACAGCTGGCTGAGCTGCGTCCGCTGCGCTGCTGCGCCGGGCCGTGGCGAGCACAGCCAGTCTTGCGTGCTGTTGACTAATCGTCGAAAGAGGCCGTGGGCAGGGGCAGGGGCACTGGGCACCTAGCTCCATGGTACTACCAGTACCAGTCACTTTCGAATTTCGAAAGCTGCGTTGGGACCGCGGTGCTGCGTACGCCATATCGAACATTTTCATGGAAAGTTCCATGCGAAAGCTTTTCGCGACTGTTTGACTCCGCCGCTATGGATACAGTGCTCTGGAAGATGAAAATCAGATGGTGAAAGTGGACAGTGAAGTGATTTAGTGATATTTGTGCTTGCGTGTCCGTTTGACAGCAGTGCTGCTAATTGGCTTGCGACCTTGCCACAGTGTTTGGTGCTCAATGTTTGGCCTCAATGGCCCAAACGGACTCGATGGACTGCAAACTTGTGGAAGTGCCATTTAGCAGATTGGTCAGGTTAAAGCATGACCAGAGAGTATTATGTGCAGTGTTCACCATTTGCTGTTCAGGGTACACCTACGGGTAGGGGGCACTCCTACCTTGGTATGGACTCTGGCTCAGAGCAGCACGGCTCTGGGCTTCACTTCCTCATGAATGAGCAAGCAAAGTCCCTCGCAGCTCTACATGAATTACAGAATGAGGTCGGCGCATTGCTGGAGTTTCGTGATCTTGTTATTGAGACATTCCCCCATCTTCGAAGTAAGATGGCATCACAGCCAAGTAGTTCGGGTGCGCTTTCGAGCTCCAATACCACACCCAACTCTTCCAATGCTGGAATGTCACACATACCTGTGCCCACCACCCGACGGGAGTGGGAGCCAGGAGTCAGGGTCAAACGAAAGCTTGGAAACAAGGATCACGAAACTAATTCTAGCTCTTTAACAACTAGCAGAAGCCGTAGTAATAGCCAGGGTTCAAAGTATCCTACATCACAACTTTTGAATGGAGCTAATGCAAGCAGTGGAAGCAGTTCAACTGGGAGCAGTGCCATTCAAGACTCAGGGTTCGGCACAGAAAGCAAGGAACACTATTCAGCATCTAGTAGTACAAGTCAAAGAGGCGGCGGGGCAAGTGTTCCTTGTGCTGAAGATGAACTGTGGAATTTACTTGATGTTATTCACCGCAAAGGTACTAAACTAAGGCAGGAGGTTGAACATCTTCAAACTCGTCTCCAGGATCGAGATGGAAGTGGTGACAAGTATAGAGACAGGGATAGAGGAAGAGCCCGCAGTCTTGGTTCTGTTCCATCGAGTGATAGTTCACGAGACCTAAGAGCATCATCTTTGCAACCAAGAGAAAGATTGTCAAGGAGTGTTGAGAAATGCTTTGGTGACATCACAGATGAGTATTTAGATCGTGGAGATCTGGCTGATGAAGATTCGCGTGATAGTGTGGATTTTCGCACTCAAAGGCTTTTAGAACTTGGCCGTGAAGAAGTAAGAAGCTTAAGAAAGGAGCGAGATCTCCTCCTTGATAGATTGGCTGAGATGGAAGCTGAAATGTTAGCAAGCAGAGCTCGTACGTCTCATTTGAAAAATGAGATTGGCGCGTTATCTTCAGCCAAAAGAGAGTTAGAAGATCAACTTCAGTCAGCTATGTCTCAAAAAACTGAACTCAACTCAAGAATACATGATCTGCACCTACAGTTTGTGAGGAACCCAGGAAACAGTGTCAATGGTACTCTGGTAAGGCCAGTGGCAGTCCCATCGCCTAAACGTGCTGGTGTGGTAACACAGTTTATCTCTAGTCAGCCCGTTAAACCAACAGCCTCCTCTTGTTTCACACCAGTGTTATCATCAAGGTCTGAATCTGAAGGAAAGCTAAGAGAGCCTATAAGTCAGTCTCGTTATTCCAAAAGCAATAGTGCTGAATCAAAAGTGTACCAGTCCACAGAGAGATCAGCAAGTGGCTCTGCTGGAAGTGACTGTGCCAGTTATAATGAGTCTTCTTCACAGCTCACTCGCTCTGAATTTGTCGGAAGAAATGTCAAGTTAGGCACTCTGGATGGCATTATTACTTGTCCTAATGATATTCCAAACTTTATCCGCGGTATTGATCCTGATGTTGATCGTATTGCTGCAGTTTTGAAAGAAACTGACCATGTGGAGCTTCAACGTCATCTGTTAACAAGTATGGCTGAAAACAAGGCGCTCAGATTGAGAAGTGTAAGTGAGCAAAGAATAAGAGAGGGATTGACGCAGCAGCTAGATTCAACTCGAGATGAAAATGATGACTTGCGATTTCAATTAGAAGAGAGAAATATTGAACTGGAAGGCACAAGGGCCAGAGTACGTGTACTTGAAAAGATTCATCAAGTTACCCTTCCTACTGATAATGAGACTCAAATAAAACCACCTTTGCTGAACATTGCTGCAGGAGATGAGACGATCAACCAGCAGCACAGTAGTAGCACAGAATCTGCTCATGATACTGAGGGTCAGAGAGCTCCAACAACCACCCCAGCTGCATCTCCAACGTCATCTCACATAGCAAATCTCAAAGCCCCTGTGTCGCCTCGCCGCCGACCAAGCAAGATTCCACTTGTAAAATCATATTGTGCACCAAAGCCACCAGGCAACAAGACAGCACAAGAGGGTACCTCCAATAGTACAGGCACCAGCATTAGTAGCACTGGAAGGGACACGTTGAAGAGAAGAAAGGCGGGCTCATCTCCAGCCTCACGTGGAACATCCATACCCGATGGATCTACTCTCTCGTGGAGACAGAGGAGGGACAGCAGCCCGTCGCTTGGACCAGCCGGGCGCAGTCGTGACTCACTGAGCTCAGGCGGAATAGGGAGAAGTTCTTCAGCATCTGTACACCATGGCAGCCGGGAGTCTCTAGGTGGACCCAGGTCACGTAGTACACCCACTAATAAAAATGATGGCAACCTTAGCAAAAATCCATCTCTTGCGTCCTCTTCATCCTTGAGTCGCCGTGAACTTGCCAAATCTAGAGATTCAGTCCACTCATCACCTGGAGGTAGGAAATTTCATACCAGTCAGGTTCGAAGAAATAATATTAGTAGTACATCTGTAAGCCGCACAAATTTAAATGACACTGAGCAATCAAAGGCCCGCCCCACCAGATTGTTTTCATGGGGCAATTGGTGGAAAATAGGTATTTTAGATAGTCCTTCATAATTTATAATTTGTGCTCAGCAAGTAAAATATTAACAAAGATATAGTTCAGTACTTGATTAATGTTATTTTTATGCTTTTACACAACTTTCCTTATTGTTGTTAGTTTTCACAAGCATGTACATACTGATACATGTGTATTTAAAAGGTGCTAATGAATTTTTGTAAGGGTGTTCACTCTTCCTATCTAAATAGTTAGCACATATCCAATGCACAATTCTCTCTCTACGTATGTAATTGTGTTTTCCTATCCAACTGACAATTGGACTGCATGAGGATGAAGCTGGTCCCTCTGTAGGGTGGTAGCTGTTAAAAGGCTGATTAGTTACTTTTCATCATTTTGCATTGATATGTGCTCTTGTAATATTTTATCAAAATATCTCAATCTATGTATTAGCTTTTTTTTTTACCATATATGTTGTTATAAGATTTTTCCAAAGGAGCCAAGCTCTTAAAACCCTTTAGTGTTACAACTCCAAAGTTGAGAGATTTAACTTACTCTAAAGGTCTTATTTTGCTTAGTTTGCAGTTGGTGTGCCAGTCCCATTTGCTCAACTTCAGAGGCATGACTGAGAATGAGTGGTGCAAGTCTAGTACACAGAATTATTGGTGTCCTTGTGTATGTGTGCATGATTATTTGTTACTGTGATTTTAAATTGAGTGGGAAAAGGGTTGACTGCTCAGAGCTGCTTGTAATGACTCATTTATTTGTAACCTGTGCTTTCTTTTGAATGCAATCTTCTTACTGAGCCACTGAAACAAATTTTTAATTAACAGTGATTTACAGTTGTTTGTCTTGGATCATTCTTCAACAATCACAGTCTGGAACCATTCCAGTCAGTGCTTTTTCTTGAACATATGCTGTTATGTTTATTTTGTTCTGCATTTCCCCCCTATGGAATATGTAAGCTGCCTATTGTTCATTCTAGTTTCAGGATAGGAACATTTCCTTTTTTTCTATTGTTCTATGTATGTAGTTGTATACTATGTACGTTTTGAGGCCTTGTTAGGTATTAAGTTAATTTGATGTAAATATGTCCTCTAAAGCATAATTAATGCCAGTGCACATCACTTGATACATCACACCTTAACATGAATCTCTATTATAATAGTAGTTGCATTTATATAGTCAGCCTTAAAAGAATTTGCATATGGAAAGATCCTTCAGGGAATCTGTTCTATCCCATTAGTTCATTTTATCAGCTAATTTATATTTTCAAACTGCTGTTGTTCTGATTTGTTTTGTTGCTTTTGTTTTTTCTTTAACTCTTAAATATTTTCATTGTGATGCAAAGTTTATTGACTGCACAAATTTGTTGTCTGTGATTGCTCAAGAAAACAATTGATAGTATCCTACTTCTAATTTCTATCCATCTCCCTATATCCTTTCAATGTTGTGTATTTCATGTATCTTTCACTCTCTAGGCACGACCGTGCCTTTGTCTGTACTTTGACACTGCATAGAATGCTGCATTCATCCATCAAGACACTTGCTCAAGGCCATCCCTCCCCCCCCCCCACATTTTTTTAAATGGACTCCTGAATCTATAGACCTATAGGTGCATGGACTGTTCTATCTGGAAACAGCCTGTCTCAATTTTGTCTGTCCCCAATGCTCTTGTGCTACATATTGTTGGCATTTGTTCTTGTTTTCAAGAGGAAAGATAAATTTGTGAAGCAACCAGTGTCTTAAAATAGTTTAATGGTCTTACTACTTGTACAACTGTAAGCACGTGTCATTATGCTGTATATGTTGATTTAACTTCAAAACATATTTAATAAGACTTAAAAAAATCTAAAACTAAATTTTATAAAAGTGTTACTTCAAATTTCAATGCATGTCAAATTTGGTCTGTTGTCCCTGTTAACTCATATGGTGTTGTAATAAGCCTTGACTAATACAATTGTGACCATGTCATCTATTCGAAAGAAGAAAAAAAAAATCCAAAAATGTTGACGCATTTCACTGTACATTATCCAATTTGTCATGAATGACAATGGATTGCATTTATTAGTTTCCACATGTTTACTACAGTAGGCATTCTTCCCCCCTTAGAATTTTCTTACTCTTGAATCATTTTTAAAAAAATCCTCTTTAAATTGATTGAACCTCTTGAGTTGTATTACCTATTGTACCTAGTCAATCATGACTTGGCAAAATTGTCAAAGAATCATGTAAAATTATTATAAAACTGTTTATTTTTTAAAAAATATAATGTTTTATAGACACATCTGCCCTGTTTTTTGCCCTTCCTGTTCTCCACACCCTTACCTTTTTCCGTCAGAGATGTGGTGCAGAAATTTGGAGAGGAAACCCACACCCTAAACATGTCGCTTATTCTAAAAGGAAGATGGGTTGATTAATTTTTCAAGTGAAGTGCTAACTGTTTTGATTTTTTAATTTTTTTTTTTTTTACGAAGAAAAAAAAAAGACATTTGCAGAGCAGCCTCCTCGAGGAAACAGCATTTGACTTAAACGAGGGCCGATCCGTTATCAGATAGGAAAGCTCTCGGCTCTCGACGCTGATGAGACTTATAAGCCTGCACTGCGCTGCGCAAACGGAAAGCGAGACAGTTTTTTTTATGTCAGAATGAATCGTTCTGGTTCGCTGCGGGGCGTGGCGTGGTGCGGCGGGGCGCAGCGGGCCGTGCGGGGCGGGGCGGGGCGGGGCGGGGCGGGACGCACACATAACGCTCATCCCAGTGGAAAGCTGCGCTGCGCCGCGCCGCGGCCAAGACCAGCGGGAGGAGGGAAGGGGGAAGGCCCGGCCGGCCGGCCCGGCCCAGCCCAGCCCCAGCACGCCAGTCCGAGCGCAGCCAGGCCAGCGCGGCCAGGCCAGGCCTATCGCTAGAAGCTTCACATCGCCCGTCTCCGTCCGGTACAGAGCAGCGGCAGCCCTGGCTGCAATGTGTGAGTGAGAGAGAGAGGGAGGGGGGGAGGGGGGGGGGCGCTTGGGTGTGGTCGCGTACATCGCCCAATGCGGCTGAGCTCACAGAGCGTGGCTCGCGGCCTGGTTCTGCGCGAATGTATAGGTCGCGGACGTTTCCTCTACCTTGAACGGCTCACCCACTGCCAACTTTAGTTTAAATTTTTTTTTTTTTTTTTTTTTTTTGGTAAAAACAAAATAGCACACATGTTCGATGGGTCAGTGAAAGTGTTATGTTTTTCGAAGAGAAATGCATCGTTGCAAGAAAAGTATAGGCAATAGGTAGCCCAAACGGCCCAAACACGCGGGCTGCATCTGCGCCTGCCTACTAGGCAACACCTTTGCATAGGTGCGTGTATGTTGTCGTTCAGTACTGTCGTCGCATTTCTTCGCCGAGACCCCGGTTTTCGTACAAACCCACCGTCGGGGGTTTGGTTTGAGGGTACATTCGGAGTCCCCCTGCACAACCCCCGTTATTTTGGGGCAGAATTTTATTCGACCAAAAATCGTAAAAATGTAAAAAATAATAAATAAATAAATAAATAATAATAATAATAATAATAATAATAATAATACTGGCCCTAGATTCGGAGAAATTCGCTATTAAACCGCCTCGCCCTGCCCCGTGCGTGTTTCCACAGGAACCACCGCAGTTTCGCCTCGAATACCTCGTTTTGCGAACTCTATCATTTCGAATTTTGTCTCCGATTAAAACTTTTCTTAAAATGCTAGGCAATGAAAAAACTAAGTACTGATCCGTTATCCAGCACCGCCACCATACTCAATTTCATTGAGATTAACGCGCCCTCCTTTCAATGCATGCATGCGCGCGACTTAACTTGACAATACCGAGACCAAGGCGCCGCCGCGCCGCGCCGCGCGTTGCGCCGCCGCGCCGTCCAGGTTTTACAGCAGTGTATGATTAGACACGCGGGTGCCCCGGACCCTTCCTGGTTCCCCTGGTTCCAGCTCTCTGCCTGCCGACGCGACGGCCCCGTGCTCTGGGCAGGTGCGAGGTAAAGCCCTGGAGTGGGGGCTTTAGTGCGAGGCTGGACTGCAACGAGCGGGGCAGGGAAGCACAATCACGAAATCCTATTCCCTTAGCGTAGGGGAACCAATTTGGGGATTTTTTAGCAGATGTGGCATCCTAGCTAGCCCGAACTTAAATGACCATTACTAAACGTAGGATAATGCATCAGCTGGCTAGAACTCTCACAAAGCGAGCGGCGAGTGTGGCAGACTATTATACAGGGGGGATTGTGTCGCGCTCACGCCTCGATCGCCTCGCTCACTGGCGCACCAACAAGTCCGGTATCGAGCTCCTTGAACTTTCTACATGTTTTTTTAGACCCAGAAGGAGGTCCCCTGAAAGTTGGGTCGAAATCGGAAAAAAAATCTTATTTCGGCCAAAAATCGACAAAAACGTAAAGGCTATAGCCTTTGCATTTTAACAAATTTCGGTCGAAAAATAAATTTTGCTCCAAAGTGACGGGGGTTGTGCGGGAGGACTCTTACGTACCCCTACACCAACCCCCAAGGGTCAGTTCGTCCGAAAACCCGATTTGTCTGCGAGGCAATGCAGTATTCCTGATAGCGCGAAATGGGTGCTGGCGAGGTGGCTTAGGGGCCTATTTTCTTACCAACGAAGTCCGGTATAGGACTCCTAGGACTTGCTATGTGTTTTTTGGTCCCAGGAGGAGGTAACCTGTGAGTTTGGTCGAAATCGGAGACAATTTTTTTTCGCCCTAAAATCGCAAAAACGCAAAGGCTATAGCCTTTGCATTTTAACAAATTTCGGTCGAAAAATAAATTTTGCTCCAAAGTGACGGGGGTTGCGCAGGGGGACTCTTACGTACCCCTAGACCAACCCCCAAGGGTCAGTTCGTCCGAAAACCCCGTTTGTTTACGAGGCAATGCAGTATTCCTGATAGCGCGAAATGGGTGCTGGCGGGGTGGTTTAGGGGCCTATTTTCTCACTTACGAAGTCCGGTATAGGACTCCTAGGAATTGCTATGTGTTTTTTGGTCCCAGAAGTAGGTTACCTGTGAGTTTGGTCGAAATCGGAGACAATTTTAATTCGACCGAAAATCGCAAAAACGCAAAGGCTATAGCCTTTGCATTTTTAACGATTTTCGGCCCCAAACAAATTTGCTCCAAAATGACGGGGGTTGCGCAGGGGGACTCTAACGTAACCCTAGACCAACCCCCAAGGGTATGTTCATCCGAAAACCCGGTTTTCTGCGAGGCAATGCAGTATGCCTAATAGCGCGCAATGTGTTCGGGCGAGGTGGCTTAGGGGCCTATTTTCTTACCAACGAAGTCCGGTATAGGACTCCTAGGACTTGCTATGTGTTTTTTGGTCCCAGGAGGAGGTAACCTGTGAGTTTGGTCGAAATCGGAGACAATTTTTTTTCGCCCTAAAATCGCAAAAACGCAAAGGCTATAGCCTTTGCATTTTAACAAATTTCGGTCTAAAAATAAATTTTGCTCCAAAATGACGGGGGTTGCGCAGGGGGACTCTTACGTACCCCTAGACCAATCCCCAGGGGTCAGTTTGTCCGAAAACCCGGTTTGTCTGCAAGGCAATGCAGTATTCCTGATAGCGCGCAATGTGTTCGGGCGAGGTGGCTTAGGGGCCCATTTTCTCACCAACGAAGTCCGGTATAGGACTCCTAGGACTTGCTATGTGTTTTTTGGTCCCAGGAGGAGGTAACCTGTGAGTTTGGTCGAAATCGGAGACAATTTTAATTCGACCGAAAATCGCAAAAACGCAAAGGCTATAGCCTTTGCATTTTTTACGATTTTCGGCCGAAAACGAATTTGCTCGAAAATGACGGGGGTTGTGCAGGGGGACTCTAACGTACCCCTAGACCAACCCCCAAGGGTCAGTTCGTCCGAAAACCCGGTTTGTCTGCAAGGCAATGCAGTATTCCTGGGGTGTGTGTAGTTTAAGCGTGCGCATGGATGACAGTTCGCGAAGACCTGGAGGGGTGTTGAAGATCGCCGACAGGCTCAAATACATCCCTGCCTTGAGCAATAGCTCTGCCTAGGATTATTCCTCTGCTGGTTAAGCCGCGCTGGTTGAACGTCGCGCCCGTCCGGCCTCGCGCCGTTCACGCCCGGAACTTGTGAGGAATGGAAGCAGTGGGAGCGGGGAGGGAAAGGGAAGTCACGGTGGTTGAACGTGCCGCTTGCCACTTTCGCGCCTGAGAGGTAGGCAGACCATTTGACGCTTCGACGAGACGAAAACCGAGGCGTTTGGAGGCAGTTTGACCCGAAGGGAGCGCCCTCTGCCCTCTACGGCGTGCATCGAGGAAACACGGGAAGTCGGAGGTGAGTTCCCGAATTTGTTAAATGTAATAGTGAAATTTGTTTTCAATGTGATATCGTGTAAATCACTTATTGGGAGAAGAAGGATTTGTTTTATTTATTGTGTAAATGTCATACATTTACATTTTATTTTGTTTGCGCTCGCGAGTAGAAATTGAACGCCCTTTCTTCCTACATGTTCCTAATTTTCCTGAGAGCTTTGAATTAATCGACAGTTTTGGGTGTAACTCTTTAATGGAATTAATGGAATCGACATTTTTTAATTTCCTTAGAACAGTAGACGGTGGTGGCCAATAGTGGCTTAGCGTAATGCAAAGCTAAACCAAACGACATAACCTCATCGTGTAACCCTCCCATAAGTAATAGGTTACTGAGCTATTATCGAATAAATTTCCGTTGATTGCACGCATATTGTAAGATTAAAATTAATTTAAAATATACGTCTTCGAATGTAAACGAAATTTTTCCATGCAGCTTTCTGCTGTTGTGTAAAATTCATGTTTGCAGCCTGATTTTCTATTTCTCTTTATGTGCCTTTGTATAAAATAACTTTTGATACAGTGTGTTGTATTTTTTGATCGACTTTGTCCTGCTTGCTTGTTTGAAGCAGTGTCAAGTTGTGAACCAACACATTTCTTTTTTCTTCCCAGTTGTAAATGCTGTCTTTATTATGCGCACTTCTGTGAGAGAAAAATGGGGTTACGGATCCTTCAAAGTTTTCACCTTTTTTCTTTTATTTTGTTTCTGTTTCAGATTCTACTGAAAGAGTATTTGAGGGAAAATCCACTTGCTACTCGAGCTCCCAAGTTATTGTGTCACCTCCACCAGTATATGAATCTCGATAGATCCCTTCCCCTTCCACCTTCTGCGGTAAGTTTACATTAGTAATTATTTAATTAGTCAACTGTGCTTTCTTCTTCTCACACATGTCTCTATATATTAGTTGTTCTTGATTTCATAGTATGAATCCAAACGGGAAACCCAAATGCTTCTTCAATAGTCAAGTGGAAAATCCAATTACCTCAACACTGTGACTCTATCTCAACTCTACATCAGGTATGTTTGCTGAGCACAATTCGAGAGAGAGAGATCTAGTTTTGTCCATGCGCCTCTTCCTAGCTGAAGGGAGCCGGGCAGTTCAAGTGTCAATTAGTATGGAAATTAAAAGGGATTTACGATTTTAACTGTGATAATGTCAGATGCTTCAAGCCGATAGTACTTTGATGTTCTGTGAGTAGCCAGGTACTGTATATGTATCTGCACCTGGTATGGTTTGAGTGCCAGACACTATTGTAACTTACAGAGGGGGGGTTAAAAATCTTGAAAAGAGAGGTTGGTGTTGCCTTGTCAATAAACATTCAACTCTGGTCTTTGAGATAAGTTAAATAAATAAATATTGTATGATCAACCTTTGTGTCAAAAATTAATATTGAAGCCAAAAGTACAAAGCTTGAAAGGTACAAATGAAAAAAACTGAGTATCACACAAATTATTTTCTTGCCCGAGTTACTAAGCCTCTTGAGAAGTCTGTTGACTTAAGCCAACCATGGAGACAAATGGCTTCATTCACAAATTCTGATTATTTGATATCAATCAAATGCCTTGTGATGTATCACAGACTTTGTCCTCAAAATTCTTCCTGTTGAGTGAAGTGCCCTTCTCTAAGCTAGTTTTCATGTATTTGTCCTATCAAGCTGAGTTTATTACAGTACATAGTGTAACATGGATTTACGTTTACTCTGCCTGAAACCCTTGTGTAGCCTATTGATGTGAGAAGTGGTAGAAGGAGCTTTGATAACTCATCACTTTGAAACCTTAGATGCTTTTGAGGGTTAGCATTTCCCTGCCAAATATGTCTGCCATCTGTTGACATTCATGTGGGACTCGGTCTTGCTATTCAGGATTTAAACTATCTGACCCTTAACAAGTACTTTGCATGTGCATATGTTGGCAAGTTCCTGAGAGTTTAGCAACACCTCTCATGACTTTTAGGAGTCGCAAGGATTATTTACGGAAACATGTTGTTTCAGAGGTGGTACAAATTCTCTTTATTGATACGAATGTATACAACTATTCAGCTGCGTGTCACTATCCACATTACTCACATGGTCCTAGATAACAGCAATGGGACAAACTGTTTGTTGGTTCCAGCATGCCATCCCGAAGACTGCTCTTCTCCAAACGTACCCTCTGTTGAGGTTTTGTGGTGTCCAGCTGACCTGGAACATCGAAGTAAGAAATTACATTTTGTTGCAGATCATCCTCGGCAATGAACAAGTTTGAGGACAAAGCCAACTGAATTCAGCCACACATCCAAACAAGAGCTATATGCTCCTGATTGTTGCTACTAGGTAAGAAACAATCATGAACATCCTGTTCATTTTTATCACTTTTCTTGGTTCTCCCCTCGGCATAATACAGTTCTAACCCTTCCAACACGTGGCTAGCAGACACGTGCTGCCATTTCCGCGTGGCTTGGGACATTTCTAACCCTGCCAACACGTGGCCGGCGATTAAGAAAAGGACAAAACTCTGAACAATGTACTTACTTCTGCTTGATTCCTGTTGCCCGCAGCACGACGTCGTTCTCGTCAGCATCCAGAAACGTGCAATGGGGGCCCGACTGCCCGACTACAAGTACATGGCGACCAAGCGTGTGAAATCCTGCAATATCCAAGATTTAGTGCTACAAACGAGTGGCACGACCTGGCGATGGGCGTCACAGAACGACAGCAGGACAAAACGTACGTACCTTGTTTACTGGACGATCGCTGAGGTGCTTTGCTGGGCTGGCCCTTCTGGTTGATAGTGCGGTCGATGGCGAGGAGCAAGGCTAAAGCTAGGACAATGCTGAAAAGAAAAGCCAGGCTGGAAATTTACCTTTTTGAAAAACATTTGTGGTTGGCGATGCGGGGCGAGGCGAGGCGGGCGGGGACAGCCGCAGCGACGGGCTAGCAGCGGGCGCGCACGCCCGGCCGCCGGCCGCACCGGCACCGGAGACAAGACAACCTTCCCTGCTCACTGCCCGGCCTCCACTGACGCTCCGGCCGGGCAGTGAGCAGGGAAGGTTGTCTTGTCTCTGGTGCCGGTGCGGCCGGCGGCCGGGCGTGCGCGCCCGCTGCTAGCCCGTCGCTGCGGCTGTCCCCGCCCGCCTCGCCTCGCCCCGCATCGCCCCGCATCGCCAACCACAAATGTTTTTCAAAAAGGTAAATTTTCAGCCTGGCTTTTCTTTTCAGCATTGTCCTAGCTTTGAAATATTCCCCTCTATCATATTAATAACAAATTAACAGCTTCTTGCCCGATATTCTGCTGCACATAATTTTTGTCAATGTTAGCACATGTTTACTCTAACCTAATGTTTGCTTTAGGTTACCGAGATCATAATACTCCTGGTACAGTATCAACATGGGAGGTCCTCTTGAGTTGAATGGTCAGGAAAGAAGCTTCTGCCCTCAGTGTTTTATCAGTTGTCCTTGGACGTACCAGCCTTCAAAAGTGTACCGTGTAAGTTATTTCTCTAACAATTTACGAGTCTCTTTCATTTTCCTGTGCAAACTTTACATATTCTTTTCTTTTCCAGCTGGTTGTGTTCATGCGACGACTATCCTGCTTACTGGAGATGGATAATAGAAAGTCTACGAGATTCCTCAGGTATGTCATGTTGTTCAATATTTATAAATTTCACATTCCATGGCATCAAAAAATAATGAGACATTTGATACTGCTGGTCAAAGATTCACTCTTATTTTTATTTTATTTTTATTCAGGAGTGCTGCAATGCTTTGAGACCCGTCACCAGCCAGAATGGAGTGCTCCTCGATGTTTCAAGAACATTTCATAGCAGAAGCCCTTGTCACTGCAAAGGAAACTGGTGTGCATAGGGCGTATAAAGATTTAGTCCACCCTGAAGCGTGGTTTTGCTAATTGCAGACCTGTGGAAATCACCCAACTGTTCACGCAGTAAGTTATATCTCTGTCATCTTAGAACTGTAATTCAATGCATAATCAGATGTTAATTGATAATATTTCCCCACTGGGGTATGGCATTAGTCTGTTCAGACTGTCCCAGTAGATTTCTGTTATTGAACAGCTGTGGTTGAGAGGACCCTATGAGCAATGCTATGATGCTTTTGTGAATTGAAATAGTGTCTGCCTTTTTGCTTTTGTGTATTTTTCCTATTTTGATATGGGGCTTGAATTTACTGTGTTCCTAAAATTGTTGAGATGGAAAGTTTGATTGGCTAACTGAAATATTGCTTTCTGCTATTTTAAACACAATGTTTGTTTTTCTCTTTTATGGCTTGAATAATCTAAAAGCCCAAATTACATGGGCTGGCCTGCTAGTTTGTGTGAGTAGTGTTAAACAGGAAGCTCGCCTCTATCATTGTTTAGATCAGAAAAATAGCAGGCAAAGTGGTACACACTTTTGATGATGGGACATATGATAAATCTGCTGGCAGGCATAGTATTTTGTAACTATTTTGTAATGAGTGGCTCAATGTAGGGAACTGAATGAAATTGGCGAGGTGCACAAGTTGTTGGCCACAAGAAGCTAAACAAGAAAGTGTTGAATCTTTTCCATGATTACACTGTTTATCATTTATCTACTCTCATGACGCTTGTCCCACTATTCATGGTAAGATTCTATGAAGGACTTTTTAACTTGTTATTTTGTTTGTAATTTTAAGTAGCCATTTCAAAACACTGCCTTTCCGGTTATGACGTTGACAAAACAACAACCATGTTAATTTTTCCATCATGTTTTGTTTCTCATCAACTTCTTCTAATGGCAACTAGTTCGGTACACAATTTCTAGCTTCTGCTAGTAAAATTATGGTCTAAAGTAATCCTTATGTATTTAGATTTAAGAATTGTAAATATTTTGTTTGCGGCTGTAACCTGTACAATGGTGTGATCTGATAAACCGTCTGAATTTTATCCTGATGAAAATAATAAAAATAAATAGCCTTCTCCACATTGTAAACTGAATACTTTAATTAGTCTTCGATAATATTTTGTTCCTAATGATCGGGACTTAAGAAAATATATAGTCGGTTGGGACTTAACCTAATCAGCACAACGTCTCGCCAGGCGAGATTATTTGGGCCGGGGGGGAAGGTGCGTTAACCATCTCGGCTGGCGGACACACATTTGAAAATTGGCGGGCCGGAACCGGAAATGGCAACACTAGTTCCAACTTTCGCCGCCCCCCGAAGCAGCACCGTCGCCAAATGCTCGTTTTTTGCGTTTTTCGAAGGTTTTGCGACGGTGCTGCTTCGGTGGCGGCGAAAGTCGGAACTAATGAGACGAATTGCACATTTGAAAATTGGCGGGCCGGAACCGGAAATGGCAACACTAGTTCCAACTTTCGCCGCCCCCCGAAGCAGCACCGTCGCCAAATGCTCGTTTTGTGCGTTTTTCGAAGGTTTTGCGACGGTGCTGCTTCGGTGGCGGCGAAAGTCGGAACTAGTGTTGCCATTTCCGGTTCCGGCCCGCCAATTTTCAAATGTGCAATTCGTCGCAAAACCTTCGAAAAACGCAAAAAACGAGCATTTGGCGACGGTGCTGCTTCGGGGGGCGGCGAAAGTTGGAACTAGTGTTGCCATTTCCGGTTCCGGCCCGCCAATTTTCAAATGTGTGTCCGCCAGCCGAGATGGTTAACGCACCTGCTTCCCCCCCGTCCCAAATAATCTCGCCTGGCGAGACGTTGTGCTGATTAGGTTAAGTCCCAACCGACTATATATTTTTCTTAAGTCCCGATCATTAGGGAACAAAATATTATCGAAGACTAATTAAAGTATTCAGTTTACAATGTGGAGAAGGCTATTTATTTTTATTATTTTCATCAGGATAAAATTCAGACGGTTTATCAGATCACACCATTGTACAGGTTACAGCCGCAAACAAAATATTTACAATTCTTAAATCTAAATACATAAGGATTACTTTAGACCATAATTTTACTAGCAGAAGCTAGAAATTGTGTACCGAACTAGTTGCCATTAGAAGAAGTTGATGAGAAACAAAACATGATGGAAAAATTAACATGGTTGTTGTTTTGTCAACGTCATAACCGGAAAGGCAGTGTTTTGAAATGGCTACTTAAAATTACAAACAAAATAACAAGTTAAAAAGTCCTTCATAGAATCTTACCATGAATAGTGGGACAAGCGTCATGAGAGTAGATAAATGATAAACAGTGTAATCATGGAAAAGATTCAACACTTTCTTGTTTAGCTTCTTGTGGCCAACAACTTGTGCACCTCGCCAATTTCATTCAGTTCCCTACATTGAGCCACTCATTACAAAATAGTTACAAAATACTATGCCTGCCAGCAGATTTATCATATGTCCCATCATCAAAAAGTGTGTACCACTTTGCCTGCTATTTTTCTGATCTAAACAATGATAGAGGCGAGCTTCCTGTTTAACACTACTCACACAAACTAGCAGGCCAGCCCATGTAATTTGGGCTTTTTAGATTATTCAAGCCATAAAAGAGAAAACAAACATTGTGTTTAAAATAGCAGAAAGCAATATTTCAGTTAGCCAATCAAACTTTCCATCTCAACAATTTTAGGAACACAGTAAATTCAAGCCCCATATCAAAATAGGAAAAATACACAAAAGCAAAAAGGCAGACACTATTTCAATTCACAAAAGCATCATAGCATTGCTCATAGGGTCCTCTCAACCACAGCTGTTCAATAACAGAAATCTACTGGGACAGTCTGAACAGACTAATGCCATACCCCAGTGGGGAAATATTATCAATTAACATCTGATTATGCATTGAATTACAGTTCTAAGATGACAGAGATATAACTTACTGCGTGAACAGTTGGGTGATTTCCACAGGTCAGCAATTAGCAAAACCACGCTTCAGGTGGACTATACGCCCTATGCACACCAGTTTCCTTTTGCAGTGACAAGGGCTTCTGCTATGAAATGTTCTTGAAACATCGAGGAGCACTCCATTCTGGCTGGTGACGGGTCTCAAAGCATTGCAGCACTCCTGAATAAAAAATAAAATAAAAATAAGAGTGAATCTTTGACCAGCAGTATCAAATGTCTCATTATTTTTTGATGCCATGGAATGTGAAATTTATAAATATTGAACAACATGACATACCTGAGGAATCTCGTAGACTTTCTATTATCCATCTCCAGTAAGCAGGATAGTCGTCGCATGAACACAACCAGCTGGAAAAGAAAAGAATATGTAAAGTTTGCACAGGAAAATGAAAGAGACTCGTAAATTGTTAGAGAAATAACTTACACGGTACACTTTTGAAGGCTGGTACGTCCAAGGACAACTGATAAAACACTGAGGGCAGAAGCTTCTTTCCTGACCATTCAACTCAAGAGGACCTCCCATGTTGATACTGTACCAGGAGTATTATGATCTCGGTAACCTAAAGCAAACATTAGGTTAGAGTAAACATGTGCTAACATTGACAAAAATTATGTGCAGCAGAATATCGGGCAAGAAGCTGTTAATTTGTTATTAATATGATAGAGGGAATTATTTCAAAGCTAGGACAATGCTGAAAGAAAAGCCAGGCTGGAAATTTACCTTTTTGAAAACCTTTTGTGGTGGGGGAGGCGGGGCGAGGCGAGGCGGGCGGGGCCAGCCGCAGCGACGGGCTAGCAGCGGGCGCGCCCGCCCGCCCGCCGGCCGCACCGGCACCAGAGACAAGACAACCTTCCCTGCTCACTGCCCGGCCGGAGCGTCAGTGGAGGCCGGGCAGTGAGCAGGGAAGGTTGTCTTGTCTCTGGTGCCGGTGCGGCCGGCGGCCGGGCGTGCGCGCCCGCTGCTAGCCCGTCGCTGCGGCTGTCCCCGCCCGCCTCGCCTCGCCCCGCATCGCCAACCACAAATGTTTTTCAAAAGGTAAATTTCCAGCCTGGCTTTTCTTTCAGCATTGTCCTAGCTTTAGCCTTGCTCGCCATCGACCGCACTATCAACCAGAAGGGCCATCCCAGCAAAGCACCTCAGCGATCGTCCAGTAAACAAGGTACGTACGTTTTGTCCTGCTGTCGTTCTGTAACGCCCATCGCCAGGTCGTGCCACTCGTTTGTAGCACTAAATCTTGGATATTGCAGGATTTCACACGCTTGGTCGCCATGTACTTGTAGTCGGGCAGTCGGGCCCCCATTGCACGTTTCTGGATGCTGACGAGAACGACGTCGTGCTGCGGGCAACAGGAATCAAGCAGAAGTAAGTACATTGTTCAGAGTTTTGTCCTTTCTTAATCGCCGGCCACGTGTTGGCAGGGTTAGAAATGTCCCAAGCCACGCGGAATGGCAGCACGTGTCTGCTAGCCACGTGTTGGAAGGGTTAGAACTGTATTATGCCGAGGGGAGAACCAAGAAAAGTGATAAAAATGAACAGGATGTTCATGATTGTTTCTTACCTAGTAGCAACAATCAGGAGCATATAGCTCTTGTTTGGATGTGTGGCTGAATTCAGTTGGCTTTGTCCTCAAACTTGTTCATTGCCGAGGATGATCTGCAACAAAATGTAATTTCTTACTTCGATGTTCCAGGTCAGCTGGACACCACAAAACCTCAACAGAGGGTACGTTTGGAGAAGAGCAGTCTTCGATGGCATGCTGGAACCAACTAACAGTTTGTCCCATTGCTGTTATCTAGGACCATGTGAGTAATGTGGATAGTGACACGCAGCTGAATAGTTGTATACATTCGTATCAATAAAGAGAATTTGTACCACCTCTGAAACAACATGTTTCCGTAAATAATCCTTGCGACTCCTAAAAGTCATGAGAGGTGTTGCTAAACTCTCAGGAACTTGCCAACATATGCACATGCAAAGTACTTGTTAAGGGTCAGATAGTTTAAATCCTGAATAGCAAGACCGAGTCCCACATGAATGTCAACAGATGGCAGACATATTTGGCAGGGAAATGCTAACCCTCAAAAGCATCTAAGGTTTCAAAGTGATGAGTTATCAAAGCTCCTTCTACCACTTCTCACATCAATAGGCTACACAAGGGTTTCAGGCAGAGTAAACGTAAATCCATGTTACACTATGTACTGTAATAAACTCAGCTTGATAGGACAAATACATGAAAACTAGCTTAGAGAAGGGCACTTCACTCAACAGGAAGAATTTTGAGGACAAAGTCTGTGATACATCACAAGGCATTTGATTGATATCAAATAATCAGAATTTGTGAATGAAGCCATTTGTCTCCATGGTTGGCTTAAGTCAACAGACTTCTCAAGAGGCTTAGTAACTCGGGCAAGAAAATAATTTGTGTGATACTCAGTTTTTTTCATTTGTACCTTTCAAGCTTTGTACTTTTGGCTTCAATATTAATTTTTGACACAAAGGTTGATCATACAATATTTATTTATTTAACTTATCTCAAAGACCAGAGTTGAATGTTTATTGACAAGGCAACACCAACCTCTCTTTTCAAGATTTTTAACCCCCCCTCTGTAAGTTACAATAGTGTCTGGCACTCAAACCATACCAGGTGCAGATACATATACAGTACCTGGCTACTCACAGAACATCAAAGTACTATCGGCTTGAAGCATCTGACATTATCACAGTTAAAATCGTAAATCCCTTTTAATTTCCATACTAATTGACACTTGAACTGCCCGGCTCCCTTCAGCTAGGAAGAGGCGCATGGACAAAACTAGATCTCTCTCTCTCGAATTGTGCTCAGCAAACATACCTGATGTAGAGTTGAGATAGAGTCACAGTGTTGAGGTAATTGGATTTTCCACTTGACTATTGAAGAAGCATTTGGGTTTCCTGTTTGGATTCATACTATGAAATCAAGAACAACTAATATATAGAGACATGTGTGAGAAGAAGAAAGCACAGTTGACTAATTAAATAATTACTAATGTAAACTTACCGCAGAAGGTGGAAGGGGAAGGGATCTATCGAGATTCATATACTGGTGGAGGTGACACAATAACTTGGGAGCTCGAGTAGCAAGTGGATTTTCCCTCAAATACTCTTTCAGTAGAATCTGAAACAGAAACAAAATAAAAGAAAAAAGGTGAAAACTTTGAAGGATCCGTAACCCCATATTTTTCTCTCACAGAAGTGCGCATAATAAAGACAGCATTTACAACTGGGAAGAAAAAGAAATGTGTTGGTTCACAACTTGACACTGCTTCAAACAAGCAAGCAGGACAAAGTCGATCAAAAAATACAACACACTGTATCAAAAGTTATTTTATACAAAAGCACATAAAGAGAAAGAGAAAATCAGGCTGCAAACATGAAATTTACACAACAGCAGAAAGCTGCATGGAAAATTTCGTTTACATTCGAAGACGTATATTTTAAATTAATTTTAATCTTACAATATGCGTGCAATCAACGGAAATTTATTCGATAATAGCTCAGTAACCTATTACTTATGGGAGGGTTACACGATGAGGTTATGTCGTTTGGTTTAGCTTTGCATTACGCTAAGCCACTATTGGCCACCACCGTCTACTGTTCTAAGGAAATTAAAAAATGTCGATTCCATTAATTCCATTAAAGAGTTACACCCAAAACTGTCGATTAATTCAAAGCTCTCAGGAAAATTAGGAACATGTAGGAAGAAAGGGCGTTCAATTTCTACTCGCGAGCGCAAACAAAATAAAATGTAAATGTATGACATTTACACAATAAATAAAACAAATCCTTCTTCTCCCAATAAGTGATTTACACGATATCACATTGAAAACAAATTTCACTATTACATTTAACAAATTCGGGAACTCACCTCCGACTTCCCGTGTTTCCTCGATGCACGCCGTAGAGGGCAGAGGGCGCTCCCTTCGGGTCAAACTGCCTCCAAACGCCTCGGTTTTCGTCTCGTCGAAGCGTCAAATGGTCTGCCTACCTCTCAGGCGCGAAAGTGGCAAGCGGCACGTTCAACCACCGTGACTTCCCTTTCCCTCCCCGCTCCCACTGCTTCCATTCCTCACAAGTTCCGGGCGTGAACGGCGCGAGGCCGGACGGGCGCGACGTTCAACCGGCGCGGCTTAACCAGCAGAGGAATAATCCTAGGCAGAGCTATTGCTCAAGGCAGGATGTTGAGCCTGTCGGCGATCTTCAACACCCCTCCAGGTCTTCGCGAACTGTCATCCTGCACGCTTAAACTACACAACCCCAGGTCATTTTGCAGACAAATTGACGAACTGACTTTGTTAGAGTCCCCTGCACAAGTCAGGCCGAAAATCGTTAAAAATGCAAAGGCTATAGCCTTTGCGTTTTTGCGATTTTCGGTCGAATTAAAATTGTCTCCGATTTCGACCAAACTCACAGGTAACCTACTTCTGGGACCAAAAAACACATAGCAATTCCTAGGAGTCCTATACCGGACTTGGTTAGTGAGAAAATAGGCCCCGAAGCCACCTCGCCCGCACACATTGCGCGCTATCAGGACTACTGCATTGCCTCGTAAACAATCGGGGTTTTCGGACGAACTGACCCTTGGGGGTTGGTCTAGGGGTACGTTAGAGTCCCCCTGCACAACCCCCGTCATTTTCGAGCAAATTCGTTTTCGGCCGAAAATCGTAAAAAATGCAAAGGCTATAGCCTTTGCGTTTTTGCGATTTTCGGTCGAATTAAAATTGTCTCCGATTTCGACCAAACTCACAGGTTACCTCCTCCTGGGACCAAAAAACACATAGCAAGTCCTAGGAGTCCTATACCGGACTTCGTTGGTAAGAAAATAGGCCCCTAAGCCACCTCGCCCGAACACATTGCGCGCTATTAGGCATACTGCATTGCCTCGCAGAAAACCGGGTTTTCGGACGAACTGACCCTTGGGGGTTGGTCTAGGGTTACGTTAGAGTCCCCCTGCGCAACCCCCGTCATTTTGGAGCAAATTTGTTTGGGGCCGAAAATCGTTAAAAATGCAAAGGCTATAGCCTTTGCGTTTTTGCGATTTTCGGCCGCAAAAAAATTGTCTCCGATTTAGACCAAACTCACAGGCTACACTCGGGGATTGGTCTAGAGGTGCGTTAGTATCCCCCCTGCCCAACCCCCGTCACTTTGGAGCAACATTATTTTTCGGCTGAAAATCGTAAAAATGCAAAGGCTATAGCTTTTGCGTTTTTCGGCCGCAAGAAAATTGTCTCCGATTTCGACCAAACTCACAGGCTACACTCGGGGGTAGGTTTAGAGATGCGTTAGAGTCACCCTGCACAACCCCCGTCACTTAGGAGCAACATTATTTTTCGGCCGAAAATCGTAAAAATGCAAAAGCTATAGCCTTTGCGTTTTTACGATTTACGTCCGATTAAAAAGTCTCCGATTTCGACTTAACTCACAGGCTACCATAGAGGGTTGCTCTGGGGGTTCGTTGGATTCCCCTGCACAACCCCCGTCACTTTGGAGCAAATTTATTTTCGGCCGAAAATCGTAAAAGTGCAAAGGCTATAGCCTTTGCTTTTTACGATTTTCGGCCGAAAAATTGTCTCCGATTTCGACCAAACTCACAGGCTACCCTCGGGGTTGGTCTAGGGTGCGTTAGAGTCCCCTGCACAACCCCGTCACTTTGGAGCAACATTATTTTTCGGCCGAAAATCGTAAAAATGCAAAGGCTATAGCCTTTGCGTTTTGCGATTTTCAGCCGAAAAAATTGTCTCCGATTTCGACCAAACTCACAGGCTACACCCTCGGGGTTGGTCTAGGGTGCGTTAGAGTCCCCTGCACAACCCCCGTCACTTTGGAGCAACATTATTTTTGCCGAAAATCGTAAAATGCAAAAGCTATAGCCTTTGCGTTTTTACGATTTTCGGCTGAAAAAAAATTGTCTCCGATGTCGACCTAACTCACAGGCTACACTCGGGGGAAGGTTTAGGGGTGCGTCAGAGTCCCCCTGCACAACCCCCGTTACTTTGGAGCAACATTATTTTTTTGCCAAAAATCGTAAAAATGCAAAGGCTATAGCCGTTGCTTTTTGGCGATTTTCGGCCGAAAAAAAATTGTCTCCGATTTCGATTAAACTCACAGGCTACACTCAAGGGTAGGTTAAGGGGTGCGTTAGAGTCCCCCTGCACAACCCCCGTCACTTTGGAGCAAGTTAATTTTTCGGCCGAAAATCGTAAAAATGCAAAGCCTATAGCCTTTGCGTTTTTGCGATTTTCAGCCGAAAAATAATTGTCTCTGATTTCGACCAAACTCACAGGCTACACCTACACTCGAGGGTTGGTCTAGGGGTGCGTTAGAGTCCCCCTGCACAACCCCCGTTACTTTGGAGCAACATTATTTTTTTGCCGAAAATCGTAAAAGTGCAAAAGCTATAGCCTTTGCGTTTTTACGATTTTCGGCTGAAAAAAAATTGTCTCCGATGTCGACCAAACTCACAGGCTACCCTCGGGGGTTGGTCTAGGGGTGCGTTAGAGTCTCCCATCACAACCCCCGTCAATTTGGAGCAACATTATTTTTCGGCCGAAAATCGTAAAAATGCAAAGGCTATAGCCTTTGCGTTTTTCGGCCAAAAATAAATTGTCTCCGATTTCGACCAAACTCACAGGCTACACTCGGGGGAAGGTTTAGGGGTGCGTTAGAGTACCCCTGCACAACCCCCGTCACTTTGGAGCAACATTATTTTTCGGCCGAAAATCGTAAAAATGCAAAGGCTCTTTGCGTTTTTGCGATTTTCGGCCGAAAAATAACTGTCTCCGATTTCGACCAAACTCACAGGAAACCCTCGGGGGTTGGTCTAGGGGTGCGTTAGAGTCCCCCTGCACAACCACCGTCACTTTGGAGCAAAATTATTTTTCAGCCGAAAATCGTTAAAATGCAAAGGCTATAGCCTTTGCGTTTTTGCGATTTTCGGCCGAAAAATAATTGTCTCCGAGTTCGACCAAACTCACAGGCTACATTCGGGGGTAGGTCTAGGGGAGCGTTAGAGTCCCCCTGCACAACCCCCGTCACATTGTAGCCGACGATCTCAAGCAGCCTGGCCGCAAGGCACCGTAAAACCCTGCGCCAAACATGAGCCTGCACAGGCTTAGGCAGTACATCGGAGGAAAAAAAAAAAAAAAGCCTCACTAATTAATTAAGTTATTTAAAAAGAATTTCTTTATTTTATTTATTTTCAGTACTGCAAGATTGATTTTTTTTTTCCACTTGATGCGTACAGAAACAAGCAGATTCAGTCACATCTGCTCAAGGATGATTTAGTTTCACATGCGTAGGTGTTTGAAATTTCCAGTGATGAAAGGGAAAGCTAGGATATAAGGACATTCTCAAAGACACACTATAAATGTGATGTGTTCATTGTAACACATAAGACAACATATAGAACTGAGTATTTGTTTGTACTTAAATGCATGCATGAATAATTTACTATAAATAATTTATGTACAAAACAGGGAGGCAATATCTTACGGTCACATTCATGTTATGTCATTGGTGCAGGTGTGTATGTGTTGAGTGTGTAGTGCTTACTGACTGCTGAAGGACAATCGAAAAAGGCAAAGTCGTCTACCACTTCAGGGAAAACAACAAGTTGAAATTAGTGAGTCCCTGACTGGTATTACATTGTATGGCATTACTTTTTAGTAGTTTGATTTGGTACATGATCATCCTCAACCACTATTTAAATCATCTATTTCGAATTGCCTAACAGTAGTGACTTCAAATTCAGCTTGTCTGGAAACCTCAAATATTTTAAGACTTGATTGGATCACTGTGTAAAATAAGTAGAACATAAAACATAAGTATTCAACTCAACCCAATATGCTGTGTATGTCTCCTCCCCCCTCCCCCTTTCCCCCCAATAACACATTTCCAGCTCACTTCTGCAAAGGAGATTAAGCAATTCTTACAGCAAAGTTTTAAACAAGTAGTAATAAATGAAGGGACACCTAACTTAAGTGTTCAATGGTCAAAAAGTAGAGAAAAGAAACTTGATAAGGGTGTTAGTAGGCCAAAACAAAATAAGGGGGAGACCTTGGCTCAGATACAATGATACAATACGACTTATGCATTTTTCATATTTTGGCTCTTAGCTTAAGTGGTAACAAATAATTTTAATTAATAATAACTAATATATACAACAATATAGGCTAAGAGAGCAGGTCAGGAGACCCTATCACTGGTATATAAAGATTATATATGTACAGTCAAAACTAAAATAAAAATAGGTTCACTCAAGATGCCAAAAATCCAGCAATGTACATTCACATGATATTTTTTTTCCCCAGAACAATGAGTGGCGTGAGTTTAAGTAAAATACAATAAAACGTTGGCTTAAGAGGGCATGACAGGGAGCTCTACAAAAGCAAGAAAATGCCAAAGAGAAAGTTCAGCTCTGAAAGCAGCCACCTTTACTCTGCTTACTTGCACCTTCAGTCTTAACATTGATTAAAATGTAAACAGTTGTTTTTATGAGCTAAAGCCAGCTATGTTAGGTTATCTTGCAACACATTAAACATGATTTAATAATTTAAAAAATAATAAAAAGAAAGGTTAAATTTGTAAGTCAACACTGCAACACTGAGCACAGATCAGTAACACAAGAAAGCGAATGTATGTATATCTAAATTTAACAGAAAAAGTTAGGGGAAAGAAGAAAGAGAGAGAGAGAGAACATATGAGATAAAATAATTTAGATGTTACCTACACTTTGTTCATACATTATACAGAGATAGTATTTACAGTAAAAATATACAAGAAAACCACAACATCTCCTTTCTTAAAATCAATTACTTACAAAACTTCACATAAATACTATGAAACAGACCAAGTGTGTCATGTTATAATTTTAAAAACTCCTACAATTAATATGCGGATTACTTAAATTAATATAATTTTCTAGACTTACCTAACACATGCGTGACATCTTCAGATCAGAAACTTTGAAATGAAAATCGGAACAACCAAATTATGAATATTGAAAGTACACAAGACTGATGAAGATTTCAACTTAGAGATGAGGTGTCTGACAAGGTATGAAACCACCACACATTGATGTGACATTTTAGTGGAGTAGGTTAGATGAATGAATTAGGCTGACAGTCACAAAAAGAAGCAGCTGACTTGTAATGCAGTTAAATTTTTTTGCTTGGTACCAGTCTTAAGGAAAGAATGGGGAATAGCCTACATTACATCACAATCAAACAAATGTGTCATCCAAAGAACCATGAAAATGACACAAGTAGTACTTTAATTTTAACTCACCAAATGTACTTAGAGAATACTTAAAGGTACAGTTTAACTTTGTAGAATTCCCTTTCACACAAAATAGAAAGTTTGAAAGGTCAAAACCTTAATTTATGACTCCATAGATACATCAAGGTCTGATGGCAAATCACCTTCAGACCTTGGCTCTTCTTCTACAGGCCTAGGTGGCTCATCCAACTTTTCCATGTACTTCAGAACAGTTTCTGTTGCTGCCAAACCTCTACTGCTGCCTGTAGCCTAAAAAGAATAGATATAGAGATATGTATAAAAATTTTAAATAAAATGTACACCAGTCACTACAAATTCAAAGAAGGTTTAAAATTATTTGACGACACATATACAGTACAATACTTACTGTGACGGTAAGACTCATGAAATTGAAGAACTTCTTCAATACAGTAACCATTACTTTATAGTTTCCTTCTGGTAAGAGTCTACGGACCATTTCTTCATGTTCCTAGAAATTAATTTGATCATAATTTTAATGCAGTGTGTAGGGGTTTAAGGTTTTGAGAAAGATTATGGAATAAGAGAATAATATGAAAATGTACCTGGTTATTCATTATGACATAGCCAATGAGTAAACCAATGTAAGCGGCAACAAAGGTATGTTCCATGTGTCGACCAGCTTTAGCAAGCACTGCAAAATGAAAGAAATTAGAAATTTAAGGTCATAAAAAAAAAAAACTACCAATCACATAGTGTAGAAAAGAGGTAAAGATTTACATTTTGCTACAGTCTCTTCTATTTGTTCATCTTGTGTTTTATTTCCTTGTGGGGCAGTCTTAGCTTTATCCTTTTCTTGTTTTTCTTTCTCACTTTCCTCCGTTGTGTCTTTTCCATCAAGGATTGCGTCAGTCTTTGCCTCTTCATTACGAGCACTTTCTTCTTGCTGATAGAACATTAAAATAAGGGCTTCTATAGCTCCCTTTTGGTCACCTAAAAATCATAATGAAAATTAGAAAATATTGACAGAAAAATATTTAACATTGATGATCTGTCACACATCATAAAAGTGAGATAGTATAAGGATTGTGGCATTGATAAAACTCACAGGCAAATATACTTCCAACTTCTGCAGGAGCTTTAGTATTTACAAGTCTGGACCTATTGCCTATATTATGTTCAACCAAGTTAATCAGAAGTGTGAGGGCCTGAAAGAGAAAAGGGGGTTACATGAAACATTTGACTAAAATTACATGCTACTTTCAGGAGTTGAAAGCATTTGAAGGAAACTATCAATTATATAGAAAACTCTGTGGAACTCACCAATACAATGAGATCAAACTTTGAATCTTCAACAACATAATTAGGTATATGGAGGAGCATTTGTAAAGAGGACTCCAACAAACCTCCCTTTGTACCCACTAATGTGCTGCCGTAAGCTGATAATAATAATATTATGTTAAGAAACTTGGCATGAGTTTTGTACTACAGTGAAAAGGTGCAGTTGACAGTTTTACTTACTCTGAGCCTTGAAGTCATGAGATAAATTAATTAGGACCTTGATAACAGCAAGAAGCGCTTCTCGGAGAACTACACCAGTAGAGTCTTTGTCAGTGGAATCATAAACTGGGTATAAAGGCACTTCATTTCCACAAAGTCGAAGTAATCTCACAAGAACATCCACTAGTGAAGCATTTTGGTATTTGAGAAGATAAACTACATTTTCTTCATTATCTTGTGTCACCTATAATGATATTTGAGAACAAATATGATGGTATTTTAGTATAAAATTAGAAATTTATAAGGTCAAATATTTTTGTTAAAAATTTCAACATACATTTTCTAAAACTCTGAGACATCTGTCAACCTTCCTCATACGATCTAATAAAGGATCTGTCCATTTCACTACATAGTCATCAATTTGACTACAACATTGACATATTGTTCGAACAATATGTTCCAAACCACCAAGCTCACGCAGTTCCTCCTTGAACCACTCTCCAGCGCGACGCGAAGTTAACGATAACAGTGTTTCCATAGCCAACTGCCCAACCTGAAAATAATTTTACATAAGCTTGAAATTAAAGTTCAACAAAATATTGCCCTCAGTCATATTTTCAGCATTTTATACATCTTACAGTGATATTGTCAAGATTCAGATGTTTTGCGTGGCCTTGGCTTTGAATTTCTGCACACAATTCACGGACTTTTTGCTTGTTCTTTAGAAGCTGCGAACTCGATAGACCGCAATCTTCAAGTGCATTAAGGTGACTTGCATCAGATTCCAAAAGATTCAACATCAGTTCTAAACTGTCTCTATCAAGGTCCATATTTAGCCGGTCTTGACTAAGAGCAAACATAACTGTTGCTGTACAAAGACCCAAACTCTATGGAAAACAAAAACAGGTTGGATATTACTTTCTACAAACATTGACACACACAACATTACAAGATAAGTTTGATGGTTATTTTTTGATAATCTTGTACCTGATCTCTGGCAGCATCATGGAGAGATTTAAAGAACTTTGCGACAGTGCCGTGAGCACGAACGTGCATTCTGAAGGCTGGCACCATGCACTTGGACGCGAGAGTAATGGCAGATAAACATCTTGCAAAAGGAAACATTGTCAATGTTTTATGGCTGCCTTGATAATTACATGATGAAATACTGTATTAACATACCTTGTGCCAATTGGATTCTGCTCCTGAAGCGCATCCAGAATATATTCAACATCATCATTTAGTTCTTGGAATTCACCTGATTCCTGAATTTGATGAGCTTGCTTAACATTACGGACCACAGTATAGAACTAAAAAGAAAAAATATTTTTAAAAAGTAAAAAATAAAAAAAAACATTTGGAACACATTGTTTGTACATGTGTCACAGATATAGTTTTAATTGATTTGATTTTTCAAACAATTACAGAAAAGTACTCACTCCTTTTGAGTTTTTGGCACATTTGACACTTGTTACAGTTTCAATGTTTTCATCTTCTTTCTTTTCTTTTACTACTTTTGTCAACTCTTCTGGACCAAATTCATCATCAACATTATAAGCACTAGTAGAAGGTTTTGCAGAAGATGTAGAAGCTAGGAAGAAGAGGATAAGATAAGTTCCATGGGAAAAATTGAAGAAACTTAATGCACAATAATAGGGAAAGATATGTTGATCAATTTACCATTGTTCTCAGCTTCAGCAGTGTTAGAGCCTTGTTGAGAGCCTTGGTTGTCGCACCACTTGTGTTTGTAAAGAGCTCGCTTTTTGTTTTCATCGGAACCATGCGCACGGCTCTTAAAAATACTGCCTTTTTTACGGGGAGGCACGACAGCAGATGAATACCGTTCAGAAAGATCCGTCGTCTCGGCATTACTGCCAGAATCAATAACACTTGCTCCTTGTTCTAAACTTGAATACAGGTACATAGCTTCCCCACTTCCATCATCATTGGAACTAGGGAATTTTGAGAGTAGGGACGAGGAGCTAGTGGCTTCCATGGAATCACAGTGCATAGAACTTGTTGCAACAGAGTCTATCAAGGATCGTGGCTCACTTCTGTCATCTGGGGTATGGAAAGTTTTGGGGCTCTCAGTGGAACTGGCAGTACATGCAGAATTTGATGATTCCATTGCCTGTCTGTTTCTGCGAGCGAATCGTTCGCGTGCAGTCATGTGCTCTAGGGGCTCAGCTGGCTCTGAGGGAGCAGCTGACTGATATGATGAGGAAGATGAAGGTGCTTCATACGGCTGGAAGGATGCCTGAGCTGGTTGGTAAGTTGATGGCTGTTCATAAGCTGATGGTAACTGATATCCTTCTGGCTGTTGGTAAACCGGCTCTGATGGGTATGTAGGTGCTCCTTCATATGGCTGATATCCAGCAGATGAAATTTCTCCAGCTTGCTGGTTAAAAGTTGACGAATGACTCACATTTCCAGAATCTGATACTTCTGGTTGCGAGTTCTCTCCATCAAAAATTGCTGCAGGTAGAACAGCTGGAGGGATCTGAAAACAATAGAGTTACGGTACTTTACTTTGTACAACACTAATCAAAACAGACAGTGGCATGGTAAAAAGGTAGGCTCAGAGGGAGTGTGAGCTAATTTATTTCACACACGAACTAGCCAAGAATTTCCTCCTCCACCAATTAACTGTTAAGAGGCAATGTGAATCTCCCTCAGTCTCTTCACAATGCCACTGTTTGGGCTTGGATAAACTGCAAACTGAATGGATTGACAATAAGGATCAAGCACAGTCACACCTATCAGAAGTGCTCACAAGCATAGCAAATGATTTGAAGGCAATACACTAGACATTAAATGTTTTAAAGTTAAATAAAAAATGAACATAAAATAAACGGAGCAAACACAAGTGAAGTAGCCACATAAGAGGTTGACGGCAACAAAGTAGACAAACTGAAAGAAAAAATCTCATGAGAGGCAGCAAGATAATATATATTCTATTCCTATGAAGTTTCAGCCGTACACAAAGACAGACTGCCATAAGAGCAAAAATGCATCCATGAAAGCAAAATTAAAAATGAATAGAAAGAACATAATTGCAATTCACTAAACCATGAAACTACAGCAAAACCAAATAAACCAATGTTTTCAGATTGAAAAAAATATCCAAGTTAATTGGCAACAAACATTTTAAAATATTCCATAAAAGACGAGCTTGGAAATTACTTCTAATCAACTACTTCGGGAGTTCAATTCTATACATATTGAAAAAGATATTGTACCAGAGATACATCAACATGCACTTAGGTCTTACAAAGAAGGGTAGGTTGGACATCAGAAATTTGGAATGCAACATATTTTAGGACTACTGTATTAATTTCTAGAACTTGCAAACCAAAACAATAAGTAAAGAGGATTAAAAAAAAAATTATAAAATTTAGAAGAAAAAAAATTTACAAGTAGTGACGTGATACAGAAAGTGCTTCTGTAATGGAATAGAAATCAGATGTTGCACTTCAAATAGGAAAGCCAGAGAGCAATTCCACAAACATTTTTACATCTGATGTGAGCTTTAAACTTGAGCTTGAAGAGACTTTGTATAAATAAAGGTCAAAATTAAATAATTTGTAGCATCCAATAAAAGTGGGGACAAAAAGATAGTCAAAACCAAATCTGTAACAATTTCTTTTCCAAGAGGTACTTAAAAAAATTTTACTTTCTACAAAGTTCTTAAGTTCTAAGCAGAAATTGGATTGTCCATTCAAAATTATGACTAAGCCCAATTTATAAAACCGAAAAGAGGATGCTGATGGTGTAGCTAATCTTAAAGAAGGAAGGGCGCGACAAAGTAGACTGAAAAAATTTGGGTCAAACATGCAAGAGAAACTGTTTCTTTTTCTAACACCGCTGAATCTTTCTGTAGAATTGCCCGAGAACAACATGGCTAGAGGGAAGAGGATTAAAAATGGAGTGACACACAAAGAGCAGAGGAAACTGAGGAGAGAACAAGACTTGGGTAGGAGAACCCTGAGCAAGCAACACATTACCAGTGCAAAATACCTGCATGAGACAATTTGCAACATCATTCTGTGTCATGCACACACAGCACATGGACAATTACAGAAGTAAATTGATGTTACAATGACATATCATGCTCAAAAGAGGCTATAATGCAGGTATTGGCAAGTATAACTGCCCAGTTTAAGGAAAAACATCCAAGGTGCCACCAAATTATTTTTTAAATATTAATTTTATGATTCAGGATACCTCAGTATTACATTTCGTTTTTCTTTTCTTTTTTTTTCTCTTTCATGGTAATGTCCAATTTAGGACAATTTATTCTATGCAGTATTAGGCATAACAATTGGACTACATTTGCAGCAAGTTTTTTGGTGGCACACAGCAATGTATGAAGGGAACAGAAAAATACACATGAGACACAGAGAGAGTAAGATAAAACACCTGAATTGGGTAGGGGTGATAGTAGACGGGGCACACTTCACCCCTGTAAGGAAAACTCCATAGGGGACGCTATGGAAAAAGGAAAATATCATGTATTAGACCATTACTAAAACATATCACACATAGGTTCAGTTTTAACATGCGATTACAAAAAATGACCAGATTTGTCCTAACTAAAATTTGAATTTACAATTAAGAGGAAATTGGTTATTTGTGTTGTACAAATAACAGAGCAGATGCTCACAAACCAAGCATTATATTACCAAACACCTGATAATACACCTAAAATCCAATTTAACAAGGCTTCTATTACTGGTTCTTTTTTTAACTATTTAGAACTTAAAACCATTGTGATAACTCAGTACTGTAACATACCAATTTGATTCAAAAATACTAAAAGGCACAAGGTATCCTAGAAAATAATCATGCTTTCATGCCAAAACTAAACAAATTTTTCAACTTACAAGAGAAGGATTCAAAACTTTACCCATGGAAATTTAAACACAATTGCTGAATATTTTCTTTTAAAAGACTTAATAGTTGAATGTTATTAGTTCTGTCCTCTTAAGTCAACACAGCAACAGCATGTCATTAGGGAATCAAGTATGTATATGATGCAAAAATGAGGATGCCTTTAGGCAAAATGACATTATTAAAAGGAAAAATGTAGATACTTTGTGCCCATAGCTGATGAACTATTTTTGTTAACATCAATAATCTGATTCTGAAGCATTAATAATCACCCTTCTGCTGTGCCCATAAATATGTTCATTGATTTACATGAATTCAAGACTAGAGATTCACAGACCAAATTAAGCAGCCAAAGCCCATAAATAATCTAGATTTTTTCTCTCTACAGCTAGTGATAGGTTGATTGATAAATTCAGAAATTACATAATGTAGAAGAAATTCTTTTTAAATATGATAGTGATGAGCCCCAAACTAAAAGGTATTTTGTAAGGAGTACTTACGGAACTAGCCTGCTGCAGAAGAGACAGCTCAGTTTCATTGAAGCTGCTTCCAGCTGCATAAAGGGTGGACTCTTCAGGAACTGAACTACCAACTACAGAGGGCGCACTAGTTGATGATGCCTCCTCGTTCATTACTGGCTCTTCGGGCACAGGTCTGGTTTGTGGACTGTAAAGTCAATCGTAAGACATTTCAGATTTTGTTTTAAGAAAAATAATAAATAATATTACAATGCACTTCAGAATGTTCTGAGCCAAGAAGATGACCCAAAATAGTTCAATGAAAGATAATCTATCAAGCCCACCTGTAAGGATTATCGGAGGTGGCTGGTGCTTCTGGGGACATGTACAAGTTGTAGCTAGTGGATGTATCGACAGCACTGGATTGATTTGCTGTTTTGTCTATAGAACGTCCATAACCATAACGGGCTGCTTTCTTGGGGGTAGGTATGAAAGGAATAGGGTCAGAATCAGTTTCTGAGGTTTCCATTGCAGCTGCTTGTCTTCTCGAGTATCGTTGAGCTCGCGATGTAGCCGTATTGACGGGGAGGACTGTTTCATCAATATCTTCCTCTTCCGCAGGGCGTTCTTTTTTACTACCCTTTTTAGCACGCGAAACGTTGCTCTGCTTACTTCGTGAAGTAGTTTTCACCAAATCATGCTCTTCGACCAGCTGAACTTCAAATTCATTGCCAGGGCTAGTGGGAGTTGTTGTTGTGCTAACAAGTTGAGAAGTGCCTTTAAATATTCTTAAAACTATTGGCGGTTTGTTAGTTTCTTTCTCAGTATCTGTAATTGTACTACTAGAAGGTTGTGGCCCTGGTGGACTTGGAGTGCGTGCCATCATCTTTCTGCTAGCTGCTGTGCGCATTGGTCGAATGGGATGTTCAGTGTCGTCTGGAACATTGCTACCAAAGGATGCCACACTGGATGTTTTGGTTTCAGATGCAAGGGGAGTTGGTTCAGCATTACGACTCTTGAAAAACTTCTTTGGCTTGATGACTGGGGGTGCCCCAGAATCAGAGTCATTGTCAAATGAGAATGAATCATTTGATTTGCTGTTTTGTGAGTCTGTTCTCCCCCGTTTGATACCCACTACTGAATCACGCTTACCTGGAGAATTTGAAAATGTATTTATAGGAGCAGCAAGCATGCTAACTGACAAAAGATTCTTTTCAGTTCTTGTTGAGAACTTACCACTTGTGGTGCTGCCACCAATTGAATTGGAGCTGCGGATAGAGGTGAAAGATGTAATGCCCCATTTTCCAACAGTTCCAGCAGACTTAGCTGCTGACGGACGGTTGCTATTTTCTTTAAAGAGCTTGTCAAACTGTATGCTTGTGGTACAAACATTGCCCACTTTGCGCCCAAAACCCTTGTGCGAGTAATGACGAGACATGGCACACAACTCTGAAAATATAGCAAGTATTAGTCATAAAGCCACTCTTGTAACGATAATGTACAAGTAAATACATAAGTTCACAATCGTATAGCTTACCTAATGAAACTCACCTAGTCAAAACAAAGATAAATCTAAAACTCAATTCCAATCAAAGAGCCAGACTATTGTGACAGTCATGATAGACCTGAAAATAGAAAGGAATAAAGAACAGTAATAAGAAAATCCTGGACAATAATACTGTGGTAACAATTCAACAAACTGCAACAGATGTGGGATGTGCAAACTGTAAGCCAGATATTACTTTCAAAAAGACAATTTTGTTGATCTATCAGGAGAGAATCCTCATTTAGCATGGACACAAATCTTCACAATGTAGAAAACAAAATGTCAACAATCAGTGAAGAAATTCTTCCTTGTGAACAAACATTAACTTGTTGGAATCCCCTACTATACAATACACAAGAAGGCAAGGAAGCAGGGTACGCCTTTACAGCGTCTCTCAACTAATCATTATGGTGAGGATAAAATATTGTCTTTGAGTTCGAGATGAAACTGAGAGGTTGGAACTAACCTGGATGGATTGGATCGCAAAGACCCCTAGTTTGGTCGAACAACTTCAACATTCGGTGCACAAATTAAAAGGGGCTGCCCTGAAAACCATAGGTTCCCGATACAGCGGCTAGAATATCATTCCGGGATCGAAACCGACATGGTCCCGAGTATCAGGCAGGGATATCGTCTTCGTTAATTCACATTATCCGCGAAAAGCGTCTGCGACGAAGATACTTTCGAGAATTCAACAAACAACAGACCACCAGTAGCCATAATTTTCTGAAATTCGCTTGAAAACCTACGGACGATAAGGTGTACAACGGAGTATAGGCGCGCGGGCGCGGGCGGGCTCTCCACTCTCAGCTCCACGGAGGAGATTGACGAGAGGACAGATCGACAAAAGCCGAACTTAGGCCCAACTATCGTAGAAGCATTTTAAAACAGCAAAATTACCAGCCCTGAGACGCAACAGTTTCTTTTGTTATGTACTAAACACAAATTTGAGGGCAAAGTAGGCACTCTACTCTCGTTTTCAAGACCTTGCTTTCACTAACGCCATCTATTGTGAGAACGCGGGTACTCCGGCATGATACATAATTTGAGGTTATTTGTGTCAGTATCATCTTCTGCTAAACAAATCAGGTACAGAAAACGGTGTTAAATTGACAGCAAAGTTAAAGCTTAGGATTTAAATGACAAATGAACGCCTTGTGCAAAGGCCGTCATCACTCCATTTACAAGTTGTGGGAAATTTTCACAGCTGTCAACTAATTTCGAGACGTGGTGTCCACAGCGACATTGGTTGCCTTATGACACGGATGCGAAAACAATGCTCTGTTTATGGACACGTATACGCGTGTGCCGACCCGAATTATTCAAGACTTTAACTATACTTAGTTAGTCATAATAATAATAATCGTAGAAAAATACTTTGCTCAGACCTCTCCCATCCCGGACACCGGCACATTCGCGAACGTCTGTCATTTTCACAATATGTTATTGCCTATTTGTTGTAATTGTCAAATTTAGTTTCTTTATCCATGTACCAATTCGAACGTCTAACTTGAAGTGAAATTTATCGTTAATCTGAGTTCCAATAGTTACATTTTATTAGTACCTAAGACCTTCATTAAGTTGCATCATGTTTTCTTTCAAACTAGGCACATTATGGCAAAACGCACACAACCTAAATGGGAGCCTCCTGCCAAGACTGCTGTGCCAGTTTTAAAATTATACAACAGCTTAACACGGCAGAAGGAAGAATTTATACCTCAAGGTGGCAAGAGAGTCACATGGTATAGTTGTGGGCCAACTGTATATGATGCCTCCCACATGGGACATGCCAGGTAACTTTCAAATAATTTCTTCTTTTTCAAATCATACAATTGCTAATTAAAAAAAAAATACATTTATTTACATATACATTAATCAAGCAAATTCTTGCCTCTATCAGTCTACTGTTCTTTTTGTCTTTAGATCCTACATATCCTTTGACATTTTACGCCGTGTTCTCTCAGACTATTTTAAATATGATGTTCAATATGTTATGAATATCACTGATATTGATGACAAAATTATCAAGAGAGCTCGACAGCATTATCTGTTTGGTCAGTACCTTAAAAAGGAACACAAGTTACCACAAATTCTTGAAGATGTTGGGTCAGTAGTTAAGAAATTAAAAGGAAACATAGAAAACACCACAGACCCGGACAAAAAGTTGATGCTCGATCAGATGCTGAGCCGTGTGGAACTAGCTGTAGGTGAAGTAGAATCTGCTGTGAAATCTAATGATGAAAACAAGATAATTTCAGCAAGAGAGGTTTGTATAAGCTTTCTGGCAAATTATCAGCAACATATAGAGTATTTTAAGTTGAAATTGTCTTTTCTGTTGTAATTATTGATACTTATCTCTTACTTTTAGCTCTTGTTACAAGTAGCCAAGGACCCACTGTCTGATTGGTTGGATGGAACTTTAGGTAGCTCAGTAACAGATAATTCAATATTTAATGAACTTCCTCGTCATTGGGAAAGTGAGTTTCATAAAGACATGGATTCCCTCAATGTAGGTCTCACATAATTTTATGTCTTTGGTTTTTGTTGTTACTTCAAATTTCTAATGTTTTTCAACAATAATTTTCTTACAGGTATTGAGACCCAATGTGTTAACCAGAGTCAGTGAATATGTGCCAGAAATTATTGATTATATCAAAAAAATAATTGACAGGGGATTAGCTTATGAAGCTGGAGGCTCAGTATATTTTGATGTAGCCAAATTTGACTCTATGGAAAACCACCACTATGCTAAACTTGTACCTGAAGCATTTGGAGATGAGAAACAACTTCAAGATGGGGAAGGTTGATATTTAGTGTTATGGTTTATCATGACAAATTTGATGTTATCCATTGTGCAATCATCAATAGCTGTTTCTAATTTTCAGGTGATTTGAGTGTGGGCAAAGACAGATTAAATGAGAAAAAATCTGCAACTGACTTTGCCCTTTGGAAGAAATCCAAAGCTGGAGAACCATCCTGGGACTCACCCTGGGGAAGTGGTAGACCAGGCTGGCACATTGAATGCTCAGTTATGGCTTCTGCCATAATGGGATCCTCCATTGATATCCACACAGGGGGTGTTGACTTGAAATTTCCACACCATGACAATGAATTAGCTCAGTCTGAGGTAGGAGAAGCTAAAATCATGTTGGCAGCTATTGATAAAAGCAATTTTTTATTATTTTTATCCTTGTGTATTCCAGGCTTACTTTGACAATGATTGTTGGATTCGCTACTTTTTACACTCCGGTCACCTAACTATTTCTGGCTGCAAAATGTCTAAGTCATTGAAGAATTTTGTCACTATTCAAGATGCATTAAAAAAACATAGTGCACGACAATTACGTTTGGCATTCCTTTTGCATTCGTGGAAAGATACTTTAGATTACAGTGAAAACACAATGGAAGTTGCAGTCACCTATGAAAGGATGCTGAATGTAAGTTTCCGTTTACCTTCTACATTCTAATTTTTAATCATTTAAATTCTACCACAGTTAAAAAAAAAAAAAAAACATATTCTTCCTTAGGAATATTTCCTGAATGTCAAAGATTTATCCAGAAATATTACCCAAGGGACTACTAATGATTCATTCCAAAAGTGGAGCAGTAAAGAGCTAGATCTTCAGCAAAAGTTTTCAGAAACTAAGGACTCAGTTCATAGCTTCTTGTGTGGTCTGTACTTTGTACCATCTTGTAGTAAATCTCCATAATTTTCAAACTTTGTAATAACAGTATTGTTTTTATTTGTTTCAGATAATGTTGACACTGCTGGTGCCCTGAAAGTTATTCGAGACCTCGTGTCTACGTGCAATTTGTACTTGGGTGACAAATCACCAGATTTTTCTCCCAATACCCTTCTACTTAGGGACATTGCTTCATACATTACAGAACTCCTTCGCACTTTTGGAGCTCTCCCTTCTGACTCAAGCATAGGTTTTCCACTCGCCTCAGCAGACAGTTCTGGTTTTGATGTATGTTTTTGTTGAATGAAATATTTATATAATTAACCTGTTTGAAAAGACAGTAAGAGTTTTTTCTTGTATTTTTCCAGTTGGAAGAGACAGTGATGCCCTATGTCCGCATACTAGCAGAGTTCCGTGATAGCGTCCGTACCCAAGCCCGAGAAACAAAAGATGTGGAGATCTTGAAACAATGTGACAATCTTCGAGACAACATCCTGCCTAATGTAGGAGTTCGACTTGAAGATCGTGAAGGTGAGACTTCAACTTATGCAAGGAAATCCATCTATCTGCTTTACTTAACAAAACACATGGATCAGCTAAATAATTTGTCTTACCTTGTGCAGTACCTCCAGCTAGAGTTAAGCTTGTTGATAAAGAAACACTCCTTAAAGAGAGGGAAGCTAAGCAGAGATTGGAAGAAGCAAAAGCTGCAGAAAAGGAGAGAAAAAAGGTTGAACTGGCGCAAGCAGCTGCATTGAAAGAGGCAAAGCGCAAAGTACCTCCAAGTGAAATGTTCCTCCAAGAAACTGACAAATATTCTAAGTTTGATGAGAATGTAAGTTTACAGGCCTGATCAATATCTATGGGGCAATTAAATCAACAGTTCAGTACTAGAATATAATACATGACCTTATTCTATTTTCAGGGCTTACCTACTCATGATGCAGCTGGCAAAGAAATTAGTAAAGGTCAGCAGAAGAAGTTGCAGAAACTCCAGTCTGCCCAAGCCAAAGTCCATGAAGAATACCTTGCGTCCATTAAACAATAGTAATTCCAGATTTTATATTCCCAATTCTTTAAAAATGCTTTTGTACAATATCTCTAAGATCATAATCATGGGTGCTTTACAAATTTAAAAAAGTTGTGTTTTGTTAATTTAGTTTGAGTGATATTGTACTATGGCATTTCCTTTAAAGGTGCAGATGATATAAAATATTGATTGGCCAGAGAATTTTAACTTAACTATATGGTGTCCTGGATCACCAAAGACTGATTAAAGAAGTTACTCTCTTTTAATTATAAAAAAAAAAACATTTGTTCAGTTTTTGTTGACTTTTGAATGAATTGAAAGGTTTAGAACCTTAGTAGAAGCCTTATCATTCTCATTATTCATAGAGTACGAATTGTTCACCTTGTATTTATATTTATCAATTAAATTTTGTGAAAATGTATCATTTACCATCAAATGAAATGGTTTATGGACAATGTTTAACTGTAACTAATATATTTTACTTCATAGCTTTACCAACATAGGCGCTATTTTGTTGTTTACTGGTGTTAATAAATTCATTAATCATGGGCAAACCTGCAAGTTCGTGTAAAAAAAATCCCCAGCCTGGAGCCACCCGAGCGGCTCTCCGGAAAGCCTTGGATTCACCCAGAAACACGCACCGGAGCTCGTTCAGTCTCTCTCATTAGCACACCCTATACAGCGACAAAGACAGACACACAGACTGGCGCCGAGCTCACTTCGGGAGAGCCCAGTGTTGCCAGAAAAGTATGCAATTAGTCGCCGAAACGCAGTTGGGTAAAGCGGGCTGGATCTGCGCCTGCCTAGTAGGCAACATGTACGCACCTGTGCTAGGGTGCTGCCTAGTAGGCAGGCGCACATGCAGCCCGCTTTACTCTTGAACGCGCAACAGTTTTGCGGGATTACATACTCGCCAAGGCTGCAGGGGCCATGGCACCTTACGGGCGAATGGGGTTAGGCAAACCCGCAACACTGTTACGCATTTAAAGAAACCCCCAGTACTACCCGTCGCCACTTTACGAAAGTGAAGAGGAGGAATATCGTCTGCTTTCGGACCACAACAAAGTCTCGTCCAATCAGAAAGGATCTTTCTGAGCCTGGCCAAGAGGAAGGCCAGCCTTATTATTGATCAATGATCAAAGGCTTTGCGATGGTCCGGGAGAGCAGACTTCACTTCCGTACAATACCTCATCGACACGCGGATACTACCCCACGCTAGGGACTCCCCGTGCTTTCATTGTAAGGAGTCTCGCGCGTGGGGTATCGCAGGGTCAATTCTTATGCGACTGAGAGTACTCGGCCCAGCCCCAGCGGGTGCGGGTACCGGCGGGTACCAGGGGTAACACCCCACTGCTGCTGCTGCACAGCTTCAGTTTGCGGAAGTGCCTTGCAACGCAGCGGCGCGGCGCGGCGCGTGGGGAGCTGGGAGCGTAGCGCACTGCACCCCCCACCCCCACCCCTCCCCTCACTACTTATTGCACCCCTCGCGGAAATATAACAGCGCTCCTATTGTGCCGGCCGCACGGACGACAAAATAGTGCAGTTTACCCCATTTTTGGAAATCTTTTCTCCCCCCCCCCCTCGCGCTGCTCCGGGACAAAGGCCGGCCACCGCCGAAGCCTGTCTAAATTCACTTCACCCAACTGATTTGTCAGCCGTGCGGGGGACGACACGACGCCACGTCTCTCTCCACCCTTTTCGTTAGATTTTTTTTTATATAACGTGTCCGCCAGCGATCTACCACCACCCTCTCCTCGCGCCCTGCCTCTCATCGGCTCTGATATCGATAAAAAGAGCTTTTCACTTCATTTTGTTGCCATTTCAAATCTGGGGGGGGGGGGGGGAGGACAGGGACTGCGCGCGACCGGCGCGACCCGCCCCCGTACTCACTGAAAAGGGACGACAAGCTACATTTATTTACAGGATTTTTTTTTTCCTCTGCGTTTTTTTTGTTTTTTTTTTTTTTTTTGGGGGGGGGGGGGGCTAGGTGCGTTATCGCGAAAAAGCAGACGGTGACCGCGAAGCATTTTACGACTTTTTCCTTTGAAAAGAGGTAACCCGGACACTGTGTGGTTAATATTCCAACAAACCCGTCTTCAAAAAAAAATATATTTTTCAACTTTAAAACCGTGTACTGCGTGAAAGACGTGTTCTTTTTTAATTTTACACTCTTCAACGGCAATAGTTAGTGTTTTCCTTCTTAAGTTAATCATGGTTTATTATTACTTATCACATGTTGCACTTTACAATAAGTCACTGATGCCCGACCGCCTTACAGTTGCTACACTGGGTTTTCTACACCCTCCCAAAAGCCCATTCTTGTACCATATGTCAACTTCTTGCAAAGAATAGATTTGTATTGCAAACTGTTTTCTTTGCAAGATACAAAAATTTTGAAGCGTTGTATTACAAAAAAGATTTTTGCAAGCTTGCGAACTATTTCATTGCGATACGAACAAATAGTATCCAAGGTTCCTTGCAAACAAGCTCTTTGCAATACGAAACTTATTATTCACAGTACAAATATCAAAACTTCCTTCGCAACGTTGCAAAGAATTTAGTTTGCAAGCATTTAACCGTGAGGGCCAGTGGACCAGTGGACCTGACTGGTTTCAGCCCAGCCGGTCCGATAACAGCTGAAACACTGAAATCTAACAACAATAATAACGGACGCCGTATCTACTTTGATCTCTCACATACAGAAAATTGCGAGTAAAACACGCGGAAAGACCGTGCACACGTATGTGTAAGTGTAAGTGTAAGTGTGAGTGTGTGAGTGTGTGTGGCAAAAGAACATTGAGAGGGGGGGGGGGGGGGCGCCTTGCCACCCCGTGTGCATGCGGTTAACCGAAATCCAAGAGATTCCGGACAAAGCAATTGATTGCTTTGTTTTCCGCGACTCCTGCCGCCCCGCCGTGCTACTGCTCTCTCTCTCTCTCTCTCTCTCTCTCTCTCTCTCTCTCTCTCTCTCTCTCTCATTTCTCGAGACGGCATGCTTTCTTTTTTTTTATTTTGCAGAAGGAAGGCGTGGCTCGCTGCAGAGAGAGAGGAGGGAAGTCAGAGTCGCGCGCTTCGGCTTCACTTCCGCCATCCGCACCGCGCGGGGCCGCGCGGGGCGATCGGCCAAAAGTTATTCATTAACGGGGAGCTGACGAGACCAGGGCGACAGGACAGGGCAGGGCAGGGCCTCATTCCCCGTAACGATTTATTTTCCTTTTGTGTTGCAAACCGCCACGATCGGACCCACCCCGCCCCGCCCCGCCCCGCCCCGCCCCGCCCCGCCCCGCCCCGCCCCGCCCCGCCACCACTTTTACTTGGAGTAAGTCGGGAAGGCGGAGGCGAGGCGCGCCCGGACAAGGCCATCGACGACCGAAAGACAAGAGACAAGAAATGACATCCCTGCCCGCCCCGCCCCGCGCCCCGCCCGACCCCGCCCCGCCCCGCCCCGCGCCCCGCCCCGCCCGAGCCCGCCCCGCCCCGCCCCGCGCCCCACCCCGCCCCGCCCGCCGCGGCCCACGCACGCGCAACGAGCCCTGCTTCGCGGCGTTCAGTCCAAGGGCTCGCGGCGCTCAACACATCATCGGGTGCGGCATGACCACTATGTGGTCTCGCTCCGGGGATGAACACGCCCCGCACTGGAAGAGACACCACACAGAGGAATTTTGAGTTGACCTGATCGCCATATATGCGGCCGTTCATGTACACATGGTGTTTTTTTTTTTCTTTTTTTTTTTCTTTTTCGAAACGGAAACGGGAGTAATGTAGTGGTATTGAAAAGCCCGGGGTATTTTCTAATTGATGCTAAGCTGCGCAGACGCCGGAACGACACGGACGCGGATTAAACACGTTAATTTCATCTCCTTACAAAAAAAAAATGAAAATACAAATCCTTTACGGAACTGACGTTGGTTTTCGCCCGCGTCACTCTACTCTACTTGCCGCGCGGCCTCGCTCCGAGCCGAGCAAGCACTTGCTGCTTTTCAACCTTGTGGATTTCAGAAGGATGCTCTAATTATGTTACCACGAGGAAATTACACGGGGTCCTCCCCTCTCCTCCCTTTCCCCCTCTCCCTCTCCCTCCCCCTCCCCTCCCCTCCCCCTCCCCTCCCTTCGTCCTCCTCCTCCCTTATCGCCGGCCCAGCGCGCCCCTGCAGGGGCCGCCGGGCGCGACATGAAAAGATGTATAAACCAGGAGATATGCAAAAGTTTTGTGCGCGCGCGCGCGAGTTTAAAGCGAAGGGGAAAAAAAATTGAAGCAGGGCAAATATTTGTGTGGTGGAGTGGAAGCCTGCTGATTAGCGGTGGGCCGGGGCCTTGGCCGGGGCGGGGCGGGGCGCCGGGGGGTGCAGCGGCGGGGCGGGGCGGGGCGGCCGTGCTTTCTTTATTTCGCGACCCCCTAGAACGTCCTCGTGTTCTCCAAGGCGCTTGTATTTCTACGCGCTAAAGAGCGCGCGCGCAAAATTCTCTCCGTTCGCATCCTTTTCTTTTATTTTTTGTATTTTTTTTTCTTTTAAAGACGCATTGAAGTTTGATGTACGAGGGGGTGCGAGCGGGGGTGGGGCGGGGGGCGGGGGCGGAGTGGGGAGCGGGGCGGGCGGGGGCGGGGCGGGTGAGCGGGCGGGGCGGGTGCTCCCCTGACAGCTGGAGCGCTACCGGCCCGTCGCGCGCGCGTGTGCTGCGGGTCTGCCTACGCCCGCATCACAGGGGCACGGGGGCACGCTGCCAGCACTAATATGACACTGGATAAAAAATACCGTGCCCATTCACGGTTTGCTTACGGTCCTGCTCGCGGACCGCAATTTTTCCGTACAGTCGAAACCGTAAGGGTTTGGACCGTGCTTCACGATCACAATATCTTTGTAGATTTACGATAAATTTTGTAAATTACGATATACGAAATATGTTGTAAATTTACGAACGACGGACCTCTTTTGCTAATGAATGAATTTCATGGAGTGCTTGTACTTTAACGATTTGCAATTGTAATTTGTCAACTGCACTTCGTGTAAAAATTTTCCCGTAAACCTAAGACTATTTTTCACAGTGTATGCGGGATTGATTTGAACTTTGCAACCAGTTTCTAAATTTATGGTATGCCCCGAATTGGGGCGCAAGGTTGGGCAAGTTTTTTCGCGATTTAGGGCGAGTTTTCGAGAGTTCGATGCGAGTTGAAGCAAATTGTCGTGAGTTGAGCGCGGACAAGTGTACAACGAGTTGGGGAGTTCGGGACCCCTCGATAAAGGTAGAACCGCGAGACACCAAACCCGCCCCGCCCCGCCAAGTCCCGCCCCGCCCGGCCCGGCACCCGCCCTCCGCCGTCTCCCCCCCCCCTCCCCCCAACCCGCCAGACCTAATCTAATATGCTTCTTCGTGGAAATCCGCAATATCACCTCCCCGCCCCCGCCCCAATATCCCTGGTCCCGCCCCCCTCGGCCCGTGCGAGACACTCGCAGTGGGGGGGGGGGGGGGGGTCACGTACCTGTTGGCGGATTCATCCTACATAAGTTCACGGCGCAGGGGAGACCGGAATGGAATATATGCGCGGGTGGTACGTGACACTCAACGTCGCGAGGTGGGGCGGGGCGGGGCGGGGCGGGGTGGGGCGGGGCAGGGCGGGGCGGGGCGGACGCGGTAAAGGCTCTCTAGCCTACGACACTGGTGAGGGTATAAGGAGGGTCGCTATTTTTCTCAATTAGGGACTATGACGGCGAATAGCAGGAAAATGGTAACTCCCATTCTCGTTTCGTTTTTGCGCGGTGCAAGGGAAAGTAACTCAGCCCCCGAATCAAGAACCTGGCCGAGCAAGCAGCAGCCCTGCTCTCCCCCGCTACTGGCCCACAAGGCGCTCGAGCCGCGGCCGACATTGAAATACATATTTAACCAGAGTTTCTTTTTTTTCTTCTTACCCTCAAGATAAAAAAAAAAGACAATGGCTGTAATTATTTCCCTCCGGACTTCTGCATTCGGCATAACGGATGACAAGGGATTCCATCACACAACGCATTAAAAAAAAAAAAAAGGAATGAAAATGCATTCTCATTATTGTAGTGTGTTTTTTCCCCTCCGTGCTCCTCGCAGATGAGCAGCAGTGCTGTGCCAAGAAATTTTTTTTTATATATATCTTTTAAACCTCCCTCAGCTCAGCGGTGGCGGTGGCGCTGCTCCGGAGGAAGACAAGCAGTAGAAGTCGTATTGATTAATCAGGCTGAGACAAAGCCCTGGGCCGGGCTGGGCCTGCACCCCTGTGGCCAGGCCTGCACCCACTGCACCCCCTCTGCAGCCACCCCCCGCGCCAGAGCATGAGAGCCACCCCACGGGCTAACCACCCCACGCAATCCTTTTTTATATCACCCCTCTCATTTCCCCTCCCCTCCCCGCCCCGCCCTCCACCTCTCTCGCTCTCTCCAACCCTTATAGCGTTCCCTCTCGCTCGCTCCGCCGGTCCGGAACGACCTATCTCGCTCGCTCGCTCGCTCGCGCGGCTCGCTCTCTTCCTCTCTCACTTTGTTCTTCCTTTTTGTGTGGGTGGCAGGCGTTTTTTAAGTCACATTCAGTTTTCCTCTCTCTCTCTCTCTCTCTCTCTCTCTCTCTCTCTCTCTCTCTCTCTCTCTCTCTCTCTCTCTCTCTCTCTCTCTATCCCTTTCTCCCTTTCCCTTCCCTTTCTCACCCCTTAGCTCCCCCGAGCGTTACATTTCGAGGAGTACATGCTGAGCGCGAAACCAAATTACTGCCGTCCCCTTTTGATCTGTCATTCATAACATGCGATAACTCCGGTGACGAAGGCCAAGGTGTGAGAGAGAGAGAGAGAGAGAGAGAGAGAGAGAGAGAGAGAGAGAGAGAGAGAGAGAGAGAGAGAGAAAGGGCGAGAGCGAGGGCGAGAGCGAGAGCGAGAGCGAGAGCGAGGGCGAGAGCGAGAGCGAGGGCGAGAGCGAGAGCGAGAGCGAGAGCGAGAGCGAGAGCGAGAGCGAGAGAAAGAGCAACGCGACGTCCGTGCCAATATCGAAGCGGTCTGTGGTCACGTTGACCAAAAAACTAGCTGTTACCCTAGCTTACTGGTATCGTGACAAGCAATTTTTAAGCTACCATAGCAAAATGCTAGCAGAATATTAGCTGTAACAACTGCACATCTTCTAGTCGCGGGCATACCAGCCATGAGACATGATCGTCACGTATATACAATTCTGGCGTGTTGGTACACCTTAAAAAAAATCCTCATTATTTGTACTTTAAAATTATTTTGATGATTTCGCGTCCATAATTTTAGTTACTGTATTGACTCTTCATAGTGCGCCAACATTCCTAAAGCGTCTTAACCATGTCAAACTGTCAGACAGACACACACACACACACACACACACACACACACACACACACACACACACGACGCCAGCGCCAGCATAAGTGCGTTATATTGGCATTCCCCGTTCCCAGCCAGAGCCAGAGGAACTGGGGTCCGCCGCGATGCAACGGGTACTGCGACTGGGCAGAAAAAACAGAATGCGGTGGGCAGGAGAGCGAGCGAGCGAGCGAGAGAGAGGGCAGGCAACTGAATGTGACTTAAAAACACCTGCCACCCACACAAAAAGGAAGAACAAAGTCAAAGGTTTTTTTTTCCTTGAAGGGAAACACTGTAACAGGAAAAGGTGGCCAAAAATAAAACAAAACCTACCCGTCCAGTCCTGCTATTGCTCGAGTGGTTATTTGGCTTCTTGCCTCCCCCGCCCGCCCCGCCCCGCCCCGCCCCGCCCCGCCTCGCCGGGCCCTTCCTTCGGTCTGGTCCCGCCCCCCGCGCGCTGCGCTACGCCTGCGCTTGTTTGATCGGCCGCCATGTTGTAATTACCAAGTCTCCTGCGCTGTGCCCTCCCCCCGCCACGGGGCCGAGCCGCGCCGAGCCGAGCAGGGCCGAGCCGAACCGAGCCAGGCCGAGCCAGGCCGAGCCGGGCCGAGCCGAGCCGAGGCGCGCGGCGAGCGGTGGGCGCTGGGAAAGGGTGGGGAGCCCGAGGCCAACCGGCGGGAGAGACGGCGAAAGGGTTAATGACGAACGCAGCTCGCGAGCCCCGCGCAGCAGAGCGGAGCAGAGAGGTGGGGCGGGGTGGGGCGGGGTGGGGTGGGGTGGGGTGGGGCGGGTGAGCGGCCCTTGCAAGCACCCCCTTCCCCCGACCTCCCCACCCTAAAAACGGAATCACGTAGGAGCCCCCGTTTGGTCAGCTCAAGGCTCAATAACGCTCAGGGAAAAACAAACATAAAATCATGGTTCAGACAAACTGCCCTCCAATTTCCATTAAAATTTTACGGTTTATCATTGTGTTTAGGAATAATGGTGTTAACCGATGTTAAAACTGTGTTGTTTTCTTACAGTGTATTATCCGGCGGCCGAGAGCCTGTCAAACGCCGCCGTGTCGCCGTGGTAATGAACGTCGCAAAGCAGCCCACTGCTCGCCACTGCTCGCCTCGTGGCGGGTCGCTCTCCATCACCGCGGGGACCTAACCTAACCTGCTCGACCTCGGCCCTCCTCCAGGGCCTCCTCCAGGGCCTCCTCCAGGGCCTCCTGCAGGGCCTCCAGGAGGTGCGGCTCCAGCTGGGTGACTCTGACACCGCACAGCATTTTCGTCTCGCAGCTGTCCTTGTCGCAATCAAGGCGCACGGCCATAACGAGCGAGCGAGCGAGAGAGAGAGAGAGAGAGAGAGAGAGAGAGAGAGAGAGAGAGAGAGAGAGAGAGAGAGAGAGAGAGAGAGAGAGAGAGAGAGAGAGAGGACACTGCGAAACGTTATGCGGAATCAGCCTGCAGGACGCGGGACTAGCGGGGCGCCCCGCCGCGGCCCGCGCGCCGCCCCCTGGAGGAGGTCTTTCTGATTGCAACCTCGGTGCCCCGCCCCACCCCGCCCCGCCCCGCCCCACCTCGCCTTGCCCACTTCTAATCAGGCATGGCAGGGCAGTTCTCAGGGGCAGTAGAGGGCGCAGTCGGACCGGACTCTCTGCCCTGTCAACACAAATCTGGACATTTTACACCCTGAATAGAATAATGTATACGTGCTATATGCATACTTTAATTAATGAATTACTTCCGTGCATCTACACATAAATAATGTACACATTTTTTTTAAAAGTGTACATGGCATTTGTCACCTGACACGGCAGTATTTGCTCAGTATAAATGGGCATGTATACATTTATAAATGCATACACATTCACTCATGCAACACCAGTCGACATCGAGGTCCACATCCAGAAGGGTGTATTTTTCTCACTGGGTGAAGAGCGTCTGTCTGTCTGTCTGTCTGTCTGTCTGTCCGTCTGTCCGCCGGTCCCTGCTGCGGTTCGCTGAGTCCTGTGCGGAAATGAGACATCAGGCTGAATGTCTGACATGAGTGGGCTGGGCCGTCCCGTCCCGTCCCGTCCTTCATAGCGCCCGGAGGAAATACCTGTCCTGTCTGTAACGCTAGTGTAACGCTAGGCTAACGCGACGCGACGGGTCGAGTGCTACTCGCATTGTGGCGGTATTGTGGCGCTGTCCTCCCCCGCGGAGCCCAGCGCAGCCCCGTCACGTGACACACACAGCAGTCACGCTGTCACGCTCGCCTCTGCTGACAGGGCCGCAGCAGACCAGCGTTACTGAGTCACCCGACAGAACGACATGCACACCGGCTGGTGTGGTCGCATAACACGGTGGAACCTTCGTCCAGATCTCCAAGCAGCTATGATTTTCTTATGGAGAAAATGCATTGGAACGTCTTGGTTTTCCCGAGGGGTCCTTCACTTCGATTTTTCGTGTACATGACTAAAGATTAAAGATAAGTTAATGACTAAAAAATGACTTAAATTGACTGAAAAGGACAAAAACAACTTAAAATAAAATTACTAAAATTGCCAAAAAATGACGAAAAGTGACAAAAAGTGACGAAAAGTTACTACAAATGATTAAAATTGACTGAAACTGACTAAAAATGACTTACAAATGACTAAAACTAAAAAAGTTTGGGTGACGAAAAGTGACTATAAATGACTAAAAATGACTGAAAGTGACGAAAAAAGTGATGAAATTTCCGTTTGTACATGACTAAACGGAGTGAAGGACCCCTCGGGTTTTCCCAAAACTGCTTGGAAACCTGGACGAAGTTTTTGCAGTGAAAATAACAAATTAACTTATAATCCATAGAGCTGGCTGCGGCGTTCGTAACGCACACAGACGCAGCGAGACGCCTCGCGAAGTCACAGAAGAGTAACGCGGAAGTGAGTGCACCAGTCACGCGCCGTATCAGAGCGTCACACCGACGGCTCACGCGCGCGCGCGCCCGCACACAAATTATAAAAAAAATAACTCATAAATAACTTGGTATCCAAATGATTTAGATTTATTTTTCTTTACTCCTCCTTAAAATTGCGCGCGCAGCAGCCCCGCGCTGGCGCCGCACTGGGCCGGGCCGGGCACAGGCCGCCACCCTTGTACGGCGCACAATGAAGTTGAGGTGAAATTACATCCCGGCCGGCGTAAAGCCCCGCGCCCCGCCCCGCCCCGCCCCGCCCCGCCCCGCCCCGCCCCGCCCCGCCCCGCCCCGCCCCGCCGAGCGTACTTGCTTTTTTTTCTCTACTAAATGTTATTTTTTTTTTTCGCTCTAGGAAGCCCTTCTCGGCCCGGCACGGGTTGGCGGCCCCGCGGCGCATACTGGCGGTGGCGCTTCTTCGCGGGGGAGCGGCGCGGCGCGGCGGCGGTGGCTCGGCGGCAAGGCGGGGTGCTGGAGACTAATACATCAGTCAGCCTTAATGTATGCATAAAAAGGAGTGGAAGCACTTTTTTTTTGCCTCCCCCTTCTCTCTCTCTCTCTCTCTCTCTCTCTCTCTCTCTCTCTCTCTCTCTCTCTCTCTCTCTCTCTCTCTCTCTCTCTCTCTCTCCTTCGCAAACGACTTCCATTAGTAGAATGCGCGGGGGAGGCACGGGGGCGGTGGGGGTGCCGGGCGCCCGGCTCGGACGCGCAGCCATTGTTTAGCCTGGGCAAATTAATTTAACGGGAGCCTCAAAAGGCGAGAGGAACGCAGCGGGGCGGGGGGCGGGGCGGGGCGGGGCGGGGCGGGGCGAGGCGGGGCGGGGCGGGGCGGAGCACCGAGGAGGAGGGCCTACGCGCAGCAGCGCTGGCCCCAGATTTTTGAGCCGCTGCGCGTTGCGACGACTATGACGAAAACGGGACCATACTGCCACGCCTAGGGATTTAAAATGTTCCGGAAGAATAATATTTGGAACAATTTTCCCGGAAAATTGACTGAATAGTTAATTTCACAAATTAAACTATATTCACGTATTTCGTCTCCTTATGCTATTGATTTTGTCCACCTTAAGCGATTACCATCATTTTTGGCGGGCATAGTGCAGCTTTTGCAAGTCTTGCTCGTCCCCATAGTGTTGAATCCCAACACGAACCCGAAACTGATAAGTCTATATCCGCCTTGCGCCGCTAGAGTGCGCTGCCCTTCTAAGCCGATTGTCAATAATTCTTGTTTCACGCTTCTGGCGAGTATAAAATCACTCACTTGTAGGTGAGCAAATAACCGTTCGCTCACTTGTAGGTGAGCGAATAACCATTTACTCACTTGTACGTGTAAGTGACCGAATAGTTATTTGCTCACCCACAAGTGAGTAAATGGTTATTTGCTCAGCTACAAGTGAGTGAATTTATTTGCTCACCTACAAGTGAGTGACATTCGTACACTTGGATTTCCAGTGCATGTGATGCGACGCAAGCTCCAGGGTATACGGCATCTCACATAGGAGGTCGCATCACAAACGTGACCAAAACTACGGTCACACCACATGATGCGACCTGTCCAGTCCAGGGGTCGCACTTGCAAGAGTGTGACGCGCGCAACGTTTGTTTTTCCAGTGTGGTCATGGCGGGGGCCTGAGCCCACGGGGAACAAACGTGGCGGCCGGACTGACAACGGCAGCGCCCCCCCCCCCCCTCCTCCTTTTCACTGCGCCGGGTAGCGAGCCCCCCACCAAGGGCGCAACAGCCCGCGAAGGCCCCCCAAGGGCGCTCCATACGACACCGCCTCGCCGCCCAACAAGCGCCGCCCGCTCGGGAAACTAAAGTGCGAGACAGTGTCACACCTATAAGCGAGGGCTGAATCACTCCTGTACTCATGTAAGTACATCAGGCTGTACTCATCTGTACTTTCGGCGAAAATTTCCGACAAAATGTTTAAATTTCATCCATATTTTCTTAGGCAAAAAATAAAAGTTTAAAAAAAATTGTCATTTCTTCACAGTTTTCTCTCGCTCTCCTTAATTTTGTAGTTGCTCCCTTATTTCGGCCGTGTCGAACAATATGGCCAGTTGAGTTTGGCCTCGCCAGGAGAGCCGCTATCAGTGTCACAGGCAGGACCCAAACGCGACCCGACCCGACCCTGTTGGAAATTTAACACCTTTTCCGTCTGAAACAGGAGTCCGCCAAGGTCGTTCTCGCCGCGCCCCGCCCCGCGCCCCGCCCCGCCCCGCCCCGCTGTCCTCTCATTCTGCCCGGCGCGGCGCTTCGACGATGAAACCTTCAGAGGCTATCGCCCACGGCGACTTGAAATTAACGGTAAATTCCAGGGGGTCCAACTCTGGAAGACCAAGTGTGTACAAGTATTTACTGCATACTTGTACACACACTTGGTTTTCTAAGGAACAAAAAACGGGTACACGGCAATATAACGAAGTACACCAGAAATACAAAGAAATACATCAATATTAGATAACTTACACGCTTATAATGTTACAGAAAGTTACGGCAACTTGTCATAACTATTACCGGAAGCTGCCCGCGCGTGTCAGCACTTTGTAAAACCGCGCGGTGTAAATATCCGCTTATTACAACAAAAAAAATGGTCATGACGTGACGTACAGCGCCCCGGTCCCGTCCCTGGGGTCCTGTCAAGTCAAATCAGCCCAGATCTTTGGCCTGATAATTATAGCCCTTTTATGTCGTGCTATCTCTCCCCCGTGGAGAGGTGGGGGCGGGCAAGGCATCAGCCGGGCCGGTAGGGGCACTCCCTGGAGCCGGATCCGGCTGGATCTGCTGTTCAGGACATGTCCTCCCGATAAAAAATGACCTCACTCTATTTTAATGCGATTTTTTTTATATTAATTTTTTTTTAAATTATTTTTCTCTGGGGAACGAGTGCGGAACAAGTGTTTCGATACGAGTTGACTCACGAGTTTGAATCATCTACCGGTGGACTGTGTTGTTGGCGACACTGGCCAGGGCAGGGAGTCTTCCTCTCTCGACGCGCTGCAACTAGGGCTTGAATTTTACCGGTAAGATACCAAAATTACAGGTGGTAAATTTCAAACCCTAGTTGGGACGCGCCAAACTCCAGCGCCAGGGACGAGGGGTCCCCCGTCCCCCATGCGGATATGTAAAACTATTCCATGAGGTCCATGGACCAAACCGGGACACTTCAAGGACGGTCTCATGCTTTTTTTTTACGACCCCCGTCCTTGAATCGTTCCGATGGTCCTTAGACACCAACCTAGGAACCGTTTTAACCGTGCCCTTGTCCACCGGGGCCGTTCAAAAGGTACTCTTCCTATTCAACATCACCAACCCCCCCGCAAAAAAAAAAAAAAAAGCACAAGGAAAAGTACAGTCCCGCTATTATCAGTCCGCGCGCCGCCGCCCCAAAATTCAAAGAAAACATTTTTTTCCCATTCAAATTACAACCCTTCTTTCCTTTTTTTTCTTACATCGAGGAGCACCGCTGCTGCTGAATACGTTCTTTTAATCGCAGCCCAGCACCGCCCCGCCCCGCTCGGTGTTTTTTCCTTCTTTATAATGCGAGCGGAGCGCGGCGCGGCGCGGCCCTGTGGCGCCTAGCCCCTTCCCTTAAGGCCCTCACCCCCGCCGCTACCACGCGCGAGGCACGAGGCAAAAGAAGAGGGGAGGGAAGGGTTCGCCTGTTTTTTATGCGCGCTGCTGCTGCTGTGCCGTGAGAGAGTGAGAGTGAGAAGAGAGCAAGAGAGGGAGAGAGAGAGAGAGAGAGAGAGAGAGAGAGAGAGAGAGAGAGAGAGAGAGAGAGAGAGAGACCCTCCTGCGCGTAGCGGGAGCGGCCCCCGGAGGAGGAGGCGGCGGCGGAGGAGAAGCAAGGAAGGAAGGAAGGGAAGAAAAAAAAGACTAGTAATTAACCAGGGATGAAATGTAAACTGGAAAAAAAAGGGGTGTGGGGTGAGGAGCAGGCAGGCAGGCAGGCAGGCAGGCGAGGGCTGGGCTGTGGGGTTGGAATTGCGTGGGGTGTTTGTAATAAAGAAAGGGAAGGGGTGTGCGGAGGGGAGGGAGGGGAGGGGAGGGGAGGGGAGCGGCCCCGCGGACCGAGAGGCCGTAGATTAGGAGAGGGAGAGAGCGAGAGAGAGGGAAGCCAAGGAGCGCGCGCACTGGCACGACGGTGGGGTGCGAGAGAGAGAGAGAGTGAGAGAGAAGGGGGAGGGGAGAGAGAGAGGGAGGGTGGGAGAGAGGTAGAAAGAGAGACGGAGGGACGGGGAGGAGAAGGAGATTTTTGGGCAGCAGAAGGAAGGGCAGAGGGAGAGGAAGAGAGAGAGAAAGAGAGAGTGAAAAGAAAAGGGGGTAGGGCTCGCGGGCTCGCGCAGGGCGCGCGGGGTGGGGAGATAGCTGTACATTCTTATAAATAGTCCCGACACCCACATGAATAATTAGACATAAAAAATGCATTCAGGGAGGGCAAGCGTCCAAGTGCTGCGTAGTAGAGAACTTTTTTATGGCCTTAGAAAGAGAAGGGAAAAAATAAATAGATAAGAGAGAGGGAGAGAGAGCGACAGCGAGAGAGAGAGAGAGAGATCTGCCGCGAGGTACGCTGGGGCGCCTACCGTCTTTATTTCCCTCCTGCTCCTCCTTCTAATTCGGACTTTCCATAAATTAACCCATTTTTTTATTCCAGTCACACGATTTCCTCTTTTTTGGCTCAAGTTTAATTAGTTTTTAAGCAATCTAATCAATTTTGGTTTCGGTAATAAGATATCGCACCCTGCCCCCTGTTCCCCCGTGCTATCCATGTCAAAACAAGGACGGGGTGGCGGGCCCGGCCGGGGGCAGGGCGGGGGGCCGCGGGGGTGGGGTGAGGTGAGGCGAGGGGGTTGGGGGTTGCTGATGGCTCAGGACAACGTTTGGCTCGGATGTTTGCTATTCATACCGGGTCGTGCCTTTCAGCAACGTGCCCAGGCCCACGGTGGCTGTCAGCGCGACCCCGCCCCGCCCCGCCCCGCCCCGCCCCGCCCCGCGGGCAAGCCCTTTAGCGCGATCTCAGCGAGTAGAGGGAAACACGGAGGGATGGCACAGAGCACGGCTTGGCTACGAGAGATTTGGAGAGGTGGGGGGAGGGCATCAGCGGCCCCGTTGCTCCGCCCCCCTCCCGCCCCCTGCCCCCGCCCCCCCCCCCCCCGCCCCCGCCCCCCGCGCCACCCCCGCGGAGAGATTCTTTCAGCTATAAGCAATTAGACGAGTTTGTCCCACCTATCACGCGCCCTCCGTTCTCACTGTGACCAAAAGCGTTCGACTGGCTCACATGTTGTAAGTGTTGAACACGATGTTCACCTGGCATTCACTCACATACCCAGAGAGATCGTTTCATGATCCAAGTACAATGCCCACGATCAAATTTGCTCCTAAAGAAAGGCAAAATAGCTATTAATTGGGAGAAATCTTGTTTTGATCTGAGTATCATATTACCTTAATATTAAAAGAGAAATTGATCGAGAGTCAATGGTCCACAACTCACATATTTGCACGCAGCCTCTGACTTAGAAACACATGGAACTTTTAATCACAATGTGTTCGACAAGTGTCCGCTAGTCGTGGAAACTTTCTACTCTCTGATTCCGGACCGCTGCTTCGCTTCACGAGTTTCCCGCGGTACAATATTCGTTTTTCAGGTCGTCCGGTGTGTATTATATAAAGACCAGGAAGCCGACGACGCGGTGCTGCGTTGACACGGTACTCCAAGGCCTTCGCGAGCCGGGCGGGGGCGGAGCGGGACCAAGAGGCCTTAGAAACAGAGAGAGAGGGAGGGAGGGAGGGTGGGGGAGGGGAGAGAGAGGGAGGAAGAGTAAGAGAACGAGTAAGAGAGAGAGAGAGAGAGAGGATGGGGTGAGAGGAGGAGAGCCCGGGGCTGAGAGAGAGGTGGGGCGAGAGAGGCAGTGCGGAGGAGCACGGTGGAGCGCTGCTAAGAGGAGTTGCTTGGCAACGCAGGAGTGCAACGCACCCCGCGAAAGGCTTAAAAAAAAAAAAAAAGAAGGGAAGGGTTGGCTATGAGAGGAGCCCTGGGGTTGTAAAGAAAAAAAAAGTCGTCAGGGACGCCGCGCGCAGAGAGAGAGAGAGGGAGAGAGGGAGACAGGGAGGGAGGGGGAAAAAGAGAGAAAGAGAAAGCCGTGGGGTGCTGCCGGCGGGGGTGAAGAGAGGGATGAAAAAATGCAGATCAATATTAACTCTTTCCCCGGAGCAGCGCCTCCTCAGCCTGAGCGCGCCCAGCTCCCAAAGGGTTCTCGTATGCAGATCAGTGCGGGTCGCGCCGGGGCCAGGCGGGGCGAGGCGCCGTCGTCTGCATCTGCATGGCAGCGCGCAGCCCCTGCCGCCACACCCGGCCCGTATCTTTGCGTTTTAAAATTTTTGGTTCAAAATTAACTTTTTTTCTGCCAGCACTCTACTGTCAGCCCGTTACTGATTTTCCTTTTAAAAACCGCGTTTTTGTTGATTTTTTATTTATAATAGTACAGGTCTGGGAGTATTGTGTGGACGACCAAAGGTAGCGAAATCAGGGTATAGGCCCGTCGGCGCGGTTAAAAAGTTGAAGCTGATGAACTACTGCCTTACCTTTACGCTGAGGTCGGATCGGGGTCACTCGGCTCCTCCTGCGCTGAGCACTAACCTGACCTGCAACACAAGAAGCACAAGAGGGGTCAGGGAGGGATCCAGCAAGAACGCAATACAGAAGGAAGCTGCTTTTTTTTAGCGGCATGTTTAAGTAAAACCAATAATAAGTGTGAAAAGAGAAAGCGGAGCGTGCCCCTAATTAAAGTTTCCAGACCCTTCCCTCCTTTTGAAGATCAGTAGTTTAGAAGTTTATCCTAGTTGCTTTGCGCGATAATTTGAAGGTTTTATGAGTTTTTTGTTGATTGGGAACGGGGGGAGAAGGGGTGCTATCTTTCGGAATTAAGAATTATTGCATGTGACTTTTATCAAAAAAAAAAAAAAAGATTATATTTAAAAAGTGACTATTTAAGCTAACGATTCTCGCAGCGCACCACCACCACTGCAGACTGCTTGGGGAACACTAAATGTAATCTGTCTCGGTTCGAAAGACAGTGCTATGCAATAAGAGAGAGAATGAAAGAAAAGAGAGTGCGAGGAAGCACAAAGCGAGTGAGAGAGAAAGAGCGAAATGAAAAAAGAAAAAAAAAACGTGCCTTGCTCGTGAGGAAGGGGTAAGGACACAGGACGCCGGTCGGGCCGGGTCGGGTCGGCGCTCCGCTGTTTTTGCATATCCCCGCGAGATGAGTGTGGGGGTGGGGGCGCTCACCCCGCGGGCCGCCACCCCACGCCGCGCCACCCCACGCCGCGCCACCCCACGCCACGCCACCCCACGCGCCGCCACCCCACGCCACGCCACGCCGCACCCTAGCCAGCCGAGCCCTTCTCCTCTGGCGCATACATTAATGTAACCCTATCGGTGTCGCAAGCCCTTCTGCGCGTAAAGTGCGTATACGAACAGCAGACGAGCCGCAAGAAAAGGAGAGTAAGAAAATAAAAGTTTTAAAAATTTAAACGCAGGGAAAAAACAAGGGGTCGTCAACTCCCCTTAGCCGTGTACTAGGTAGTATACGTATATTACCAGTAATATAGGTAATATTATGTAATATAAAATAATATAAAGTAATATATAGGTAATATACAAGGTAATATAGCCATCGCGTACGAAGTAATATACGAGTTGACGACCCCTCTGGAAAAAATTACATTACAACACTGGAAATTTCAAGTGACTTGTAGGTTCGTGAGAATGTCACGCGTATGTAGATGTGTGAAGGTCACGTCACAGACATGTAGATGAGTGTGTGTCACACACTTGTCGGTTTGAAAATTTTCATTCGTATACACATACACAGAACGGGCGTCAATTTCTTCGGGAATTTTCACACTTTGTGGACACATGAGCGGGAGGAAATTCTCACACCTTCCAAGTGTGCGACACTCACTCACATGCGGGTTTCCAGCCAGTGAGACATGAAGGTGAAAAAAAAAAATTCCCGCGGTAAATAATTTTGTGCGGAAAAACGACTTTTTTCGCGGGTGCAAGGCAAGAAAAAAAAATTAACAATATAAAAAAGCCCGGATCGAAAGCAGCAGCAGCAGCAGCAACCTGAATAAATCAGCGTGAGATACGGATCTGAAGCATGCGACCAATCCCTTGTGTGAACGGCGTGCGGCAGTAAAAATTTAAGTTTAGTCGCTGCAGCAAAGGTGCAGCGGCGTGTGTGGCTAATCAGAAGCTCCCCTCCCGACCCCTCCCCACCCCACCCCACCCCACCCCACTGGCGCGTGGCTCCTCGCCACACCTTCCAGCACCTCACCTCAGCAGGCCGCCCCGCCCCGCCCCGCCGCTGCAGCTTGCTGACCTACATATAGGTGATACAACACCCTCGCTCGCTCCTCCTACGAGCTCGGGATGCTGCAGATGGTGTCTGCTGCTGCTGCTACCGCCGTCTCCAGAAATTTGTCTTCCTCGCCAATTTTTTCTTCTTTTTATTATCATTATCTCTCTCGCTCCTTCTGCTTCCATCTCATCCCTTTTTTTTAAACCTTTTCCGTCTCAAAGGAGTGAAAAGGGGAGGGTGGTGGTGGTGGCATCGAAAGAAAAAAAAAAGTATACAGAAGGAACGGTGCAAAAGGGGGAAAAATTACTTGGGCGCGTGGTCCTAGCCTGCCAAAGGTAAAGAGGGGTGCCGTCTCTGAGGCGCGCGGTGTCTTGCAGGAAGAGTGTTGGGGGGAGAGGGCACGCGTGCACCGTAGCACATGCCCGCTGTCCCACTTTTTTTTTCTCAGTCCATCTCTCTTGCACTCGCCACCCTTTTCCTAAAACCTCCTCCTCCTCCTCCTATTCCATCCCCTCTCGGTTTTTTTGGGATGGACTTCCTACATATACCTCTATTCACGCTGATATAAGGCGAAATCATAATATAAAAAAAATCCCCAGCGCGTTGGCACCGGAGTTTTTCGGTTTTGTGGAAACTTGAACGAGCAGAGAGTTGGGCAGGCAGGCAGGCAGGCCGCGGGCGGGTTTGTTTTGTTGTCGGACGGATCAGCAGTGGCGCGGCGCGGCGCATTCGACGGCTCAGGGGCAGGGTGTAGTGCTGCAGCCGGCACCGCCCGGCCCGGCCCGGCCGTGCGCACGCGCACTCACACACCTACATTTATCGCGAAAATCATGTTAAAGACCGAGCACAGCATCATGTGTTTTTATTTCAGGGCAAGGTGCTTTCCTTAACGGCCATAGCGAAGAACTAGTAAATTTTATAATTACGCAATTTATAATTTATAATTTCACCCCCTTACCCTTTGGAGCACGTTCATACATTTTAACGTAAACGTAAACCGGTGGGCAATCATAAATGTCTCCGGCGAGAGCAGAGCAGATACATAGGCCCTGCTGGCGCACAGCACAGTCCCCACGGGCGCGATACAGGCTACAGGCGCATTCTCCACGCCCAGGGGCCGCTCCGGACCGGCGGCACAAAGAACAGGGTTACGAGGACAAACTACAGCACGCCAGTGCGGGCACCCGGCCCGGTCCTACCGGCTGAGTTAGGGACCCACCCGAGCCGGGGGGGGGGGGGGGGTCGGCACGCCCCCGCCGTGTGTGTGTGTGTGTGCGCGCGCTCCACGTACGGGGCGGGCGCGTGCTGAGGGGGCGGGGGTGGAGAAGGGGCGGGGGAGATTGCGTCGCGCCGATCAGCTGTCTGGCTCGCCGGTAGGGGAGGGGGTGGGGGCGGGGGGTCGCTCTCCCCCGGGCAGGCCGGGTGCAGCGTGTTGATTCGCCGTGTACGGTCTATATATTGTTGCGTCTCACCCCCGTCTTTACAAAAATGCGGAAAGAGGGTGAGCTTGTGCGGCGGGCGGGCCGGGGCCTGGGGGAACATGCAAAAAAAAAAAAAAAAAAAAAACGTCCTTGACACACTCACACATGTGCTGCGCGGTCTCTCTCTCTCTCTCTCTCTCTCTCTCTCTCTCTCTCTCTCTCTCTCTCTCTCTCTCTCTCTCTCTCTCTCTCCAGCACGCGCGCGCACCACCCACCCGGCGGCGGCGCGCGCCTCCCGCGGCCCAGGCATGGACACGGTGTGCAGGGCAGCGCCGACGGAGAGCAGGGAAGCTCCGCGGTAAGGGTTGTTCTCGGCCCTGGCCCCGCCTCCTTAGAACGCCCTGTTACTCTCCCGGAACGCCCCAAAATACTCCCTTGGAACGCCCAGGCTCTCACATAGAACGCCCTGTTACTCTCCCGGAACGCCCCAAAATACTCCCTTGGAACGCCCAGGCTCTCACATAGAACGTCATAGTACTTCCTTATTGCAACGCGCTGGTGCTACGCCTACGCGTCCACCCATGAACGGCCCTGATAAACCCTTGGAACGCCCAGATACACCCATGGAACGACCTAATACTCCCTTGGAACGCCCCTGCTCGCTAGGAAACCGAGGTAGTGTAATTTCTCTCACTACACGCGCAGCCGCGGGCATAGGCCGTCTCGATGACCTCAGTCCGGTGGTCCTCCCAGAGGAAATCATTGTCGAGAGAGCGAGAGTCGGACGGAATTTCTCCGACATTTGTCGAGAGGGAGTGAGAGTGAGAGAGAGGGAGAGAGAGAAAGAGAGAGAGAGAGCAGAGTGACCTCGGCTGGTCCCGCTCCCCAGCACGGCGCTTCCGACCGATGCCACAACGCCCACGGCACCGCCTCATTTGCGGGGTAGCACCGCCCCGCCCCGCCCCGCCCCGCCCCGCCCCGCCCCGCCCCGCCCCGCCCCGCCCCGCCCCACCCCAGACGGTGGCTGTCTGGTGCGCACTACTCGTCGCCACGTATGGAGTATCACCTCATATAATAGGAGGAGGCTGTCGGTCGGCCAACTTACATTGCAGACATCCAGCACGGGGCGAATCTGCCTATTTTTTTTTTTTTCATGTTTTGAAGTGTTGCTTACGACAGCGCGTATGCTCGGTACAACAACCGCACGGTGTGGTCGTAAGGCAAGTAGGCAATAAGCAGCAACATAGACACAGCAGAGCAGCGGAGCAAACCGGCCTGCATCTGCGCCTTTGCCTAAACTACGCCCTGAGCACAGATGCGTGCATGCTGCCTATACTGGGAACTACGGCGGTCAGGCGCGGACCCAGACCGCCTTGCTCCGCGGTGTTTTGTCTACTTATCGCCTACTTTTCTTCTGGCAACACTGCCGCAACGATCACAGTGAGGTCCTCTAGGCGGGGCGGGGGCGGGGCGGGGCGGGGCGGGGCGCGGGGGTGCGAGAGAGACGGAGCGACATCGATCGGGCAAAGAGAAGATGAGCGGACGAGCCTCGCCCTTGCCATCCCTTCCCTTCCGCCATTTTGCACGCGCTCGCGGGGCGGCGCGGGGCGGCGCGGGGCGGCGCGGGGCGGCCCCGTGTAGTACGTCCTGCCGCCGCGCCCCGGCTCCGTGGGGCTTGAGCCGCCGCCGTAATTGGCGGGGCGTGCGAGCCTCTCGGGGCGCGGGCGCGCGGTCAGGAGATCGTTATTACTGAAAAAATTAAATGAGTTAACTAATATTTTGGGGGCCAGGTGTTTTTTTATTTTTAATTCAGGGGTTCGTTATTAGTGAAAAAATTAAATGTATTAGCTAAATTTTTAGCCACCTTTTTTTTTTTTTTTTTTTTTTGTTGGAAACAAATAGCCAGCGGTATGCGTGGGTTTGCCTACACGCCACAGTATATGTAACCTTGAAACAAAGAACACGGTTCATTTTTGTTACGGGCCTGCTGCCTACCCACACACTGAATGTTTACGCAAATTTTTTGTAAATAATTAATAACACGTGTGCAGAATTCTGTACTAATTTGTCCAGTATAAATAGTACATATGTATGCCCAAAGTTTTGTACGCACACCCTCCTGTTCTGATCGGAAGTGGATAATAATATAAAGCTTCGTGCTACATTTATGCAAATAAATACAGTATTCTGCACGTGTCCGTCATAATGTAGACGAAATACAAACACGTTAGGTGCGTATTGCAAGGGCCGTACAGAATTCTCCGTTCGAATAAGATAGCCACTGCTGTAACGCCCTGCTCCTCTAAGGATGTACAGGGCGGGGCGGGGCGGGGCGGGGCGGGGCGGGGCGGGGCGGGGCGGGCGAGAACCACGGGCGCGGCGGCTGCTGGGCACGGGCCCTGTCTGATTATGCTGTTATTCCAGCGGACCCTACAGCAGCAGCGCCCCTGCGTCCTGCCCGCCCCGCCCCGACCCGCCGCACCCCACCCCACCCACCCCGCCCCGGTCGACGCGCGCGCGCGCACCACCCCCGAGCAGTCGTCTCACCCTTCTGGAGCGAGCAGCAGTGGATGAGGGAGAGGAGGAGGAGGGGGGGGGGAGGAGGAGGAGGGGGAGGAGGAGGAGGAGGAGGGGGAGGAGGAGGAGGAGGAGGAGGAGGGGGTGGCAGGCCGGGCAACTTTGAAAATGGGGTAAGAAGGACTCGGAGAGCTCCCGGAGGTGGGCTGGGCTGGGGGCGCTTGTAGGAGCGCGGCTACGCCCCGCCCGCCCCGCCCCCCCCCCCCCCCCCCCCCCCCCCCCGCCCCGCCCCGCCCCGCCCCGCCCCGCCCCGCCCCGCCCCGCCCCGCCAGCCACGCCCCGTCATGCTCCCTCTAGATCATGCTACCAACCAACTTTTTAATTGCATTCATTACCAAGCGTCCATCGACTGCGGGTCGAGGGCCGAAAAGAGGGAAGGAGACAGTACACCGAGAGGAAGAGAGAGAGAGGGAGAGAGGGAGAGAGAGAGAGAGAGAGAGAGAGAGAGAGAGAGAGGGGGGGGGCGATGACAGATCCGGTCATGGACTCTTTGCTTTCGCAGTGTGTCCTCAGGCAGCGAGCAACGCAGAGAGCAGGTAAGTTAAGCGCCGTCTCTCTCTCTCTCTCTCTCTCTCTCTCTCTCTCTCTCTCTCTCTCTCTCTCTCTCTCTCTCTCTCTCCTTCTCGCTATCTCTTTTTGGCTCCCTCTCATTCTCCCGGCTGCTAATTTAAGCGACATAACAGAGACATAATAAAAACAGGAGACCTCATCGCATATTAATGCACTTGTATGAACATGAGCTTGTGTTTGTACAACATGATGATCCTCATCCCCACTCTATTTCTCCATCTCTCTTACTGCCAGTCGGTTTACCTCCTACTTGATCATTTTCCAGTCCTGTATTTCAATGCATCTTAGGATCTTGTTAGAGGTTAGGGGTCCTATCGCCCGCGACCGCTGAGTGTCCTAATTCTTGATTCATGGCTCCTTATGGATTATTATCGTGCCCAAGCGATTTACAACAAATCTTACTAAAAAATACAAATACCCTACAAGGAAGCTTGAAGAGAAGTCGGGTTGCGAGTTGCCGTGGCCCGATTCTCGCTGCTCCCCGCGACCGGTAAAAGGGTGCCGGAGTGGCTCGGAAGCGCTACAGATCACAACCGCTACAGGTCACAAGCGCTACAGCTCGCTAACGCTACGGGGTCACAAGCGCTACAGCGAGAATCCGCGCGTTAGGCGGAGCCGAGCCGAGCCGAGCTGAACCTTGAAAAATTACGCACGTGCTCTGCGAATGAAAGGATGGCGTGAAAACATGGAAAATTTTTGCGACAGTAAACCTCCCGAGGGAGGTTGCGGTTCCCGCCAGGCACAGGGCTTTTACCCCCCGTGGCAGCCAACTACTTCGGTGTTCTTATGGGAACCGGTGCTTTTCTGGCCGCGATCCTGTCGCGCAATTCGACAGATTTGATCCCCGTACTGTCAGATTTAGTCGTACGGTGGTTAACCGAACTGCCCTGTCCCCAGAGCATGGAATAGCTATTTATGGAGCCAGATTCTAGGACTTCTGACCCCACGACCGACCACCAGTCGTGGCCATGGGACAGAACTTCCTGGCAACCCGCTGTCGCTACCAGTGAAGAACCTACCTGGGTTTGAACCAGGCCCCATGTGCCGAGTCTCACAGACACCCCACGGCTTTCGCGGCACCACTAGACCACTAGACCGTCGGCTATTCCACGAGGGAGCTCGGTTGAAATGGGGTGCTTGAATTCCACTCTCCAAATTGTTGTCCTCAGAAAAATTAAATTTCTTGGTAAGATTCGAACCTCCGTCCTGCGACTCTCCGCGCGGACACTATGCGGGCACGGCTACGACGCCACGGTACCAGGTGCCGGACCACTAGGAGTCATGCTGCGCGAGAAGCCACAGTCACCGAAGAAACGAACCCGGTGTCATGAGTGCGCCTGCTCTCCGGCCAGTGCTGGGCCGGCCGCGTAGCGTCATTGGTATCGACGCTGCTTATTGCACTAGGTGGGCAGTGGTTCAAAAACCACGTATTTTTTTTTGTTTCTTGTTAATTTTTTTTTTGTTTGGACCAAGTGCTCTTTCCAGTGCCTTTTTTGCAGTTGCCTAAGTCACAAGGACGGTCAAATTAACAAGCAAAAAACAATACGCGGTGTTTGAACCTCTGCCCACCTAGTGCAATAAGCAGCGTCGATACCAATGACGCTGCGCGGCCGGCCCAGCACTGACCGGAGAGCAGGCGCACTCATGACACCGGGTTCGTTTCTTCGGTGACTGTGGCTTCTCGCGCAGCATGACTCCTAGTGGTCCGGCACCTGGTACCGTGGCGTCGTAGCCGTGCCGGCATAGTATCCGCGCGGAGAGTCGCAGGACGGAGGTTCGAATCTTACCAAGAAATTTAATTTTTCTGAGGACAACAATTTGGAGAGTGGAATTCAAACCCCCCATTTCAACCGAGCTCCCTCGTGGAATAGCCGACGGTCTAGTGGTCTAGTGGTGCCGCGAAAGCCGTGGGGTGTCTGTGAGACTCGGCACATGGGGCCTGGTTCAAACCCAGGTAGGTTCTTCACTGGTAGCGACAGCGGGTTGCCAGGAAGTTCCGTCCCATGCCCACGACTGGTGGTCGGTCGTGGGGTCATAAGTCCTAGAATCTGGCTCCAAAAATAGCTATTCCATGCTCTGGGGACAGGGCAGTTCGGTTAACCACCGTACGACTAAATCTGACAGTACGGGGATCAAATCTGTCGAATTGCGCGACAGGATCGCATGCCAGAAAAGCACCGGTTCCCATAAGAACACCGAAGTAGTTGGCTGCCACGGGGGGTAAAAGCCCTGTGCCTGGCGGGAACCGCAACCTCCTTCGGGAGGTTTACTGTCGCAAAAATTTTCCATGTTTTCAGGCCACGTGCGTAATTTTTCAAGGTTCAGCTCGGCTCGGCTCCGCCTAACGCGCGGATTCTCGCTGTAGCGCTTGTGACCCGTAGCGCTAGCGAGCCCTAGCGCTACCGAGCTGTAGCGCTTGCGACCCGTAGCGTTAGCGAGCTGTAGCGCTTGTGACCTGTAGCGGTTGTGATCTGTAGCGCTTGTGACCTACGTCCAAAGGGTGCTCTGTCCTAATACAAATGTGTACATTGCATACTTCAAATAATGTATAAATATTATGTATACATTTATATGTTGCCTAGTAGGCAGGCGCACATGCAGCCCGCTTTACCTCAACGTGGTTGGGGCCCTTTTCGGCTAATTGCCTACTTTCCCGGCGACACTGTCGGCCACCTGGCAGGGGCTGCGCCGGGCTGCGCTGCCGCGCGGGGCAGGCAGTGAATAGGGGCTGCTGCTTGCAGAGAGGAGAGCAAAATTAATTCGTAGGGACTCATTTCTCTCCTCATGCCGTTCTCTTTCAAACGTTAGAAGAGCGGGGCGGGGCGGGGCGGGGCGGGGCGGGGCGGGGCGGGGCGGGGCGGGGCGGGGCGGGGCGGGGCGGGGCGGGGCGTGCTGCAGGCGCAGAGAGGCAGCCCGCCGGGCTACTCCCGTCACGCTCCCCTTTCTCCCCGCGCTCTCCCGCTCTCCACTCCGCCCTTTTTCGCGACACGCATAAAAGACGTGTAATTGCATGGGCGGCGGAAAAGCTCACCGCGAAAGTTTTACAGTCGGACCTGCTGCAGGAATGTGTGGCAATATCCGAGAAAGGTTACGGCAAATTTTGCACTGGTAAGTTACGGTGAACGTAAACGAGTGCGAGCGAATTTCTCTAAGGATCGGAATTCAATCCGAGAGGGCCCTCAACTAGTGCAATCTGGTTTTCACGATCCCCGGTAATCTGCGAAAATCTCCGACAATCTTGAAAATATTTGGATCCAAAGGGATGCTTTTTGACTACCGACAGAATGATAATTGGGCGTTTTGCGTTTTTACAGGCGTTTGGGTCCGAATTTTAAACTAGCAATCGGGAAATCTTGGCAATCGTGTGCACGCACGTGGATACACTCCTGCGTCAGGACTCGGGACTCCCTCGATTTAATCGAAGCTTACTATTGAGTACCACGGCGAGTGTTCAACGTAGTCACCATGCCTTTCGGAGAAAGTACATCGCATAACTTTTATTACGGTGCTACAAAAAGGTTACATCGTGACTTGTCACGGTGAACTTCCCTGTAACGTGACAGCCTGCTCGAGCCGGCCGGTGCGGTGCGGCGGCTGCAGCGCCGGACCAGAGAAACAAGTAACCGCGCAAGGCGCCACTTTTCGCCGCTTTTCAAAAAGTCGAGTACAGCAGAAGGCGTGGGGGGGGAGCAGCGGAAGGGGAGTGGGTGAAAAGGAGAGGGGAGGGGGAGGGGAGGGGACAGGGGAGGGGAGGGGACAGGGGAGCAGAGAGGGAGGGGAAGGGCGGAGACCCCTGCTCCAGTTTGCTTGGCCTTTGCTGGTGAAACGACTAAAAGCAACCCTCGAGATTGGTATAAGGTACAGAGAAGGGAAAAAGAAACCAGGGGGGAAGAGGGGGGTGGGGGGGGGGTCAGCTCTCTCGTTTGCATTAATTAAATCCCGTGTGCTTTTCACCTGCGCGCCGGCGAGAGGACGGCCCTAGTGGTGACACCGGACCGGGGCGGGGCGTGGCGGGGCGTGGCGGGGCGTTCCCTCCAGAGGCACTCCAAGGCCTCTAATCGGCCCGATTCAATTATATACGCCGGAAATTAGCGGAGCTCGACTCGACGCTCTCTCTGAAAGGAGGCGGCGGGGAGCGACAGGATCCACCCAGCAGCCCTCTTTTCTCTCTTCCTCTTCGCTCTCTCTCTCTCTCTCTCTCTCTCTCTCTCTCTCTCTCTCTGAAATTTGCTGCCGCGAGCCAAAAGAATGATTTAACGCACGTGCAAGGATCGGCTCTTATGCCACAATGTTATAATTTCATTGTGTATTATAGTGTTTGCACGAAAATAAATATTATCATTGTTTATCATCTTTTCTCAAAGATTTAAAAAAAGAATGAAAACAAATCAAGACACGGTTGACTACGTGGACAATGGTTTTTCAGCAGCAGTTTCATCTCCTGACGCCGAAGAAGCGGCAATGGAGATTATCGGAAGAGTGAGAGGAGGGAGAGAGAGAGAGAGAGAGAGGATCCCGCAGGGTGGAGAAAGGTAAGGGGGAGGGGGGTTGATATCCGACGCCACCCGGTGCCTGAGAAACAACAAAAAGGGGTGGTGCGCCATCGGCCGCGCTTCTAGTCGCGAAAGAGCTTACAGCGGTAGGAGAGAGGGGGGGAGGGCCGGGAGAAGGACACGGAGAGAGAGGGAGAAAGAGAGAAAGGGAGAGAGAGAGAGAGAGAGAGAGAGAGAGAGAGAGAGAGAGAGAGAGAGAGAGAGAGAGAGAGGGAGAGAGAGAGGGCCGCCCGCTCCGCCCCCGCCGGGCGCTGGGCCGGGCGCCCAGGAGACCTCTCTTCACCAATTAGAGACAAGCGCCACCCCCTTCTCCCCCCTCTCCCCCTAATTAGTCCTGAACTGGACGTCAGCCGCGCAAACCTTATACAGTCCGGTAGGGCGCGGGCCAGGTACGAGCTAGCAGGGCGCTGGCCTGGCAGGGAAGCGAGATCTGATGAGACAAGATTTGCTCTGCCGGCCTCGGCCGGCTGGCCGTTGACATTTCTCCTGACTGCCTGGGCTGGCCGAGGCCTGGCGGGGGCGGCTGCTTTCGCCGGGCCTCGCCTCGCCTCGCGCCATGACGCGGACCACCCTGCAGGGTAATTATTCCCTCTGCTGCTTATTTCCCTGTATGATTTTAGTTTTGTTGATTCTGCTTTTTTCTCCCTGCTCCGTCCGTGTCTCTGCGCCTTGCATTACTTTGCTTATTTTTCATCATGAAGGACTCGGAAGCAGAGCGTGAACGAGCTTATTAGCCGAGGCCGGCGGGGCGGCGCGCGAAAGTCGTCAACGCCGTCAGACTGAGCGCGGCTGCCTTTGAAGTACTATGTTCGTCGTCGCTTTTCAATGGATGTCCCCCGCACGTTTCTAAAACACATTGTCTTTACATTGTTCATTTTCGATGTATACTGCAAAACATACTTGTCACTGTGAAAAATATGTCTGTAAGTTTACGACTTTTTTCGTAATTTGTGATTTACAAATGGTGTTGTAAATTAACAATCGAAATCGTAAATTTACGAACGCTTATTTGTGCTCGTTTAAGAATTACAAGTCGATACCAAGTGTCCTTAAAATTTTGTAATTTTACAATTTGATATCGTAACTTTACGACATTTCTCATGGAAAATTTTCCCGTAACTCTTACGAATATTTCTCACAGTGTTGTAAAAGAACCCAGCGAAAAACCTAACGACAAATTAATTTGCTTTTAATTTACAGAATATTTTATTTACAGTGTACACACTAGTGCAACCATAATGTTGCCGGACGACTTTTAATTTTAAGGAGTGGAAACACACACGGCGCCGAAGCGCGAATCATCAGGTGAGAGGAGGAAAGAACTAACTTTTAACAGGCGGGGCGGGGCGGGGCGGGGCGGGGCGGGGCGGGGCGGGGCGGGGCGGGGCGGGGCGGGGCGGGGCGGAGCGGGGCGGGGCGGGCGGGGCGGGGCGGGGCGGGGCAGGGTGGGGCGGGGCGGGGCGGGGTGGGGCGGGGCGGGGCGGGGCGGAGCGGGGCGGGGCGGGGCGGGTCACACCCCAACAGTGTTTGGCGCTGCCTGCTGCTCCCATTTCGCCCACGCTGAATAATGCGCATTGTGCCTGAAGGCAGCGGGCTTCTCTTTAGCATGACTCGCTCTGTCCTCACGGCCGGTGAGCGACCTGCTGCTCTATACCTTTTGCACTTTGCAGAAATGCGTTTACCTCGGTGTCCACGCCACGCCACGCCACGCCACGCCACGCCACGCCACGCCACGCCACGCCACGCCACGCCACGCCACGCCACGCCACGCCACGCCACGCCTCTGTTGCACCGCATTGGCGATTATTTCCTCTCCTCCTTCCTGCCGAGATTTATGGCCGGTGAGCGACGCGACCTGCTCTGCTTTTGGGTTATGCGAAACAATGACATAACACCGCGCCAGCGCAGCAGGGCCAGCAGGGCAACGGCCCCGCCCGCAGGACAACAGGACAACGGCAGCAGGAATTGCAACAACTGCGAGGCGCGGCCGAGCAACAGGAGGAGTAGAGGGGGCTGCTGCCGGCCCGGCCCGGGCTGTGTCGCTGTGTATGACGCATCCGCGGACACTGGAAACCGAGCACGCAAATTTTTGAACACATACTTGAACATTTTATTGCACACTTCTGTGCAACAATACAACGACAAAAATCGGACAAAAAAAGAAACTACAGCCACAAAAGCGAATTTTCTTAAAATCCAAAAATAGCCATTGATGCAAATTAATTGATTTTCGCGATAAGCACCTTGAAGGCGACACTTGGGATGCATAAAATCGGTATCCGTATTTGTTCGCCTGTTTGCCCGAAACCGGACCGAGGGGTCCCCCAGTCTCCAAAAGGGTGTACAAAAAGTTTCGCGAGTATTTGTGACTTTTGGCGAGTATTGGCGAGTATTGGCGAGTATTCGCGAGTATCGTGCGAGTATTTCTTGATTTTTTTCGCGAGTATTGGCGAGTATTCGCGAGTAATTTTTTGGTGTACAATGAGTATTTTAGTAGGGGACCCCTCGAACCGGACCCAAGGCTTCAAATCCAAGCCGATTTCCTCGCAAAACATAAAAAATCGGACCTTCAACTCATCCGAAACTACCCCTGGCTGGTTACTGCTGCGACCAAATTCTAAACTCGGTCCTCACTTCCGCTCTTTCCTGGAATTGCCCTTCAGCGAACCGCCCCCCATTACGTACTCGAACTGCCATAGTGTGCGTACACAGGGGTGAGCGCCTGCCCCGCCCCGCCCCGCCCCGCCCCGCCCCGCCCCGCCCCGCCCCGCCCCGCCCCCGCCCCGCCCCCGCACTGCACGCTGCTGCATTCACTCTGCTCTGCATGGACTGCCCTGGCCTTCACGGCACAAAAGCCTGCCGATACGATTATTCCTATCTCTTTCCCTATTGACCTGGCTGACCGTGCAGGGCGAGGCGGGGTGGGCCCGGTACGGTCCAGCCCCAGGCGGGGCGGGGCGGACCTGTCTCTCTCGCACTCACTGACGGCATGGCATGGCCTGGCCCGGGGCGAGGCTGTGCGGGCCGGGCCGGGCCGGGCTGCACCATCCGTCTCTGTCCTGGCGGGGCCCGGCCGCTGCTGGCCAGGCCGCGCCCCCCGCCGCGCGCCCCCCGCTCTGCTCTGCCCGGCCCGGCCCCAGTCCGCTCTCCAGCACCGCTCTGCACTACTTCGAAATGGAAAATGGGAGCGTTTAGGGGAAAGGCAACGAGCACATGCACTTAAAAGTAAAATAAGAAAAAAAACAGAAGAAAAAAACATAAAACAATCCAGACTGAATGGATTTGAAAGCAGATGACACTGCGCGAACGGTAACATAATAGTCTGTTTTCTCTTAGGCGAAAGGGAAAACTCTGAGGAACTCCCACGATTTGAGGGAAACTGATCAGATTATGAGGAAGTGTATAACACCCATTTATGAACAATTTGTTCCTAATTGTGAACAATTTTGATCATACGTGCGTGTTAAAAATTGCCTTAGCTGGACATGTGCAAAAAAATAAATAAATCATAGGTACGAATAAAAACGTTAACAAGAATTTGGTGTGTGGATTCGGATTCGAAGACGTAGCCGCGTCAAAACGAGGCAGCACTAAAAATGTGAAAGTGTCTGAAAATGAGGTTTTTACGTTCCTTTTAAAGCAAGACGCAATGTTCAAGTTTACAAAAAGAATTAAGCAACTGATTTATCAGTCGTTTATAACAGCGATCTATAATAAAAAATGCGCCACTCTCGAACAGTGTAGTGTCCAGTCCACCCCGCGGCTAACCCTTCCCGCGGTGCCATTGATCGCACTTGCTTGACCCCAACCCTCTCTCCCCTCCCGGCTGTCCTCGACGTTATGGAACCGATCAGTCGCCAATTACAACAGCAAACAAGTGAGGAAGATATTTTCCCTCCATTGACTACAAGGCCAATAGATTCTTTTTTTTATTATTTAATGCTTTACCCTTTCATCCCCCTTATATAGATATATTTTTTTTTATTGTGGTGGTGCCGGTGCCAAATCGAGCGTCCCCACCACAACTAACCCCTTCGTCAACCCTTGCCCCTCCCAAAGCACCACCACCACCACGCGCGCGCGCGTGTGTGGTCGCTCCCCCCCCCTCCTACCCCCTCCCCTCGCCCAGAGTATAAAAGGGGTACGAAGCAGGCTATGCAAGAAGGGTTGTGGCCTGTTTGCACAGAGCCAGAGCAACAGGCTACATTGTCCCCATCCGTCCGCGCGCGCGCGCGTGTGTGTGTGTGTGTGTGAGCGCTTTGTGCCTGGACCGTCGACGACACAGGTGCCCTGAACCCTTTTGTTGTGCTGCTCTCATGGACATGGTGCTGTGTGTGCGTGTGTGTACGTGAGCTCAGTGCAAGTTCCTGGTTCCTCCCCACACGTATTCGATACTGATAATTGTTTTTCTTCTCCCTTCTACTTTCACCAGTGTTTTTATGTTACTGTACTGTAAACTGCAGAAGAAATAAAAACACCCCTGTTGATGTTAGATTTAGTTAACCAGTTCATTTTCAGAAGACTTTGCTTACAATTACTTGAACTTTTGAAAAAATCGCTTTGTAGAAATAAGGACACTTGAATATTTTTTGCTGAACATATATTTTATTTATTACCATCTCATTGTGATATAAATTGCAAGACTAAAGTATTGTATTCTCAGAAATGTTTCCCGCAGGTGAAGTCTTGACATGAAGGGATCACATACATATTTTGGCATGCATCACGTCTTTCCCGAACCATTCTGAGACCCTGCTTGGAATGCTAGTCAGTCTTACCAGCAGTGGACCCGTAGGACCGCCTCCACGCACAACCATATTGTGATCAGAGATCACCAAACAAAAAAAATTCATATAGACTACTACCTCTAATATCACTGTTCAACAAACAAGACACAAAGAGAGAAAAAAAACTAGTGACAATACACAATAAAACACGACAAACAATAAAAAGACGATGAAATGGTAATGATAATAAAAGTCATTAAATCATTAATAAAACAGCCTACTCCCCGTTGAGGACGCAGCCTCCCATGGGCACAACCATCACACCAGTATGGCACGGCAAACATACAGGAACATGAACCAGAACAAAATAATGAAGATAGTCACAGTTATAATCATAATAATCATAATAATAATCCATAATAAAAATTAACCAATGAAAACAATAATGAGGAGACCTCAAACATTTTAACTCTAAATTGGAAACAGATAATACCTATTTGTTAAATCAACAAAATTTATTACACATACACTTAAACCTAAGTGACTGATGCCAAAGGCATTTACCCGTAGTCGTGAGCGGCCTGGCGGCCAAAACTTAAAATCTAAATAAGAGGGGGGAAGGAGAGGGGGGGAGAAGGGGAGGAAAAATATAAAGAATTTTCTTCTTTACAAAGTCGATGTGTAAGGAAAGGACTGGGGAAGTTAAAAAAAAACAGGAATGATAAAGAAAACTAGACGACAGACTTTTCTCAGACCATCTGGCGCCTCTGCCGCTGATTTAGGAATGTGGCGTCCACCAGGTCCTCCTCGTCATCCTCCTCGTCGTACTGGTCCAGGTGGTCGGAGCCCGACCAGGGCTCCAGGGGCGCGCTGCGCGGGCTGCGCGGGCTGCTGGCGGGCAGGCTGGCGGTGGCGGGGCTGCGGCTCGGCTCGCGCACCACCAGGACGCGGTGCTCGACGCGGTGGTCCAGGCGGTGGTCGCGCCGCACCGACAGGTCCTCGGGCTCGGTCTGCTCGGGCAGGTCCCGGGGCAGGTGCAGCGGCCGGCCGGACGCGCGGCCCTGGAGCCGCTGCCCGCCCTGCGCACCGCGGGGCTTGCGGGCGCTCGAGGGCGGCGTGAGGTGCGCGCCGAACAGCGGGTCCTCCTCGTCGCCGTCCATGTAGTGCTGGCGGAGGCGCGCGGCCGCGGGGCCAGGCGCGGCGCCCAGGACGGCCGGCGGCGGCGGGGTGCCCGACGACGGCTCGCTGCCGCCGTGGCACTTGTGGTGCTCCATGTGGTGGCGCCGGCGGAACCGGCCGCCGCACTGGTCGCACGAGAACGGCTTCTCGCCCTTGTGGATCAGCACGTGCGCCTTGAGCTGGTTCGAGTCCGAGAACCGCGAGCTGCACATCTCGCACGCGTACGGCTTCTCGCCCGTGTGCACCCGCAGGTGGCGGCGCAGGTTGGCGACCTGCACGAACTGCCGGTCGCAGTGCGAGCAGTGGTAGGGCTTCTCGCCCGTGTGCAGCCGCATGTGCGTCTTGAGGTGGTGGTCCCGGGTGAAGCGCTTGTGGCACTGCGCGCACTCGAACGGCTTCTCGCCCGTGTGCGTCCGCTCGTGGTTCTGGAGGACGTGCTTGTAGCCGAACGACCGGTTGCACACCAGGCACGTGAACACCTTGTCGCGGCCCTGGAGCGCGCCGAGCGCCTGGTCGGCCTTGGCGTCCGCGCTGCCGCTGCTCTGCGGCGAGGAGCCCGACGTGGGCGGCGACAGCGGCGGCGGCGGCGGCGCCGGCACCACGGCCTGCAGCTGCAGCCCCAGCTCGGGCGACACGGGCGACGCCCGCCGCGGCGCCGGCCTCTTGCGCGTGTGCGCCGCGGCGCGCTTGATGCTGCTCGTGCTCGTCACCTCGTTGTTATTGTTCATGTTGGTGTTGTTGTTCATGGGGCGCTTCCTGCTGGCCGCCTTGACGCTGTTGTTGTTGTTGTTGTTATTGTTGTTGGCGGGCGGCGGCGGCGACTGCGGCGACGCGGGCCAGCCGAACAGCGGCGGGAAGAGGCCGGCGGCGATGAGGCTGGGCGCGAGGCCCTGGTGCAGGCCGGAGGGCAGACCCGAGGGCAGCCCCGGGGGCAGCCCCTGGGGCAGGCCCTGCGACAGGCCGGGCAGCCCGTGCGCGTGCGCCAGCGACATGAGCGACGACTGCGCGGCGAGCAGCGGGTGCAGCCCCTGGGGCAGGCCCTGGCTCAGCGAGGACAGCCCGCCCAGCGGACTCGAGGCGCCCGGCGGAGAGCCCAGGCCGGGGCTCGCGCCCAGGCTGGCGCCCAGGGCCAGGCTGAACTCCAACGGGCTGTCACGGGGTTTGATAGCGCCAGCTCCTAAACAGAGAAAAACAGGCAAGGGTTAGTGAACCGGCAGACAAATTGCAACTTCGAGAGAGCAAGAGAGCGAACAGGAGAAAAGGCGAGCGAGAGCAAGAACGCAAGAGAAAGAAAGAGAGCGCGGAAAAGAGCGAAGAAAACAAACTGGCGAAAATTTATCAACTTTCATGCTATTCCACCCTCCCCCATAAATGTTCATTAATTGATCTGCATCGCGCAGCGTTCGAAATAAAAATTCGGAGTTGGCCACCCCTCGCCTCGCTCCTTCTCCTGCAACACACTCGCTGCAGCAGGGGCACAAGCCCCCCCCCCCCCGGCGCCGCGAGGGAGGAGCCGGGCCGGGTCTGGCGCCGCCTGGAAGTACGTGACGCCCCACCAGGGGGGGCAGCCGCGGCGGGGCGGGGCGGGGCGGGGCGGGGCGGGGCGGGGCGGGGCGGGGCGGGGCGGGGCAGCTCGCGCACGCCCCCGGCGGCGGCGCCCCCTCTCCGCGCGGCGCGGAGCCAACAAGTCCACCTGTTGGACCATATGCAACGCATGCGTGTGCGAAGGGCTGCCGCCCTCCACAGGCGCTCCCCGCTCGCGCGCGCGCAGACACACACCACACATGAGCCCGCCCCGCCTGTTGTCTCGGCCCAAACACCGAGAGGCGGTGCCGCCGCGCCCCGCCGCGCCCCGTCCTACCGCCCCTATCACACATCGCGTGGTGCTGCTGCTGCAGAGCAGACGTGCTCCCCGCGGCCCTGCCCCGCCCTGCCCGGCCCTTCCCTACCGCGCATGACTTCCGCGCCGACAACAAGAAGCGCCTCATGACGGACACGCGAACCGAGCCGCCGGGCCGAGGAGCACAGAGATACGGTACGGCTGTGGAGTCGCACCGCTGTACTCCTGCCTGCCTGCCTGGCCTTCTTTGGCTCATTCACGAAAAACTGCGTTCTGCCCCCCCCCCCCTCCCCCTCCCAGGGTCTCCCAACGACTGGGCCACGCGCGCCTCGCTCGCCTACACACTAATAGGACATCATCGCTGGGTTACGCAGCTGAGGCAGGAGGGCGCGCCCCGCCCCGCCCCGCCCCGCCCCGCCCCCGGGCCCGCGCACACCCGGCGCGAGACAAACCCGGACCGGCGGCCTGACCCTCCTGCCTCTTTTATTTTTCCTACTTTTTGCAGAAAAAGCTAGAAAAAGCAGCCGATGGGGTGGGCGGGGGAGGGGTCGGCGGTGGTGGTGGGGGCGAGGTGGCGGTGGGGCCAGGCCGGTATCTGAAGGGGGAGGCAAGAGGGGAGGTCGAACCGGCGGGGACCTGGACCAGCAGGGGTCGGTCCCTCCCCGCCCCGCCCCGCCCGGGCAGGCACACCTTTGGCCGCCCCGCTGGCACACATTGCATATCCGGAGCCACTCGAACCACCGTCGGCGGCGGAAGGGACAATGAGCAAAAAGTCAAAATTTACATAAAACCTCGCTTTAAGAATGAAAGAAAAAAAACAATCTCACTTTAAAAAAAAAAAACGCAGCCCGGCCTTCCTACACCCCTTCAAAAACTGGAAAGGTCAAAATGGCACGTTTCGACGATGGAAATGCCATCTGCAACATTCACCCCCACAATACCACCACCACCACCTTCGGCCATCTGATGATGTGCCTGCATGCATCTCGATGTACCAAATTTCACTTCCCTTTTTGGCCCGTTGTATTTTTAAAATCCCCCCAATAAATCCTGTATTAAACTAAACTAAACTCTCTCTTGCCGTAGATGGCGCTACCGCCGCGGCTCGCTGGAGCTTAGCCCAGCCCGGCCCGCGAGCGCTGCAATGACGGCCCCCAGGGCCCGCGGCGGCCCGGGCCGACCCCGCGGGTGGGGCGGCGCGGGGCCCCTCCCGATAAGACCCCGCTGTTTGGTCCAGCGGCGGCCACTCGTGCGAGTGCGACAGAGACAGACAACCCCAGAGCCCCTCCAGCACCCTACAGCCCCAGACAGCCTAGCCAGTCCGTCAGTCATTCACAAAGACAATGGTCTCGTCCACCCCTAGAGCCAACGGACGCCCCCGCCCCGCCCCGCCCGGTACCTCGCACCGATAAGAAGCACTGTGCACGGCCCACCCCAGGCGCGGCGGAAACATTCGAATTCTCTCTTTGTCGCACGCGCCCTATCGGCCCATCGCCGAACTAACAAGGTGTGGGAGGGAGACGAGGGGCCCCGCCCCGCCCCGCCCCGCCCCGCCCCGCCCCGCCCCGCCCCGCCCCGCCAAGCCGCGGCCGTCGTTCAAACCCGCGCGCCCTCGGCTTGGCGCCCGGAGCGAACAGCGGCGGGGCGGGGCGGGGCGGGGCGGCTCAGCCGGATCGGCATGGCATGCGACAACTAAAAAGGTAATATCCGGCGCGGATCTGATCGGATCAGCACCCCCGGGGCGCGGCGGGGTACGCGGACGCGGCGCGTCACTCGCCAGGGCTTTCCGGATGCGCCCCGCCCGCCAGCGCGCAACACCGACCCGCCCGCCGCACGCCCGCGGCAGGGCGCGGCGGGGCGCGGCGGGGCCTGGTGGGGCGTGGCGGGGTGAGGCGCGGTGACCGTGTCCAGAATGCAGCACCATTGCGCCCTGAGGCAGATCGGCCCACGATGGACCCAGACGTCGCCGTCAACATGTTGTTTGCTGTCTGCCGGGCGGGGCGGGGCGGGGCGGGGCGGGGCGGGGCGGGGCGGGCCGCGGGGCGAGCACGCCAGCAGCGCCCCTGGGGGGTAGGCAACCCCCGCGCATCCTCCTGGTATGCGCCTCAAACTAGTTCAAATATCTGCTGCGCATCTCCCGGCCGGCGACGGGGATCGGCGTCGCCCGGGGCACATCGCAGCACACGAGAGCGAGGGCGGGGCGGGGTGCGGCGGGGTGGGGTGGGGTGCGGCGGGGTGGGGCGGGGCGTCTAGACGGGGCAGCGGGGGCGCCGCGCCGCCGCCCTGGGGCGGTGGACACTACATACGCTCAGGCCCGCCCCGGCCGCGGCCGGCCCCACCCGCCCGCCCGGGCCCCAAGCCCTCCGCGCCGCGCCGCGTCTCGCGCAAAAACCCTAAGCGATCACATATCAAAGGAGAAGAGCTGCCTCTGCTGTGCTCGGCTACCGCCACCGCTCTTTCAGCGACTTCGGGGAAAAACGACACGATCAGATCAGAGAGCGAGAGAAGTAGCCCTCGCGCTTCGGGGAAATTGCTTTATCGCTATATTTGGTCCAGGAAAGGCGCGTCCGAGACACGCGAGATGGGCAAGGGCGTAAGGAGGGGGGGGGGGGGCACTCGAAGAAGACGTGGACACAGGATGGCGCCACCGTCCTCGTCCTCGCCACCGTCCTCGCGGTGGTGGACGACGCCCCCCACAAGCCCTCCGTGCGGTTCATCGACAAGACCCTACCCACCCTGGCCCTTTCAATGGAGTACCCTGCTCATGACGGCCAGGACCGGCTCGGCGTGGGGCGCCCCAACGGCCATGATGAGTGATTAACATCAGCAGATGGTTCATCATTGGTTTCACCCTCAAACTAGCCAAGTGCTGAAACTACCTTCAATTCTCCCCCCGCTTGAACACGCCCCGCCCTGGCACTACTTGGCCAAGCAAGGGTTTGGGTTAATTAACAGATATCGAATTATATCTAAATCGCGACAGAAACCTTGAGATGGGTTAACTAAAATACCACCAAAAGCCCGCCGGGAGACAGATAGAAACAAATTATTTCATCACTACCCCATGTACAGTATGGGCGGACGAGTGCACCACAAATGTTGTACCCCGCAGACGACAGCACAGATACCCGCGACAAACAGACCCCAGCACAGAGAATCACTTTCAAGTCAGAGGTGTCAATACTAACCGGTGGTGGGCGATGCATCCTGGTACATAGACAGGGCCATGTCGTCGACGTCGGCGATGATATGGTCCGATGGATAAAAATTTTAAAAATCTTGAAGTGAAACAGCGTAAAAATAAACAACGGGCTCCTCGATGTCTTCGAAGTAGTTATCCACTGGCGATGCTTGGTTTGGTTCGTTCACACACTCACTCACACACGCGCGCGCACACTCGCACTTGTCACTCGCGGTGCTGGTTCCGACTCGTCATGACGTGCTCCAGAGGGGACATTGTCGTCGGCAGGCTGTGAGGGAGCGTCGACGTCCGTCCCTCCCCGTGGCTGGCGAGACACTGGCTGGCACTACGAGCGGCGGGCGGCACCGGGCACCGAGCAGGCGAGGCAAGGCGGCTCGCTCACCCTACACCCTGGAGCACAGCTAGGCTCCTCCCCTTCCCCCACCACGCCCGGCAGCTCACCCCGCCCCGCCCCGCCCCGCCCCGCCCCGCCCCAGCGCAGCAGCACCCGCCTGCGGCTCGCCACGGACCGGCGCCGTGGCGCGGGGCGCAGGGGCCGATTCATACTCTCCTCTCCGCTCCTAACCTACGCCAACCAGCACGTCTCCTCCTACACACTCACGTACGTCCCGTCCACACGCACACACATGGCGTAAAGGGCAGGGGCGCAAGCCGGCCCGGCCCGGCCCGGCCCGGCCCAGCCGCCACGCCACCCGGCGAATCGATGTTCAACCCATTCATGTGTGGGGCGTCGGCGTCGGGGCGTAGGGCGCCGCCGGGGGCACGCGCCGCGCGTCTACCGCCGCAGACACCCGCCGCCCCGCCCCGCCCCGCCCCGCCCCGCCCCGCCCCGCCCCGCCCCGCCCGCACCTCGTCGGCTCGACTCGCTCGACTCTCTGGGGGACACCCCCCCGGCACACCTCTTAATTTTTCAGTGTTCTTCAAGTTCTAGGAACATTCTGCTTCAGTGAAACACACTTCGTCATTTAACTAAGTTACATTTCTGAAATCAAGAACAGTGTCCTCAAAATTTTAGGGCAATGTTCTTGAATTAGGAACACAATTTTCTGGGTGCATTCGGTTCACAGAACACTGGTCAAACTAAGCGCCTTACATGAAGCATACAGTCCGTACGCCCTTCCTGAAGCGTACAGGAGCTCATGCGCTGCTTTCCTCCTATCTAAATGCATGGGGGGAATTTCCTTGGAGCGCAGTTTTGTACGCTTCAAGAAGGGCGTAAGGTCTTAATGTACGCTTCAAAGGGGCGTACAACTACGCTTTAGTTTCACCAGTGAAGTTTTGCAGTGAAAGTACTGTATCCTGCTACCTGTCGTGCTCCTGCAAGCTCATAATTGCCCACGACGCGCGCACGTTTAGTACCTTTAAACAGAATAGAGCTATAATACTCCCTTTTTTAAGGGGAACTCGTTAAAGGCAGTGCGTCAGAGCGACAGTCAGGTCAGGTGACAGTCGATGTGACGCACGGCCGAGGCGTCGTGACGGTGGAGTCGTGACGGTGGCGTGGCGCCGTCCTGTCGTGTCACGCTTTGTGGGGGACGAGCTTCCCGTCCGGACGCCACGGCCTGCTACACCTGCTCACCTCTAGATATTTTACTTCGACTTTTACTAAAGAGACAAAATAGACCACCGTCTCTGGGCTCCACACGGTTAAACCCAATTGTCATGTGACGATAAATATTGCAACGAATATTTCGTCACAAGAGCTGTGATGAAACAGTCGTCACGTGACATACATTTAGTCACTTGACATATGTGACGAACCTTTCAAAAGTAAAATTTAGCACTGACTTTGTCGCAATGTGACGACTTAAAAATTTTACAGTGCAGGTGAGGTTCCCAGGAGGAAAAAAAAGGAGAGGAGAGAGGGGGAGGGGAGGGGTCCTCGTTAGAAACGCGCGATGGGAAGTCAATTTCTCAGCAACCCGTCCGAGTGAGGCAAAGGATTTTATAGTTTTAGGATAACTTATAATTTTTTTTCTCAGTGTACGCACGCAACTGCCCCGCATCCAGCCGAACGCGGACGAGCACTGGGCGTAGGCCCGCGACCAAAACGCGCGGGGAGAGAGAGAGAGAGAGAGAGAGAGAGAGAGAGAGAGAGAGAGAGAGAGAGAGAGAGAGAGAGAGAGAGAGAGAGAGAGAGAGAGAGAGGCCGCGCAGCACATCGATCGCAACCCGTTAGCCCCCTCCCACCAGGCTCTCCTCACTTAGGCCCCCCCCCCTCCCCTCCGCAGGTCGTTATTCTCCAGCCCTCACTGTTTTGTTCGCTCATAACAACCTCTGCTTCTTCCTTACACCCTCGGAAGCCCCAACCCGGCCCGGCCCGGCCAGAGCCCGCCGCGGCCCTGGCCAAGGGCCCCGCGGGGGGTGGGGGGTGAAGGGCGCCGGAGTGTGGGTGGTGAGGACCAAAAGAGAAGGGGTGGTAGGGCATCTGAGGGCGGCGGCGGCGCCTCCCCGCTGCTGCTAACGCCAAAAGCTCGCGGCACGACCCCGCGGGGGCGCTTCCGCCAGGCGCGACGGCCCGCGCACCGCCCCCTCCCCGCGAGGAGGGTGGGGGGCGTACGCAAATTACGTCAGGGGTTATTTGGTTGTTGGCAGTGTTGCCAGAAACGTAGGCAATAAGTAGCGCTCCAAACACAGTGCGGAGTGAAGAGAGCTGCATGTGCGTCTGCCTAGCAGGCAACATACACGCCACGCACCTGTGCTAAGGCGTTGCCTATTAGGCAGGCGCAGATAAAGGCGACATTTTCCCCACTGTGTTTTTGCAACTTATTGCCTACTTTTCTGGCAACACCTGTTCGGTTAGAATGCAGGGTAATTATTGCGGAGGTATGTCCAGTTGAGGTGACTGGTATACATGTACCGGGTGTTTCTTTGAATGCGTAACAGTGTTGCGGGTTTGCCTACCCTATTCGCCCGTAAGGCGCCATGGCCCCTGCAGCGCTGGAGAGTATGCAATCCCGCAACACTGTTACGCATTCAAAGAAACACTCGGTATGTGTAGAAACGTAGATTTTTGGAAAAGTGGATTTAACACAAGTGCTTTTATGAGGAGAGACGCTCCATGCTTTATAAAAGAATTCAAGAAATTTCAGAGCAACTTAGGATCGAAGTTTTTATAAAGTAAAATAAAAAAATATTTCAGAAATTTGAAAACAATCCACGTCATTTCGTCCACCAAAATTCTGGGTCGTTACTCCTTCGGTTTGGAGGCACGTCTGAAAGGAGTGTTAAGCCCCCCTCCCGGGAAGAAAGAGAGAAAGGCTTTCTCATGGATTTGTGTGCCCTTCCCTGCCTCCTGCCTCTCTTTCTCTTTCTCTCTCTCTCTCTCTCTCTCTCTCTCTCTCTCTCTCTCTCTCTCTCTCTCTCTCTGGCCGCAGACACGCAGTCTGTAGAGAGCTGGTGTCACTTAGAGTCCCACTCGATCGCCTTAGTCCGGGCGGGTCGGGTCGGGACGGGTCGGGTCCGGCCCCGGGCCGAGCTGAGGATTGAGGTACAGTCACTCACCACTTCGCACGAACCGGGCGTGTGGGTTTAACCAGCCGATGACACCCGCCTCGCCTCCTCCGCCTCCCACCTGGAGTGGTCGAGCTGTGCTGGGCGCAGGGCGGGGCGCAGGGCTGGGCGCAGGGCGCAGGGAGCGGGCCGGTCAAGCACCCCAGCGGGCCCCGCCCCGCCCCCGGCCGGCGTGTGGGAGGCCCGCGGGCGCTCCGCCGCAGCCTATCCTTTCGGGCACTGCGAAAAATAAAATACAATGTGTAATTAGTAGATTTAGTAAAATTCGTAAGACTAGTAAAATTGGTAAAATTTTAAAAATAAACAAAATCAGAAAAATGTCCTTCAAGAAGGGCGTAAGGTCTAATACGCTTGAAAAAGGCATACAACTACGCTTTCGTTTTACCAGTGAGGGTGCTCCTCCGACTCAACGCCACTGCCGCCCACTTTTCTTATTTTTTATTCGTACTCATTAGTTTTTTTTTGACCATGCTCAGCTTATGCATCTTATAATACGCATTTTTGAACGATATTTTTCATAATTATTCCTAATTATGAACAATTTCGTTCATACTTGCGTATTAAAAAAAGGAAAGGTGGACATGTGCAAAAAATAAATAAATAAATAAATAAATAATAAGTACGAATAAAAAATGTTTACAAAAATTTAGTGTGCACAACCCGCTAAAGGGGTGCAGAGGTGCGACAGCGGACAGGGTGGGGTTCGGGTTTTTTAATGGAAAGTCCACACGAGCCGAGCGGTGCTAATCTGAGAAACCCGGCCGCGCCTGGCCCGCCTCGCCCCGCCCCACCCCGCCCCGCCCCGCCCCGCCTCCACCCTCTCCGCCAGCCGGGCGGGGCGGGCCGCTGCAGGTCTGGGGATGCCCCCGCCGCGCCCGCCCCGGGTCACTGGCTCACCCCCTTCCCTTCCTCATAAGCGCCTGATCCTGGCGTTCCCCATCCCCGGACGGGTGGGGCGGGGTGGGGTGTGGAGCAGCACGGGGGCCCCCTGATCCCGCCCCACCCCACCCCGCCCTGCTGGCAGCAGCAGCAGCCGGGTCCACCTGTAGGGCCGAGGCCAGGGCTGTGGGGCCTGGTGGGGCCCCGCCCCGCCCCGCCCCGCCCGCACAGCACACCGGGTCGGTACCTGCCGCTGCCCGCCCCACCCCGCCCCGCCGCGCCCCGCCCCGCGGCGTGTAATCCCGCCCCTGAGCCCCGCCAGGGCCCGGGGTCATCGCCCCCGGGGCTCGAGGCCCCCGGGCCCCCGGACCCGCCCGCCCCCGCCACACACATGAGGAGGCGCGGCGCGCGCGACCCCACTCCAACGCGAACCCACACTGGAAAAAAAATACTTGCAAACTCCGTTCCTTGTAAAGTTGCCAAGGATTTTTTTTATCTGTTGTATTGCGAAGAATTATTAGTTCGTATAGCAAAGAGCTGCAATGGATGATACAACATTATGGTGCTGTAAGTCACTTAGTAACTTACCAAACACAATATTGTACCTAGGTAAGGCATGCACACACGGAGAAGTTCACAAGCTACAGTGCTGCAGGGTTCACCGTAGCTCACCCAGTGAAATTCACTGTAAAGTTTTATTAGTATGGAAACTATGCCGAACCTTGCGAGACGCAGCAGCAGCGGCGAGCATAGATTCGTATCAATCATTTCCGCTTCAATTTGTCTTCGGCCGCTGCAGGGCTGCGTGTCCGTCTGGTCCGCCCCGCCCCGCCCCGCCCCGCCCCGCCCCGCCCCGCCACGCACACACAGTAGCACACTGCTCCCACGGTCATCATCCCCGCCCCGTGAAACCCTAACCCCTCCACTGTCCACCTCATCTGTCCGCCCCGCCCCGCCCCGCCGTCTCTCTCGCTTACATACACTCGCAATATGCACGCATTTCTGCGCTACGTCTCTCTCTCTCTCTCTCTCTCTCTCTCTCTCTCTCTCTCTCTCTCTCTCTCTCTCTCTCTCTCTCCCTCTCTCACTCACACAATGCGCGGCACAATGTATGTGCACCTGGGCCGGGCGGCCGGCCCGACGGGGGCCTCGGGAGCACAACCCTTTTGTGCGCGGGGGGGTTGTTAGCATGTCCAGCGGGGGGATCACCTCGGGGGATCACGTGAGTGTGTGTGTGAGGGGATCCGTTTCGCCCCGTCATTGTGGGCCTGGCCGGGGGAAGGAAGTTAAGGCGATTCGTTTTGTCATCAGTGGGCCCCCCTATAACCTTGCTCGCCAGGGTAAACATACCTGTGCGGGGGTGACGGAGGGAGCCACGCTGGAAAGTATGTGAATGTACAGTCGTCTCTCGATTTTGGATCGCCGATCGGGACTGCCTGCGATCCAAAATCGAGAGAGCCCAGGTACCCGCCACAGCCCTCCGCTCGAGGAGCGAGGCGGCCGAGGGTCAGCCCCGGCCGTCTTACCTAGAACCAGGGATTAGCCGGCGGGCGGGGCGGGGCGAGCCGAGGGGAGCAGTGTTCTTGTTCAAACACTGAATGTTCAATCAAATACAAAATGTGACGTTAGCATTGTGTTCCACGTCAAAAAACAATTCGAACGGGTCCAAACGGCATTTCAATATTCCTATTTTTAGTCTCGTTTTCCTGACCGGACTCCCGGTCTCTTGGTTTTGGATCGCGGCCGGCCCGCTCTGTCCCCGGCGCGGGAAACCCGGCGAAAGGGGCCTATGTTCGAACATTTTCTGTTAAAATATTCGCAAATTTCACAGTCGCATTGTTTTCTACGTCAAAAGACAAATCGAACGGGTCCAAACGGTACTTCAAAACTCCAATTTTGTGTCTCATTAGAGCGCGCGATCCAAAATCAAGAGGCCGGAAGAGTGGTGTCGGATCGCGCTCTAATGAAACACAAAATTGGAGTTTTGAAGTGCCATTTGGACCCGTTCGATTTGTCTTTTGACGTAGAAAACAATGCGACTGTGAAATTTGCGAATATTTTAACAGAAAATGTTCGAACATAGGCCCCTTTCGCCGGGTTTCCCGCGCCGGGGACAGAGCGGGCCGGCCGCGATCCAAAACCAAGAGACCGGGAGTCCGGTCAGGAAAACGAGACTAAAAATAGGAATATTGAAATGCCGTTTGGACCCGTTCGAATTGTTTTTTGACGTGGAACACAATGCTAACGTCACATTTTGTATTTGATTGAACATTCAGTGTTTGAACAAGAACACTGCTCCCCTCGGCTCGCCCCGCCCCGCCCGCCGGCTAATCCCTGGTTCTAGGTAAGACGGCCGGGGCTGACCCTCGGCCGCCTCGCTCCTCGGGGCGGGAGGCCGGGGAGACCCGGCCGGAGGAGTGGTGGGGATGGGTCGCGATCCAAAATCAAGACTCCAAAATCGAGAGACGACTGTATTCGACTTGTAAGTGAGTGAATGTCTTACACTACTTGTACGTGTGTGAATGTATCCGACTTGTAGATGTGTAAATTTCACTTTTGCCGCCAAGGAGCCGCGCCGCGGTAGAATTAGCGCACAAAGGACATTTGGAGAGCACTTTGTACTGTTTCAAAACACTTTTGAGACTTTTTTTTTTCAGAATTAGAGGAACATGCCAAATTGTAATCTGTGATGTTTCCCTCATATTATCAGACTAGCCGCCTTTAAATTGAGGAGTAAGCCTCACAAATTATCTATAAAGATGCCTCATTTTTAGAAAAATTTCATTAAAGTTTTCAATATTGTCTCATAGAAGCCAAAATAATTTTATTATATATATTATATATATTGTTTACACTAGCTTCGAAGCATAAACTTTTCAGTTTGAAAGTATTTAAGGAGAAATTTTGGAAGCTCCTCGACGCTCTCTCTCTCCCGCGCAGCCTCGGGCCGAGGATGGCCGAGGCCACACACGGGCTGTGGGCGAGGTCGTTGACCGGGGCCGAGCCCAGCACGAGTCAGCGCACAGCCCCTGCCCACTAATTACGGCAAGGTGTAAGGTAAAGAGCCCGGTCACCTGAGTCACGGCCCTTAGGGAGCGACCGGACCTAAGCGTCGGAAATATTTCTCACGAGATAATCTTTTCAAAAATTAACGCCGTAACCGACTTGTTCGCTAAGATTCGTAATTAAATATAAATTGTTAATTTCGTTTTTCGCGATTTCTTCCTTGCGTACCGAAAATGTTGGTATGAAGGAGCTAATTTTAGAAGAAAGTTCTCATGGGAAATATTGTAGAGCACATCGCTATGTGCATTGTGCAAACATGCGCCCGCAGCGCTGCGCGCTCTGGTGAGAGGAGGCCGAGCTATCGCGTCGCCAACACCCCCATCAGCCTGATTCGTGCCGCCCCCATAGGCTATGGCATGGCGCGCGCCCACCGCATCCCGCGAGTACACGGGGCACACCGCGCTGGATACTCAAACGTGTGAATGTCGCACACTTGTAGGTGTGCGAGGGTTCATTCATACACTTGGCCATTCAAACGTCTGAGTTTTCCTAGGAAATGCATTATGTCACGCCAGGGGCCACCTGTGGACCGTGGCGCGGCAGAGCACTTTGGAATCTCACTAAGGCAAATTACCCTTTATTACTGTTATTCAACGAATGTGACCTCGCATTTGTTTGAATGTGAATCGGCTAAGCCTGGCGCCATTGAGCCTCAACAATTCACGTTCGAACGAACGTTTACACGATTCACACTCTAAAGAATGTGACGTCACATTCCTTGAATAAAAAGTGACAGTACACTGCATGAGTCTCCTGTTCACAAGGTAAAAAAAAAAAAAAAAAAAAGCCTCTGGACTTTCAAGATCCGTTTTTGCCGTTTTCCATAAGATCCAAGACCGGGTCTGAAAATTCAAGAAAATTAGTTTACCGTGCATAGTATAAAAATCGACATGACATCACAATATGAAAGGTTCCCTCTCCAAATTACTCGTCATTTAACGGCAGCCCCCGTTTGGCGTCGCCCGCGGGTCGGGGCGGGACAGAGCGCGGTGGGGCGGGGCGGGGCGGGGCGGGGCGCCGGCCGAGTCCTCAGCCGTTTGTACCCTGTCATTTGAATGGAAATTGCCGCTTTTCGGGGTGAAGGAGGCATTACCCGTCCATCCGGCGAGGCCATAGGCGACCATAGGCGGGCCAGCGGGCCAACCACGGCAGGGCCGCGAGGCGAGGGGCAGGCCTGGGCCCTGGAATATTCATTGCCCCCACCGCCTCCTTCAATACGGGGGGCAGTCTCTCTCTCTTACTCTCTCCCTCCCACTTCTCTCTCTATCTCGTTTCCACTTCTGCGACAGAAGTGTCACGTCACCCTTCTGAAAACCTTCTTCGCTGTCAGAGTACCAGTGACTACATCTATTTTTTTAATGTCGCCCTGCTACAATTTTTGACAGCGGCATTGCGCGCCAAAAAATGTGTCACGTCGCAATAAGACAACAACTGTAACAATTACCTAACAATAACATTATTTTGACGGCACATTGAGTTCGCCGACCTCGACCCCCCCCCCCCCTAACCCGGCTATAGCGCCGTAAATTTCTCATCTGCATTGTCTTCCTCCCACGCTTCTGGCTGCTTCACTTTCTGGGGTTGTTTATGGTGGCTCTGCCCCTCCGAGATGCAAAATGTTTACCTAGGCCGACCTGGTCTGAGAGCTTTCTCTCTTCTCTCTCTCTCTGTCTCTCTCTCTCTCTCGTCCCCATCTGCTATCCCAACAGACCCCTCGTCACCCAATCGCCTCCCTTCCTGTTTCCTCCTTACCGGGCGATCGGGTCTCCTGCATAATTTCAGCCTGGCTACGTGACATTTTTTTTCCTCTTTTCTTTTTCGGACTTTCAAACCAAGACGGCAAAGCCTTTTTGTTTCTTGTTTTTTGTGTGTTTTTTTTTGTCTTTTGGCGAAATCACAAGAAGAAAGGGTGTGATTATTGTCTTTCTCTATCCTTTCATTGCCCCTTTTTTCGCATCGGCAGCGTTCTTCGCAATCAGGCAACCGCAGAATGAATGCATTGCGGTTGGCATAACGCATTAAACCCCTCTTGTTTCTTTGCAATAAAATAGGAGCAGCCGCGGCGGCGGCAGCGAGCTGCAGGAGGAAGCCTTGGCGCCCGCTGCCCTCGTGGACGCGTCAGCACCCTCCGTCATGTCCCTCCTCTCTCTCTCTCTCTCTGTTTCTCTCTCATTCTCCCCTTTCCGGAAATGTCGAGGAAAAGAGCGAAATGAGGGAAACGCAGCACACTGCGCGCGCGCCGCACCCTCCTGCTCTTTCCTTCTCTTACGCACACACACACACACCATGAGCCATCCCCCCCCCCCCTCTCTCTCTCTCTCTCTCCCGGTCACCCCTAGGGGTCAACTCTAGGGTCACCCTATGGGTCACCCTCCTTGCATAAGATCCAACAGTTTTGGGGTTGCGAGTCTCTGCTGCTGCTGCAGCGGCGTTGCACTCCCCCCTTCCTCCCCCCCTCCCCCTCCCCCCCTCCTCGTCCCGCCACGGCCGTTGCGCGACCCGGTCCACACACACACACACACTCGACGCACAGGCTTGCACGCAAACGCGGAAACCGTTTCGGCCACCCCGCCCTTTTTGGGGGGAATATAAGAGGAAGGGAGGAGGTGGAGGAGTGGCAGGGTGCGCTAGGGGAGGAGGAGGGAGGGGCGGGAGGGGAGGAGGGGGAGGGAGGGGAGGAAAGGATAGGATAGGATGGGCTTGGAAGGGAAGGGAATGGAAGGGTCTGTCCCTGGCCAGCAGCGCAGCGCAGCGCAGCGCGACCAACACTCAGGCCAGTCTGCTGCTGCAGAGGAGTCCTTCCCGATCCGGGGAAAACCTCCCCAAAAAGTCCCCCTGCACACACACACACACACACACACACACACACACACACACACACACACACACACGGCGTGACCCTTAATAGCCGTGCCGTACCCTTCTGCGAAGAGAATTTGCATTAGGTAACCGTCCGTCGTATGGTTGAGCGTGGCTGGCCGAGCCGAGCAGGCCGGGCCGATACTGAGAGCGTGAACGTGAACGGACGGGACGAGGAAATACACGACGGCTTTTCCCCGGCTGCGCTTGATTTTCTTTTGTAAGATTGGTTTTTTTACCCCCTTTCTCACACTTTTTTTGTCTTTTTTGCTGGGCCTTTGTATGGCCTTTAACTTTTTACCCTTTCCAATGATTTTTTTCCTGTTGTTTTGTTTTTTTGTTCCTCAGTTTTAGTGGGTGTTGCTGTACAGACAGGACAGGACCTTGCAGCAGGGCCAGCAGGACCAGCAGGGCCAGCAGGGCCAGCAGGGCCAGCAGGGCCAGCAGGGCCAGCAGGGCCAAAAGGCCAGCAGGCCAGCAGGACCAGCAGGGCCAGCAGGGCCAGCAGGGCCAGCAGGACCAGCAGGGCCAGCAGGACACACTACAGGACTGCGTCACCTCCGGCCTGCTGCAGCAGTGTCCTGCTGCGGGTCCTGACCCAACCCGCGAGGTCTGAGGCGGGGCGGGCCGGGGCGTCATTTCCGTTTTAATTATCCCTCCCTCCTATATAGTGTGACTGCGTGGCGGGGGAGGGGGCGGCCGGGGCGGGGCGGGGTGGGGCGGGGTGGGGTGTGGCGGTCGCGGCTAATGAAAACAGGGCGTCGCGATGGCGTCCCGTCCCGCCCCGCCCCGCCCCGGGAGCAGGACGACGCGTATGCTGCTGAGGGCGCTGCTGACCCGACCCCACCCCGCCCCGCCCGGCCCCGCCCCGCCCGGCCCCGCCCCGCCCGGCTCCGGCCCGCCACGCCGCGGTGTAGGGCAGCGTTGCCAGAAAAGTGGGCGATGCGATAAGTAGCCCAAACGCAGTGGAGTAAAGCTTGCTATACTGCAACAACTTTTCTTTTCCAGTGCTGTCACTAAAACGTTTTCCGTAACATATCCCCGATATTTCCGACCCGACTTTTTGCATCCTATTAATTTTTGACTTATTTGTTTTTACAAAAAGAATCTCTACATTCTCCGCATTCCCCACGCGAGTTTCCAGGCTTTCGCCGTATACTGAAGGCACCGTTAAGCCAAAAGAAATCAACGCAAAAATCACACTTCTGCGAAGCGCCCGGCCCCTCCTCCCTCTGCACGCTCATGACCACCACCGGGACCTCCTCGGGCGCGCTGCAGCAGGCGACACGCAAGCAGGGCAGGCGCGCGGAGACACCGCTCTCTCTCTCTCTCTCTCTCTCTCTCTCTCTCTCTCTCTCTCTCTCTCTCCCTCTCTCTCTCTCTCTCTCCCTCTCCCTCTCTCTCACGCTCTCTTTCTCCCTCCCTATCTCCCTCTCACTCTCTCTCTCACACACACACTCACGCACGCTCACGCGCACGCATGCCCGCGCTCCGTGTCGCCGACGACGCCGTCGTGCGGCGGCCGATTCCCTGAAGAAGCAACATCTCTGTATCCCCCTTCCCTGCTCTGTCAGGAGTGGGATGCCCCCGCCGCCCCCCGGCCCCCGCCGCCCCCGCCGCCCCCGCCGCCCCCCGGCCCCCGCCGCCCCCGGCCCACTCTGCTGTCACCTGCCCCCGGAGCACACGCCCCCGCGCGCGCCGACGCAACGGACGACAAGCCTTGGCATCATCGTCTCTGAAAAGACCCCCGTCCCCCCGCCCCCGCCCTACCCCGCCCCACCCCGCCCTGACCCGCCCCTGGCTGGAGGGGTGACAGGACGGCCTCGTGCCGTCTGCCGCTGTCATCGGATGCAGCACCGCAGCGCGCGGCCAGCTCGGCCCGGTGACCCGATCCCCTTCAATCCATCCATCCACATCCACATCACAGGGATCTGAAAAGCCTCATCCATCCATCCACCCGTCCATGTCCCGTCCAGCATGCGTCGCGACCCACAGCGCGTACCACAGCAAAAGCTGCGTCAATACGATGCAAATCGAAGGAAAGCAGCGAAAGATAAGAAGGCTGAGGACCCCGCCGGCCACCCCTGCTCACGCAACACACGCACACACACACACACACACCACGCGGACAGCCGGCCGCACAGTGTCCAGCGCTGGCGACGCAATCCGGACGCGCATAAAGCAGTGCGAGAACACGGCCTGCTGCAGCTGCCTGTAGCCCAGCCCGGCCCGGCCCGGCCAAGCCTTCCAGAGCCGCCTGACAGAGCCTGGCCTGCCTATTGAATAGCCCCAGCAGCCTTTGGGGTCAGGTTGGGCTGCCTGCCGGGCGGGGCGGGGCGGGGCGGGGCGGGGCGGGGCGGGGCGGGGCGCTGCACTCTGCTGTGCCTGGCCCCCGGCGGGGCTGATTGTGTGAAGCCGGCAGGGCAGCGCAGGGCCAGGTAACGCAGGACGACGGTATACGGTCAGTCCTCAAAGGCTGCAAGATCTGCCGCCCCGCCCCGCCCCGCCCCGCCCCGCCCCGCCCCGCCCCGCCCCACCCCGCGCTCGCTTTTGCACTTGCTCCGTAATTCTACTTTTCTTTTCACTCGATTCTCTCTCCCTCCCTCCTTTTTCGCCAAAAGCGGGGCGAGACGGCCACGGACCGGGCCGGGCCGGGCTGGGCCGGCGGGCGACGGCCTGGCGGGGGCGAAATAATTGCAGATGCATCAGTCTGGTGTGGTCGTCCTCGGCCGGGCCGGGCCGGCCTGTCCGCCGCCGCGCCGCGCCGTCAGGGAGGGCGGGTCCCTAATGCGGTGCCGACCGGGGCGGGGCGGGCCGCGCCACCACCACCCTCCATCATTGGCAGTGTCGCCGCTGACGTCACGGGGGAGAGACGAGAATATGTCCCGAATTTTAGAGTTGATATGATGTAAATATGTTTTTTTTTTTTTTTTTTTTTTTTTTAGTTAGAAGTAATTAGTCCGAGTCACAAGGACGATATAAATGAAAAGAAAAGTTGGTCCACAGAAAAAAAATTTAAAAAAATACAAATAAATACGCGGTATTTGAACCACTGCCCACCTAGTGCTATGAGCAGTGTCGATACCAATGACGCTACGCGGCCGGCCTAGCAGCGCACGGAGAGCAGGCGCACTCATGACACCGGGTTCGTTTCTTCGGTGACTGTGGCTTCTCGCGCAGCATGCCTCCTAGTGGTCCGGCATTTGGTACCGTGGCGTCGTAGCAGTGCCGGCATAGTGTCCGCCCGGAGAGTGGCTGAACAATGGTTCGAATCTTGGACAAAAATTTAATTTTTCTGAGGACAACTTGGAGTGGAATTCAAACCCCCCATTTCAACCGAGCTCCCTCGTGGAATTGCCGACGGTCTAGTGGTCTAGTGGTGCCGCGAAAGCCGTGGGGTGTCTGTGAGACTCGGCACATGGGGCCTGGTTCAAACCCAGGTAGGTTCTTCACTGGTAGCGACAGCGGGTTGCCAGGAAGTTCCGTCCCATGCCCACGACTGGTGGTCGGTCGTGGGGTCATAAGTCCTAGAATCTGGCTCCAAAAATAGCATTTCCATGCCCTGGGGACAGGGCAGTTCGGTTAACCACCGTACGACTAAATCTGGCAGTACGGGGATCAAATCTGTCGAATTGCGCGACAGGATCGCAGTCAGAAAAGCACCGGTTCCCATAAGAACACCGAAGTAGTTGGCTGCCACGGGGGGTAAAAGCCCTGTGCCTGGCGGGAACCGCAACCTCCTTCGGGAGGTTTACTGTCGCAAAAATTTTCCATGTTTTCACGTCACCCTTTCATTCGCAGAGCACGTACATAATTTTTCAAGTTTAAGGCGGGATTGAGCTCAGCATTCAAGCCGAAGGCTTGCCTGGCTAGTAAATAGAAACACGCCACTTCGATCACAACTGCTGGGCGGCCATAACGGTTCTTCGCAGCCAGTACGCAGACTAGAGCGGTCCCTCTGTCCCCAGCGCCTGCCTACTAGGCAGCACCTAGGCACTGGTGCGTGCACGTTGCCTAGTGGGCAGGCGCATACTTGCGCCACTCATTGCCTACTTCTCTAGGAGCACAGCCTGTTCCCGTCCGGCACTGGGCTGCACGGAGCGACCCCGGCCGGCGCGACCCCGCCCGGCGCGACCCCAGCCGACACCGCCATCCGCAGTCCCGCACAACCCGACCCCATTGTGGGGTCGTCCTGCATGGGCATTGTGTCTGAGGCGGGGCGGGGCGGGGCGGGGCGGGCCACTGGCCAGCGGTCTGGGCTACTAATAAAACAAAACTTTGAGATACTTTAGCCTTTTGGTGTCTCCCGACAGGCCGGTGAGGAGGCGGTGAAGTAACGGAGCAAGTGACGAGAGAGGTGAGAGAGAGAGAGAGAGAGAGAGAGAGAGAGAGAGAGAGAGAGAGAGAGAGAGAGAGAGAGAGAGAGAGAGAGAGAGAGAGAGAGACGAACGGGGGTACACTAGCATGGCCGGAAGATGACTGGCCGCAGAGGCAAAGGCTCTCCAAACCCCGCACGCCCCACGCCCATCTATGACCCTCGCGTATGCCCTAAAGTGTCGCTATTCGGCGCAGAGAGGTTAGGTGCAAAAAAAAAAAAAATATGCGCCCGTGCCACGCCCCCCCCCCCCCGCACACACGCGCACGCGCGCGCGGAGAGGTCGGGCAGCGTTTTTTATGTTAAAAAAAGCGAGAGAAAAAACGAAGGAAAGGGACGGTGTGGAGGGGAGAGAAGGAGAGAGAGAAGACTCACGATGGCCGGCCAGGGCGGGAGGGTCCGGCTCTGAGACGCTCTCAGCACGCGCCTCCACACGCGCGCGCGTGCGTGTGTGTGTGTGCACCCTTCCCCCTGAGGGGCGCTCGCGCCGCCCGGCACGGCTCCCGCCCCGCCCCGCCCCGCCACAGGCCACCCCTCCCGCCCTGCGCCACGCCCCGCCACGCCCCGCCCCGCCACGCCCCGCCACGCCCCGCCACGCCCCGCGGGGTGGAGCCTCGCGCTGACCAGCCCAGCCCAGCCCTTCCGCGAGACATGTGTGCACCGCGCGCCGCGGAACACTGTTGTAAATTTGCATACGGAAGCACTTTTAGTTCCACGGCAGAGCAGTAATAATCGTGACTTCCGACCACATTTTTGTCGATAGGCTTCAGACAAAATAAAAATTATGGGAGAGGGCCCTGGCCACCCGCCCCGGTGTCGTGTCGGGCCGAGCCGAGCCGAGCCGAGCCGAGCCGGGCCGAGCCGGGCCGAGCCGAGCCGGGCCGGGCCGGGCCGAGGCCGTGCTCGCGAGACACGAGACACGCGCTGCATTTTTTAGCACACTCGGACAGGCCAGCACGGCACGGGGCACCACCGTGGCCGCCCCGCCCCGCCCCGCCCCGCCCGGTCGAGTCAAAAGAACGGTATAAAAATCCCATCCCGCATCCCCCCCAAGGCCGCTGCTCGCGAGGACCTCGACCGACCAGCAGCCCAGCCCAGCCGCCTCCGGCACCAAAAAACATAAAAGAGACATGTATGCAAAAAGCACGGTCGGAGAGTGGCGGGGCGGGGCGGGGCGGGGCGGGGCGGGGCGGGGCGGGGCGGGGTGTGGCAGTGCCGGCCGCGGACCAGTATGGCGGCAGCCGGCATTTTATTAATGTATGCACGCGGACAGGCAGAGCCGGGGCAGGGCGGGGCGGGGCGGGGCGGGGCGGGGCGGGGCGGGGCAGGGCGGGCAGAGCGCGCGGCGCGGACAGCTGCCAGGTATAGCGGGGCAGGCGCGCGTCGCCACCGCGCCGCCAGTTTTTTTATATTTTTTTCTCTATTATTTAGGGACGGATGAGAGCGAATTGGGGAAAAAACGGGATAAAAAGGGGAGAGAGAGAGAGAGAGAGAGAGAGAGAGAGAGAGAGAGAGAGAGAGAGAGAGAGAGAGAGAGAGAGAGAGAGAGAGAGAGAGAGTCTGCGAGCGGCACGTGTGGACGGCTGGCGAAAATCCTGGCGGAGAGAGAGAGAGAGGGGGGAGGGGGAGAGAGAGGTCGGAGTGTCCGCACGAGCCTCCTCGTGCCCACGGCGCGGTGGTTTCTTTTTTAAGAAAAGGGAAATAAAAATAAATAAAAAAGGTGCAAGTGGACCTGACCTGAGTGTCGCGTGTGTAGGGTGGAGGGATGCGCAGCGCGCACCTCGCGCGAGGAGATGCACAGTATGCGAGGGGGAAACAACTCTGAATTTTGGTGTACAAATGTCGTGAATTTTTGTGAATTTTCATTGAATTTTTGTTCGAAGTTTTTCCTAAATTTTTGTGAATTTTTGTGAAAATTTCTGAATTTTTTTGAATTTTTCTGAATTTTTCTGAATTTTTCTGAATTACAAGGTGTACGAAAATGTTAGAGTTGTGTCCCCCTCGACAGTATGTGTATGGCTTTGTTCACACGCGAAGTTACAGTGAAACCTGCGTGACAATCTACTGGGAGTTACGGTTCATTTAACTACGAAACTTACGGTAAATTTTTACTGCAAGTTGCAGCGAAATCAACTGCAAGCTTTTAATCCTGCGTGATTAATTTTCCTGCTTTGAAAAAATCATTATTGACGGTAAGATTTTTACAGTATGTTACCGGGAATTTCGCCGTACGTTAGGATTGAATTTCTTACTGAAAGTCACGCTGCGGTAAAGTTCACTGTAAGCTTTTTATCAGTGCGCAATTAATTTTCCTTTTTCAAAAGTTGTTTTTTTCCCCCGTTTGTTTTTTGAAAATACTGAACGCGTCGCAGGGCTGGGCTGCATCTCCTGGGCGGTGGCTGCGCGTGGGGGGTCGGGGGGGTACTCACCCCCAGCGGGTGCGACAAGTCATCGTCATCCACCGAGCATGTGGCAAAGCAGATTCTAATGACGAGGCGAAAATTCAAACAATTTTTGAGTGGCTCGCGGTAAACTCTGTGTAGAGCATCGGCTACAGGGGGAGAGAGAGAGAGAGAGAGAGAGAGAGAGAGAGAGAGAGAGAGAGAGAGAGAGAGAGAGATGCGGTGTATAACGCTTGGTGGAGTATCCGTTATACAGTCAGTGGACGGGGCGGGGCGGGGCGGCCAACACTTTTGCAGGTGACTCTGCTCTTTCTCGTCATCTAGTTTCGTTTCACAATCATATATATTTATATAAATTTTTCAAGGTGTCAGAAGTAAATGCAAAAAAAAAGTAAATACAAAAGACAAAGAGAAAATTGGGTAGAAAAAATTCAACAAAAAATAATAAAAAAATTATTTAAAAAAAAATAATAGAGTGCATGGATTTGTTTGATTTTTGATACGTCCTGCTCTGACAGGCGGCCGTTGGCCCGCCCCGCCCCGCCCCGCCCCGGTTGCGCACGGCAGACATGTGCTCCACATTTTCGCCTCTTTTATGCAAAAAAGGTGCGGCGCGGGCGCGGGCTGCAGGGCACGCTTGCAGCTGTCGCGCGTTGCGAAAATGAGGGTCCAGCGCAAAAGCCATCGCGACGCCGGCCGGACGACGGTTTTTTTTCGCCTCGATATTCGTGTGTTCCGGCAGGACAAAAAAATATCTTTTTACATATATAAAGAGAGCCAGGGCTCGCGCCCGATCTTGTTGGGTAGGTAAAGGGGGGGGGGGGGGGGGGCAGACGGTGACCGGTGCGGTGCGCGAATCCGTTGGACCCTCCCCGGAGCGGCATCATAGGTTCCTTTGGCTTTTCGTCCGTTCGTTCTGGTCCACTTGGCACGCATGCAGGTCCACGCTCTAATTGACCCCTTGTCTGATCTGCATACGCGAGGGGTCCCCAAGGAGCCGCGGGAGAGGGGAAATAGTTATGGCAAGGAGGAAAGAAGGAGAGGAATCAGGGGGGAGGAAGGAAAAAAAATGGGGGGATCTTTTGCGCGAACGAGGAAACCGCTCGTGTTCGCAAGTTTATTATTATGATTGTCTCCTGTCCGGCCAGCCGTGTTATAGTTTGGGGTGACGCGCAGCCTGCCCCCCCGGGCACTGCGCCCTGCTCGCCCTGTTTTGCATGCCTGGCCGAAACTAATCGAAAACACATTTACTTTTCTCTGTGCGAGAGAACAGGAGGCAAACGAAACGGAAGAAAAAAAAAGTAAGGCGAGGCCCTACAGAAAAAAGAAATAAAAGGAGAAGAAAAGATGCATAATGCAGTCTGACAAGTCCACTTTTATATGCGCGCGTGGATAATTGCACGGAACTGTCGCGAAACGAGAGCAAGCGCAAGGCGACACGACTCTGCTGGTGACGACTGGACCAGCGAGTAGTAGGAGGCCGGCGGGAGGCTATAGGTCAGTACAACGGACAAAACCAGGCCCGGCCAGAGAGAGAGAGAGAGAGAGAGAGAGAGAGAGGGGGGGGGGGGAGAGGCACTGCAGCGGAATCTGACAGACGCGTCGACAGTTAGGCCGAGCGCTGAGGTGTGACACTTTAAATCGCAGACCAGTCCGGAGTCACAAAAAAATAATAATATAGAAATGGTTTTATTTGGATCTCCCTCTCCCTCTCACACACACTAGGGCTGAATTTTCAAAGCAATGTTCTGTAAACTTTTCACACATATCTTATGGGCAAATGTGCCTTGAATCTGTGCGCTAAAGAAAGGTGCCCCAAATGTAAGCGCAACATGTCGTACGAAGCAGGTGTCGACTTGATTCCGGTCAAGCTCAGCTCCGAGGTGTGTGAGGAGAGTGCTGCCAGAAGAGTAGGCAATGAGCCGTCCAAATACAGTAGAGTAAAGCGGGCTGCATCTGCGCCTACGCACTAGCAGGCTGCACCCCAGCACAGGTGCATACATGTTGCCTAGTTAGTAGGCAGTGTACTTATTGCCTACTTTTCCAGCAATACTGGCGTGTGACAGCGCCCCTGGCCCCGCCGAGCTCACCGGAGCCAGGGGATGCATCGCCACCTGCCGTCGCCGTCCAGAAGCCCCCCAAGCGGACTCCGGGCCCTATAATCACGAGCAGCGCAAAGAGCCCAGCCCCCTAGACTTTATTCGGAAACATCTCGAACCAACATTTTAATTATTCGGATAATATTATGCGCAAGTAAATAAGTTTGATAATTACACAGTCATTGAAAGCCGCGCGTCGTGCGCGCTGCTAGCTGCTCTCCTTTTTATCTCGTTTACTCAGCGTGTAATGGAGAGTGAGAGGGAGAGGGGACGGGTGGGACACTTTGAGAGAGAGAGAGGGATAGAGAGAGAGAGGGGGGGGGGATCATAAAGAATTAATTTGTGTTATCAGGCAGGCAGTGAGACAGGCAGGCAGGCAGGCGGGGCCAGAGCACGTGACAGGCGCGGGCCAATGGCTCGCCTGGAGCTCCTGCACTGGAGGGGGCTGGCCACGGCCTTCCAGGAATCGCTGCTGCTACCCAGTCCTTCAATCAGGCAGCAGTCACGTTACAGGACAGGGCAGTGGAGACTGACCGAGCACTGGAAAAACACTCAGTGTGCAAATGTATTAATTTTTTAAAATAAATTTTACTTAATCACTCCTTGATACTTTCTGTGTCTTTGCCCTGGATTTTCTTAAGCTTATCTTCTGTGAATTTTTGATAATTTTCCGTAATGTGTTTCCTGATATTGTTTGATTTTTTTCTAAATTTTTAATCATTTTTCGGGATTTTAAATTTTGAGGTGTACAAAATTTCTCCCTCGGGTGAACAACTTGAATGTTTTCTGTTTCAGAGAAAAGTCAAGAGGATTCAGAAATATTCAAGAAAAATTACTGGGCTCAAAGAAATTAAGCAAAAACCATCAGATACACTACAAAGAAGGATGAAAGTGTAGTGTTCTGGTTGGACCGTCTATTTTGTAGTTTCGAGTACACGGTAAACCGGCATGCCTACCTACCGAAACTTGACCAGGAGTGTATAAAATTATTGATAATATATGCGCGTTATACGGAGCAGTACTATTGAATACAAACACAAACATTCCGTGCGCCCCTCCGCCTCCGCGCCCCAACCAGGTCACACGTGGCGCGTGCGACGCTACGCCCCCCCCCCCCCTTCCCTCCTCCGCAACTTGGCTCTTAAACTAAACACGCAGCTCTTCAATTATTCGCTCCTGTTCGCCTCGATGGTAGGAAAAGGGGCGAACGAAGGTTTGGGGGTAGGAAGGAGGTGGGGGGGAGGGGGGGAGGGGGGCGTTAGACATTGATGCCCCCACCGAGTCCGACAAGCCGCGACCGCTATAGGGCTTGAGCCGCGGGGGGAGAAGGGTAGTCGTGAGGGGGGAAGAGGGGGCACGTTGCATTATTTCGCGAGCACATGGCAATCCCCCAGCCACGCGCATGGGGCGGCCCTCGGCAACGACAACGACCCCTCCAAAGAGGACCCGCGATTTGCATATCGAAAAGGAAAGAGCTATCATGGGCATAAGTGCGAGGCGGGGCGGGGGGCCTAAGTCCAGTGTGCTACGGGTACAGCCGCGGCCCTGCCAGGGCGGGGGGCATGTTCTATGCATGTGCTCGCTCACCCCACCACTGGAAAAACTAACGTGACCAGTTTTAGTCACACACTACGTAATGCGACCTCAATTTACGTCACAAACGTGACCGAAACTACGTCACACCACACATGCGAGCTCCCCAGGACGTCACACTTGCATTTGTTCACATTAGTTTTTCCCCCGTGATCTCTCTGTGGAAAAAGCGAACACTTGTAGGTGTGAATCTCGATTCGTTCGTACACCAAGCAAAGGTGTGAATTCCGCGCACACTAGAAGGGGCAAGTGCGCGAGAGAAAAATGACATACACCTATACCAGGTAGACGCACGTTAAAAACGTGTAAATTTGAGTAAAATTTAAATTTGGCTCGGCAAACAAAATTGCGTCACTCACACCGTGGCGGCGATTAGGAATGCACCCAAAAGATTGTGTTCTCAATTCAAGAACATTGCCTTAAAGTTTTTAGAACACTGTTCTTGATTTCTGAAGTTTAACTTGGTTGAATGACGAAATGCGCTTCACTTAAGCAAAATGTTTCTAAAACTGAACACCGAAAAATTAAGAATATAGTTTCCTGGGTGTGCGGCCTACCCTACCGCGTGGCCGCGGCGCGGGCCGGGCCGGGCCGGGCATGGCCGCGCTGAGCGCAGAGCAGCCCGGCTCTGATTGGCGGGCGGGGCGTGGAGTGGAAGGGTTAGGAGTGGGGAGGCGAGGCGGTCCTGCCGGGAGGGAAGGGTTAGCCGCTGCCGCTATGGTCGTGGGAGGGGGAGGGGAGGGGCGGCACAGGCGGTGCAGGACAGGCCGGCCGAGCGGCGTCCATTCCGACGTCATGTCCGTCGCGTTACTCTGCTCTGCCCCCGCGGGGAGGGAAGTCCACGTGGAATCCACGTGGTAACCTTACACACTCCCGGGCGAGCCACCCAATCCTGGCCTTGTATTGAGGACTTGATTCCAGACCTGCACCACCTTAAAAATAGGTATGTTTTCCTTGCGATTCGAGTCCAAAGACTTGATTCAAGTTCATGAGTCTTGAACGCGTTCAAGGCTATAGTCTTGATTCAATAAGACTTCCATTTTTTCTGGGTGTGTACAGTACCTTTAAGTACATTGCTGTGTACACTGAAAATTGGTTGGCGTCTAAAGACGCCAAAATCTTGGCGTCTTAAGATGCCAAAATCTTGGTGTCTTAAGACGCCAAATCTTGGCGTTCTATGACGCCAAATACGTCCTGAGGACGCCAAATTTTGGTGTTCTCCTAGAGGACGCCAGTATTTGGCGTCTTTGAACGCCAAAATTTGGCGTCTTTTGACACCAACATTTGGCGTTCAGAGAAGAACGCCAACTTTGCCCTCAAAAGACGCCACGCAGTTTTCAGTGTAAGTCTATAAACATACACTGCTCGAGCACGAATTGGTAAATACTAAAGCATAATTTCAAATTTCAAATTCAAAATCTCGAGGAGGAAACAACTCAGAATTTTAATGTGAAATAAATTCTCATTGAAATTTTAGCAATTTCTGCTTTAAGTTTTTCTGTTCTTTTTTTTTGTAAATCTGAATCTACATGATTTTTTTCTAAACTTTTCTGTTTTGCGAATTTTTCTGAATTACGAGGAGTACAAAAATTTCAGAGTTGCCCCTCCTCCTCCCCCCCGCCCGTCGCAAAATCTGCTAAATCCAGCCACGCCCGCGGGTCTTGCCGGTCCGCGTGGTCCAGGACCTCGGCGGGTCGGGGCCGGGCCTGTATCGATCCGATCCAGAGCATAGCAGGATAGACAATGGCTGGTGACTGTCGCCGCTGCCCCGCTCCGCTCGACTTTGCTTCAGAGAGACAATGCATCGGACCACTTTCACTCTCTCTGTCTCTCGTCCTCTCTTTCTCCGAGCAGGCCAAATACACCGTGTTCGTGATACAGCAGCAGCTCGCTGACCCCGGCCCGAGGTGTGGAGCAGGACGACAATGACCTAAGCTTTAGTGAAGTAGGCAATAGTCACGCGTAGCCCCAACCATTGCCTATCCGTCAGGCGTTTTGTTCCGGGGTCTTAGTATTGTCAGGACGCCAGCGTCCCGCGTGCACAGAACTCAAGTCCTCGGTTGTATGAATTTGGAAATAAATATTTCTCTATTTCAATAAAGACGATTCTCTGGGTGAGGCAGGCGGCAGGCGCAGGTACCGCCCGCGCTTCGCTACACAGGTTATGCGAGGACTTTTCGCCTGCTGACTTTGGCAACACTGCGCTCTAGATGCAGCAGCAGACATTCCGTCGCTGTTCGCCGTCTGCGCGCGTGTACTCGAAAACGAGCGTCCATCTTTCTCCAGGGCGCGAGCGGCGGCGGCGCCCTGGACTCCAGCCTACTGGACACACACACACACACACACACACACACACACACACACACACACACGAGAGGGGAGACAAAAAACCACGTGATAGATGAAGGGGAAGGGTGCGTGACACCCCCATCGAGCCGGACAACAGTAAAAAAGCGCTAAGGCTTTCGAGAGGCCGCCGCCCTGGGCTGCAGGCAGCGGGGGAGGCGCAGCAGAGAGAGAGAGAGAGAGAGAGAGAGAGAGAGAGAGAGAGAGAGAGAGAGAGAGAGAGAGAGAGAGAGAGAGAGAGAGAGAGAGGCTGGGCGAGCAGGAGGGTGACCAGAAGGGTGATGCAGCCCATTGGACGGGGGTTGCAGTCGTCCGGCATTGGCCAGCCCAGCCCGACACAACCCTCGCCTCGCTCTCGCTGCACGCTCACCCCTCTCCCTCCCTCCCTCTCTCTCCCTCCCGCTCTCTCTCTCTCTCCCTCCTCAGTCACCCCGCGGTCCTGGTCCTCCCCCGCGCCGCCGTGCCGGAGGGTGCGTCCGTACGGGCGGGGCGGGGCCGGCAGGGCGCGGGGGGCCGTCCGGAAGCAGCGAGCCTTCCCTGACCCCACCGCCAACACTCACGGCCATTCATATATTTTTATTTTTTTTGAACAAAAATAAAAATTGAAATACTCTTTATGATAAAAGATGAAATTCTAGGCTGGCAACTTCACTGGAAAACCTCAGTGAGTGTGGAACACTTACGGATGTGGCACACGAGGACAAGTAAATTTTCCTGGAAATTTATCACACACTTTTAATATCAAGCGTACGATGCGGAAATTCAACGAAATCTGGCGTCGCATCACATGGTGTGACGCAACTTGAGGTCGCCTCACCTCACGTGGTGCGACCGAACCTGGTCATACCAGTCGACATTGGTTTTTCCAGTGCACAACTCTGGGCGCCATGCGGCGCCATGCACGTTGCACGTCCTGCTCCCCGCCTTTCAGCACGTCACGTCAGACAGGCCGGGCCGGGCGTCCAGCAGGCTTCTGTCTCCCCATTGACGTGCCCATGCTCCCGCCCCGCCAGTGTTTGTGTAGTGGGCATTGGGAGCAAGCCATGCGTGGCCGTGGCTCGAGGACGCGCCGCGGCGCACCGCGCAGCTCAGCTCGCAGCGCCACCTGCGCGGGGCGGGGGCGGCGCGCAAACCACGTGCGTGCATACCGACAGTCGCTTATGTACGGCACGGTAAAACTGTCGTCTTGGTTTTCAAGACGTTTTGGAAAAATCAAGACCTGGTCGTTTTTCAAGACATTGCTCTTGTTTTTCGTCTTGAAAAAGTGGAATAATTTCAAGACGATGTCTTGAAAACCAAGAGCAATGTCTGGGGAATCGTCCTGGTTTTCAGGACCTTAACGAAAGGTTTTCCAAAACGTCTTGAAAATCAAAAAAAGTTGTCTTGAAAACCAAGACGCCAGTTTTACCGTGCGGTCCCTCGCACCGAGAAAATATCAAAAGGGGAGGGGGGGCGATTCATGTATTCTTGGGTACCCTTTGGCCTCACGGCAAAAGAAGTGTCCGGTCCGGGTTTCCCAGGCCCGCCCTGGAGAAAGAGGATATCCTCAGCTAGCTGAGGCCCGGCGCCACACTGCAAACCCGCTGCACCTGAGAAGGAGCACAGGAGCGCGTGAGTGCGAGAGAGAAGAGAGAGAGAGAGAGAGAGAGAGAGAGAGAGAGAGAGAGAGAGAGAGAGAGAGAGAGAGAGAGAGAAGAGAAAGAGAGATGGGAGCAGGGAGTGAGTGAGTGGTGCGACAGAGAAGCACAAAGATAGTTCAACAGAGATGTCTCTGCTGCACACACACACACGCGCATACAGTAGCGCAGGACTCCTGAGCCCGCTAGACCGCGCAGCGGTCAGCTTCGGCGGCGGCGCAGGCGCCAAAAAATAGAACAAAAGGCTTCTTGTCGAGAGAAAACTATAGGCTGTCGGGCTAGGCCTGGCCTGTCGGGCTGGGCTGTCGGGATGTCACACGGAATGAGGGCGCGGTGCGGCGCGGCGCGGGGCGGGGCGGGACAAAGGGGGACGCACTGCAGCTCAGCTCAGCTCCGCGACGTGCACGGCGCACGGCACCACAGTAGTCATGACGGGACGGCGCTTCCCGGAAGAGGGCCAGGGCGCACCGGCGCGGTGCAACGAGATGGCACCACAACCGGCTTTTCCTTTTGATGCATTTTTAAAACAAGTTTTTTTTTTCTTTTTTTCATAATTTTGCTTTTTTATTTGCACTATTTTTTGTCATTTTTCTCTTATTTAACCGTGGTTTGTTAGGGTTCCCACATTATGGCTCCTGGCATTTTCCATATAACTTTCCAGACGAAATTTTAAAAATTTCCACGATTTTTCCGGAGACATAAGGCAATTTTGAGCTGTGATCTCACTGGCATTTTCAGACCGAATTTCCGCCTTTTTGGCCTTCACCAGGCCAGATAGCTCCTGATACCGAATTTATCCATGACAGTCCCAGCAATTTCCATGACTTTCCATGACCACTTTTTTTTCATGACTTTCCAGGTTTTCCAGACTTGTACAAATCCTGTCTTTAGGTTTTTATCAACGCAGATTGTTTAAAAAAAAACAAAAACACACAACTCGGGCCTGAGTGGCGGTGGGCCCCGGTGAGCGTCCAGCGCGCCCTGACTGACCTGCCCACACGCTCGGCGCCGTATGCAAGTTTGATGGAGTCGGGTCGGTGTCTGGTGGCGTCGCGGCGCCCTCTTTTAGCATTGATCATCACCGGCCCAGCAGGACGACCACGCGAGGAGCGAGTCGCAGGACGACCAGAAAATATAAAAGATAAATCGTAGACGTGATGGTTATAACTTTACTGTTTCGAAAAAAGAATTACCCGCAAAGTAACTTAACAATGTGTAAAACAATAACTTGAGAGGTATTTACGACAGATTGGAATGCTCAGTGAACGTGTTCAGGACGACCAATGAAATTTAGTGACGTTAATCCTACTCGTGTCTGAACAACCATATTGTGAAAACTTTGTGGCGAGAGCGACGGTGTACTGTTCCCATGACAACATTTTAGATCTCTTTCAAGTCAGAGTTTTGTACACAGAGGATGCAGTGACGCAGAGGAGGGCCCGGCCCGTGCGGGCAGCAGGGAGAGGGCCACGCCATACGGGCAGATGGGGGAGAGAGAGAGAGAGAGAGAGAGAGAGAGAGAGAGAGAGAGAGAGAGAGAGAGAGAGAGAGAGAGAGAGAGAGAGAGAGAGAGAGGAGGGAGCGAGGTGGATGCGACGTTGACAAACGAAACTAGAGAAGACTCTAAGATTGGGGGAGAGAAAGGGGATGATGGACGCCGCCCCCGCGCCGCCCCCGCGCCGCCCCCGCTGCACTGAGGCTCAGGCAGAGGGATGCCTTCCCCGCGCCGCCACCGCCGCCGCCGCCGCGGGCCATCCAGTGAGTCGTTATTGATTGGGTCCGGGGGACGTTGCACCGCCCCCATTGGTCAGCGGCGCGCGGTCACGTGACCCGAGGGAAGGAAGGGCTGCAGCCGCCGGGCCGGGCCGGGCCGGGCGGGAGGGAAGACTACAGCACCGCATGCGTCATACAGATACACTGGAAATACAAGTCACTCACCGGCAGAGAAATGTTTCACTCCGCTCGCCCATAGCAGGTGTGTGTATAATTTGTCGGTGTGCAAAAAACTTGCGCGATATTCGTGCACATGGATTTATCCATAGTCCTTTTCCCAGTTTTATTTCTTTTGTCACGATCACAATTGATTTTGCGGGTCAAAACCACAGAAAGGACTCATCGCTCCTTTCGAGGTGTGTCGATTAAATTCTTTCTCTAGGGTCTATACAGTACAAACGTATTAACGATCGCCTTTTAAAAGTGAGAATTCTAACCTTTGAGTTTTCAATGATGAAACTTATTCCGTCATGCTTTTTTTTTTCCACTTCTTTTCTAAATTTGGTTGAAACAAAGATTGGCTGTATAGGGAGCTGTTGTAGAAAATGTATACCCTCGCGGTGGACCGCTCGGCAGCGAGAAAATAAGGTCTCGAGAAAAAGATAAGGGAGAAGGAGAGAGAGAGAGAGAGAGAGAGACAGAGAGAGACAGAGAGAGACAGAGAGAGACAGAGAGAGACAGAGAGAGAGTGTGTAACCCGAGCGCGATGCGTGTGTCTTGGCCGGCCAACCGTCCAATTACAGGCGAACAAAAGCCGATCAATAATTTTGTAAACAAGACGGGGGCGGGGCGGGGCGGGGCGGGGCGGGGCGGCTGAGTTTGCGTTGTGAGTCGATCACTTCCGTTACGGATCGGTTTTTGGGTAGGAATGGTCGGGAAACGGGCGAAATGAGAAGGGAACCGCAGGCCAGGGCCAGCAGCACGCCGCGCCCCGCTTTGTTAGTCGCGCCCGCCCCGCCCCGCCCCGCCCCGCCCCGCCCCGCCCCGCCCCACCCCGCCAACCCCCTCACGTGTGTGAGGACAGCGCCGGCCCACCGCGACAAACGACATCGAAATTACATCTGAAATAAAGCGGAAAACGGTTTCAGGAACACGCCCCTCCCTCCCCCTGCCCCCGCCCGGCCAGGGCCTCCGCACACAACCCACTAATCTAGCGGATAGGGTTATTAAACCGGTGGTGTGCCTAATGGCGCCCGCCGGGCCGCCCTCCCCAGTGCTGCCGGGAGAGTAGGCAATGAGTAGCCTGGGCACAAGGGAGTGAAGCGGGCTGCATCTGCACGCCTGCAGCCTACTAGCAGGCAACACCTCAGCACGCAGGTGCGAGCATGCTGCCTAGTAGGCAGGCGTAGACGCAGCCCGCTTTCCTCATCTGTGTTTAGGCTACTCATTGCCTACTTTTCTGACAATACTGCCACCCGCCCGCCCGTACAGCAGGGTGCTAAGCGTTTAGTGGGTAAGAGAGCTCGAAGCACTGTGACCAGGGTCGGGCTGCGACCCTGCGACCATCTTGCGACCATCTCGAAACTCCATTTTTTTCCTACCTAGATTTTATCATGTATCCAACTTAGTTTTTTCCCCCCAACTATCTTTGGGTATTTGTAATTTGTGATTTGATGTTGTAAACTTGCAATCGGTCTCGTAAATTTAGGAAAGCCAATTTGCGTTCGTTTAAGAATGACAAGTCAACACTTAGCAAGTGCCACTAAAATTGGGTTATTTTAAAATTTGATATCGTAACTCCACGTCACTGCTCATGAAAAAAAAATTTCCCGCTACCCCCATCCAAACATTTTCAGGCGAAGAAGTGCCCCGTCTATACGTGGTGCATAGCGACGTCGCCGCCCGCGCTCCCAGGGGCTCCGGGGGCGTCGTGGCGTGGCGCGGCGTGGCGGGGCGTGGCGTGGCGCGGCGCGGCGTGGCGTGGCGTGGCGGCCCCGCCCCCTCAATGCATAGCAAGCAGTCGAGGGGCCCAGCCGTGCGGTGCGAGGTGAGCTGATGTGGAGTAATTACACTGCGCGGGGCGCGGCGGGGCGGGGCGGGGCGGGGCGGGGTGCGGGCGTACCTCTTCACACGCCAGCAGGGTCGCGCCGCGGTGGACCCCGAGGACCGCGTCGGCCTCACCGGCGGGGCGGGGGCGGGGCGGCCAGGAACGGGTAATGCGGTGCTGAGCTGAGCGAGGAGCTCAACACTCAGAAGGGGCCGGGCCGGGCCGGTCAGCTGGCCTGGGCGCGGCAGATGGGCCTCAGCATGAGCAGTATTAGCTAATCTAAATGAAATAGCCCCCCCCCCCCTTCCCCCCGCCCCGTACCGAAAAGCTTTTGGACCCGCCCCGCCCCTGCCTGCACCGCGCGTGCAAGTCCCCGACCCGACCGGGATAGATACACCGGAGACCCGCAAGTGTGTGAGTGAGTGTCGCACACTTGTAGGCGCGAGCATTCGTTATACACTTGCGGCCGGCCACTCAAACGTGGCGGCATGAGGAGCGAATTGTTGCCACGGACGCTATGAGTAAGGCGGTCATCGCTGCTGCGGAAAGGAAAATACGTCTCAAAAATAAAACAACTATGGAAACTTGGTAAAAAAAATAACAATAACGAAGTAAAAGACAGTTTACCCAATTAATTGTAATAATAAAAATTAAAAGCGTGCCTTGGCTCTCATTTCGAGTGCGTCGCGGCCGCTGAGCAGCCGCTGCGTGCGAACACCATCAAGTCAACAAATTAAAAGTTTCGCTAGAGCAATAAGGAGCCCCGGGGGGGGGGGGGGGGGGCAGGCCGCCTAGCGCAAGGGGCTCGGCTGTGTGGTATTAAAAGTCCCCGCGCCCAGCTGGAGGGTTTAATTACTTGCAGTAGTTCATCAAGACGAGCGCGCGGCGCGAGCGAGAGAGTGCAGGGGCCAAAGAGACCTACCTCGCCCCTACCTCCACCCCCTACCTCCCCTCTTACCTCTTCCCCCTACCCCTACTCCCCTACCTTGCCCCCGCCCCTACCTCGCCCCTTACCTCGCCCCTTCTCTTGCCCCTACCTCGCCCCCTACCTCTCTCTCTTCCTCGCCCCCTGGCTCGCCCCTACCTCGCCCCCTACGTCATCCCCTACCTCTCTCTCTACCTCGCCCCCTACCTCGCCCCTACCTCCCCCAGGTCCCGCCCCTGCAGCCGAGGGGCACGCGCCCACATGCAGGAGCCGCGCTGCACTGGTGTGTATTATAGAGATGTGATGCGGCGGGGAAAATAAATAACCCCCGGGGATAAGGAGCGCCCTAACCCTACCTCTCACACACACACACACACACACACCTTCATCTTTTTCCCCTTTCCTCCCTAAAAAAAAGAGGATCCCGTCCTGCCCTGCCCCGCGTGCCCACGCGATAAAAAGGTCGACCCACAATAAAGGAGTAGTGGTGATGGAGATAGAGAGGAACGATGAGAGAGACCGAGAGAGAGAGAGACAGACAGGGGGGATCATAAAAAGAAGAGTCGCACCCGTGGGCCTCGCGCGCGCACACGCACACAGACACACACACACAGAAGTCGGCGGTGCTGGCAGACGCGGAAAAAGGGTTCCACTTATACCTGTTCGCGTGCCTCTCTGGCCGCCCCGCCCCGCCCCACCCCGCCCCGCCCCGCCCTGCAATTCGGCGGCGTCCCACGCGGCCCGGCCCAGCCCGGCGGCTGGCCCACGGGAGGGGCATCATTAAAGGCATGACGATTGTACCGGTGGCGGTGAAGCCTTTCTCTGACGCGGCCCCGCAGACAGACGTCCTGGTGCCGCGCCGCGCCGCGCCACGTCCCTGACGGGTGTCACACCGTCACCGCACCCCGCCCACATCCCGTCCACACGAGGGGGAAACAACTCTGAATTTTAGTGTACAAATGTCGTGAATTTTTATGAATTTTTATTGAATTTTTGCTCGAATTTTTCCGATTTTTTGTTGTATTCTTTTGAATTTTTCTGGATTCCATAGTTGTTTCCCCCTTGCGTCCACACCCGTGTTGCCTGCAGGAAACTAGGCAAAAAGCGCCCAACACAGCCGTGTGGAGCGGTTGGTATCAACGCCTGCCCTGTCCACACCGCGCGCGCCTGAGGGAGGTCCAGTGTCGCCAGAAAAGTATAGGCGATACGTCGCCTGTTAACTCAGAGTGGAGTAAAGCGGGCTACATGCATCTGCGCCTGCCCACTAGGCAGCACCGCATAGCACACCAGCGTACATGTTGCCTAGTAGGCAGGCGCAGATGTAGCCCACACTACTTCACTATGTGTTTGGGCAATGTGTTGCCTACTTTTCTGGCAACGCACACCACGAGAGTGCCACTCAATTGCAAGCGAGTATTTTTTTTTCTTTTTTTTTCATTTTGAAGGCAAGCGAAAGCCCGCAAGCCCACGCGTACTAATAAAAGCTTACGGTGATTTTTCAGTGTATGAGCTACGGTGTGGCGGGGCGGGGCGGGGCGGGCGCCCTTTGGCCGCCCTGATGGCCGTTGTGATCATGATCAGAGAGTTCTTGATGAGGGCGCCCTGGCCGTCCCCTCAGCGCCTGCCTGTCCGGGACACACAAGGCCGCGCAGCGCAGAGCAAGGGCTCCAAGACGCGACGCGCCGATGTGCTCCGTCCCCGTCACGGTCCCCCGCCCCGCCCCGCCCCGCCCCGCCCCGCCCCGCCGACTGGGGGTCGGGGGAAAAAGACGATGCAATGTGTCATTATAATACTTCCGTGGATGTGGAAAGATGGGGGCCGATAAGGGTTCGGTGTGGCGGGCTTGCATGCGTGCTGGGGTGGGGCGGGGTGGGGCGGGGTGGGGTGGGGTGGGGCGGGGCGGGGTGGGGCGGGGCGGGGCGGGTGACGGACGCGTGAGTGCGGATCTTTGGCAGCTGCACCGCCCCCCGCGCCGCCCTGCCCCTCCCTTGGTGATTAGGCCCGACTGACTCGCCCCGCCCCGCCCCGCAGCCCGCACCCCTTTCCGCGTCGCTCACTCTAGGACTAGACGAGCACCCCGTGTGTGGGCCAAAGCATCAACTATGGGATCGATCCTCATAAAAAGAATTAACAAAGTAGAGTTTTAATATCTTTCAAACAAAAAAAAACAAAAAAACTTATTAAAATACAAATGAATATATAGGCGACGCGTCGACTCACGTGAGCCAATATTGCCTACACTGTTAATTTGGGATGCTCAGAAATTGCAGTGTTTAAATATTGGGAAAACTTTAGGCAAAAAACCCTCAGACATGGACGAAGTCTTTAGAAAAAATTGAGGGGACTTTCCACATTCTTTCATGAGGCATCCTCAAAATCTGAAGAGTTTTCCTGAAATTACGGGAGCTCCTCAAAGTCCCCCGCCCCTCAAAACAAAATCAGATATTGTTTTCATCGGGCGAGCGGGCGACGAGGTTGCTCAATGGAGCCAGAGAGATTCCTCATCTGAATAAGGCGACCTGCTGAACGGTATGGGGGTCACGGAGGTGGAGGGGGTGGGGGGGGGGGGGGAGGCTCCCAATGAATGTCGTGGTCGTGGTCGTCGTAAAAGGTCGCGGCGGGGGCTGCGGGGGCCCCCCGAGGGGTAAGGCCCCCGGTGCGCCCATCCCCTTCGCCTTTTCCATTTCGCGGGCGCCCCGCTGCTCACCCCAAGGACCCACGAGTTTCTCATCGCGGCTCAATGACTCCGCGGCGAGGCGAGGCGAGGCGCGCAAGTATAGGACGCTACTGCAGAGTGTATTGCGGCTTGGGGCCTTGCTGTTCAGCGCAAACCAAAAGAAAAAAAATATTTAAAAAAACAAGTCGTTCTTTTGGAGGGAAGGCCGCGGGGTGGCCTCCGCCGCTGCTTTACAGCGCTATATACGAACACATTCATAATCAGGGTGTACAAAACATTGGTCACTTTGTGCGTTTTTGCGGCCCGCCGCCCGATCATCAGTGACTTTTGAAAGGGTCGTCAGTCACATGACAAATGGTTCATCACAGTGTGACGAAAGATTCATGCCATGTGACGAAATATTCATGTCATGTGACGAAAGATTCATGCCAAGTGACGAAATGTATGTCATGTGACGACTGTTTCATCACGACAGCTCTTGTGACGAAATATTCGTAGCAATATTTATCGTCACATGACAATTTGGTTTAACAGTGCGCGGCGTGACGGGCGCCTCAGGGGACAGGACAGGGCAGGACGGACAGGACGGCGGTGCGTGTCGGGCGGCCCGCGCGCGCCGAGGACGCCGTCAAGGGGCGCCCGGCCCGGCCCGCAGACACCTGGCGGCACGCGAAGGTCGCCGTCAATCTGCACGCCGTCCGCCCCGCCCCGCCCCGCCCCGCCCGCCACATCTGCGCGGGGAAATGCCAGTAAGTAGGCAAACAATCCCTCGAGCATCTCCGCCTGCCTTCTAGGCAAAATCTCCACACATAAGACTACCTATTGCCTAGCTTTTCCATGAGAAATGTCGTAAAGTAACAATAGCAAATTGTAAAATTACAAAATTTTAAGAACACATGGTATTGACGGACGTAGGTCACAAGCGCTACAGATCACAACCGCTACAGGTCACAAGCGCTACAGCTCTCTAACGCTACGGGTCGCAAGCGCTACGAGTCACAAGCGCTACAGCTCGGTAGCGCTACGGGTCACAAGCGCTACAGCGAGAATCCAATTTCTCAAAATTGGTCGATGACTTTTGGATGGCATTGCAGCAGTGAACTCACGAGATTAAGTTCTACCTCTCTGCCAACTCTTATCAAAATCGTATAGAAAATTTCGGTTTTGCATAAGGGGCCGTGCTGATAAAAAAAAAAAAATGGGATCCTGAGACAAATCCATAAGGCTACTTCGTGCCTAAAAAACTTACGCGGTTTTTGAACCACTTCCCGCCCAGTGCTATGAGCAGCGACGATACCAATGACGCTACGCGGCCGGCCGAGCACTGACCGGAGAGCAGGCGCACTCATGACACCGGGTTCGTTTCCTCGGTGACTGTGGCTTCTCGCGCAGCATGACTCCTAGTGGTCCGGCATCTGGTACCGTGGCGTCGTAGCCGTGCCGGCATAGTGTCCGCGCGGAGAGTCGCAGGACGGAGGTTCGAATCTTACCAAAACATTTAATTTTTCTGAGGACAACAATTTGGAGAGTGGAATTCAAGCCCCCTATCTCAACCGAGCTCGCTCGTGGAATAGCCGACGGTCTAGTGGTCTAGTGGTGCCGCGAAAGCCGTGGGGTGTCTGTGAGACTCGGCACATGGGGCCTGGTTCAAACCCAGGTAGGTTCTTCACTGGTAGCGACAGCGGGTTGCCAGGAAGTTCCGTCCCATGCCCACGACTGGGGGTCGGTAGTGGGGTCATAGGGCCCAGAATCTGGCTCCAAAAATAGCTATTCCATGCTCTGGGGACAGGGCAGTTCGGTTAACCACCGTACGACTAAATCTGACAGTACGGGGATCAAATCTGTCGAATTGCGCGACAGGATCGCGGCCAGAAAAGCACCGGTTCCCATAAGAACACCGAAGTAGTTGGCTGCCACGGGGGTAAAGCCCTGTGCCTGGCGGGAACCGCAACCTCCTCGAGGTTTACTGTCGCAAAAATTTTCCATGTTTTCACGCCACGTGCGTAATTTTTCAGGGTTTAGCTCGGCTCGGCTCGGCTCCGCCTAACGCGCGGATTCTCGCTGTAGCGCTTGTGACCCGTAGCGCTACCGAGCTGTAGCGCTTGTGACTCGTAGCGCTTGCGACCCGTAGCGTTAGCGAGCTGTAGCGCTTGTGACCTGTAGCGGTTGCGATCTGTAGCGCTTGCGAGCCACTCCTGTATTGACTTGCGATTCTCAATCGAGCACAAATAGGCTTTCGTAAATTTACGATTCCGATCGCTAAGTTACAACACCGTTCGTAATGCACAAATTACGAAAAAATTCGTAAACTTACAGGTAAATTTTTTACAGTGAGGAAGGGGTGAGCCCGTGCCCGGCGGTGGAGTGCCTAGGCGATAAATTACCCGCCTATGGCCACAGCCCGCGGTCCGTCGACCGATTGGATACTAATAGATAAAAAGGGAAGAGCAAACGAGAGAATCATAAAAAAAAAACAGCACAAAACACGCGCTTATGAAGGAGGTGAGCTCCGAGCTGAGCAAGGGGTGAGGGTAGAAGCGGGTCCCGCCCGCCCGGAGCGGAGCGGCTGCGGATCCGCTAATAGTCCTGTGGACTGAATGGGGCGAGCTCGGGCGCGGCCACCAACGGGTCCTCAACACGTCATAAAATAAACTCACGGGAAAATCATCTCCCATCTCTCGACAGACAGAGACATCTTGCTTTTTATTTCACTTTCTTAAAATATCTCACTGTGAAAAATAGTTGTAGGTTTACGGGGAAATTTTCCACCAAGTACATACAGTTGTAAGATTACAATTATTCCAAATCGTAAAATTACAAGCACTACTACATATCGGATTGAAATTCATTCACGAGCAAAAATAGGTCCTTCGTAACTTTACAACATATTCCGTATATCGTGATCTACAAAACGATATTTTTCACAGTGCTTTATCGCTCGTGTAGATGCCCCCCAGTGATGCGAAAAGGGTTGGAGAGGACAGCTAGCGGCGCAGGCAGACCTGCGCGCGGGGCGGGCCGGGCCGCCGGGATCCTGCCTTATCTCCGACTGACTCTTGTACCTTCTGCGCCGCCCCGCCCCGCCCCGCCCCGCCCCGCCCCGCCCCGCCGCTCCACCCGTTGGGCCCGGCGCGCTGCCGCCGCCGCCGCCGGGGTGGGTCAGGACGATAAGGGACGGGAAAAGGGCAAAAAGATGGATGGTGATGAGGACGAAATAACGAAACGACGAAACAACAACAACAAATGAGTCAGGGGTGGGGGGGACTCCCCTCCCCACTTTCCGCTGCAGGGAAATAGCTTCAAAGTATTGATTTTCGAGCTTATCGATGAACTAAGATGCATAAGTTTCGAGTTTCGGTGACTTTTTTTTGAGAGAATTTCGGGTGACCTCCGACAAAGTTTGATGAACCTCGGTGAACTTTAACCTAACTTGAAACTTGAAAATCAAGAGACCTCGCAGAGATATTTCAGTAAACTTGAGTGCACTCAAATCCATTGCGTACACATGTTTCGGTGGATCCTACCTCCGACCTTCCCTCTCCCGCCTCCCCCGCCCGCCCCGGCTTCGCGGCATCGAAAAATCCTCGGCACTACCAGGAAAACCAAATCAGACAGGTGAAGGATGATCGAACGCCCCAAAACGCTAACCATACACCGGGGTTAAATTGAAATCATACAACAATTATGATTCCGAACTGGTTTTCAATTACGCTGTGAAACGCCAACACGCTCGTCAGTAGTACGGCGTCCGATTCCTCACCTGCTGTCCGCAACAACCTTGCTCACTTCCAGGTACACGACATGCATGACCTGCCGCCGGAGCGCGCCCCGCCCCGCCCCGCCCCGCCCCGCCATACCTCCACGCAAACAGCCGCCAGGTACATTTGACCCGCGCTAACGACGAGGCACAATAAAAAGGGTTGCGGTGTCGGCCTAACCTCACCTAACCTCTCTCCCCGCGTGCTGACTTCCCCCTCTTCTCTCTTTTTTTTTTTGGCCTTCTTTCTTTTTAGTTTTGCTTTCGCCACCGTGACACATTACGCGGCACCTGCAGCCGTAGTTATATCCGCAAACACCACAACCCTTCCCGGGTCCCCGCCCCGCCCCCCCCCCCCCCCGCCCCCCCCCGCCCCGCCCCGCCCCCCCGCTCGCACGCCTCCCCTCCCTCCCTCCATTACCCCTTTGGCACGCGCGGCCCGTAACCCTTCACACCAGCACATCAACATCAACAACAAAAAACACGATGCCCACTTTTTTTTTTACTCCCCTCTTGCATCCTATCCCATCCCCTCCGGCTTACATACCCCGTTCCTCGACTAAATATATCTTTATATAAAATCTTTGGATGTACCGCCGGAGGGGCGCCTCGCCGGTGCATCACGCGTGTAAACGTCTGTTTTGTCACGCGTCACGCCGCGTTACAACCCTTTAACGCGCGCGCCGCACCGGCAGGGGGATAACGAGCTATGGGCGCGGGCGGGGATGTCACAGAACGTGCAAGTTGATTACTACCCCCAAGGAACAGAGTATTAAATGCCTGGAAATATTTTACCAGTTCATAAAAACTTCATCTTTCATTTTAAAAAATAAAACGATACAACTGAAAAATAAAAAGAACAACGCCGTTCAAGGGCATACACTGCACACTAAACCCTTATGCATTTTGTTGTGCATAAGCATGCAGAATTTTAAGCAACCATAATTACAGTATGCACAATTTTCGTGCATAATTGTGTACAAATTGTGCATAACTATGCACTAATGCCTTTACAGAGGCACGATAGGTGACTTAACGCCATTCCCTCGGCCTTTACAGGAGCTCTAGGCTCTACCTCTCTTCTGACCAGCGAAACGTACCTCATCTACAGAATAACGCCTCACAAAGCCCCGTGAAAATCTGCGGAGCCTATGAAACGTTTTTCATTCCAAGTGTTGACTCTGTCCTGTAAGTATATAACCTCATGGCCTCCATTCTCTCCAGCTGGGACCACATCTACTGCTTGCAGCTCTCTCTCTAGCTTATGAGCTTGCTCGACTAAAAGCCCCTCCCGCTCGTTGAGCCCGTGAGTTCGGGTGCCGAGCAGAGCAATTTCCGGGCTGGTACCGGAAGTCAATGACGCTCCGCCCTGGCCGCCCTGGCGCTCCGGCCCGGCCGGCATCCCTAAAGCCACCCCAATTCTCAAATTTATTCATTCATACACTTTCCCCGAAAAAGATCCAACGCAATTGCAGCCCCGTGTGTATGGAGGTCAATGGTACACACTTAAATCCAACATCTTCAATTAAATGAACCAATCATCACTGATCGACAAATCACTGAGAGAAATACAAGGCGAAATCTTTGTAAGGGCTACGGGAAAATTTTCCATGAAAAATGTCGTTAAGTTACGCCATCAGATTTTAAATGTACAAAATTGTAACCTCATCTGGTATTGAAGAGTCTTTCTTAACCGAGCAGAAATTGGCCCTCGTAAATTTATGATGTACATCGTAAATTTATATCAGTTAAAAATTACAAATTTCGTCGTGAAATTTGTAGATTTACAAAGATACTTTTTACGGTTTTTTTTTTGTGTACATTATTGCGAGTTTGGCCCAAAGGGTGGAGGGACCCTAGTGCCTTGCGTGGGGTGGTGTCCGTCCCGTAGAGCCAGACGAGGGGCGGGGCGGGGTGCGGCGGGGTGCGGCGGGGTGCGGCGGGGTGCGGCGGGGTGCGGCGGGGTGCGGCGGGGTGCGGCGGGCAGCAGCCACCAGGTGTTCCTGAGTAGCAGCCTGGATGGGTGCGGTGCCCTGGGTGGGTGCCCGGCCCGGCCCGGTCCCGCCTACATGGGTGTCGGCAGGGCTGTTCTACCCTTGCGTCCCCCCGGGCTGGGCTGGGCACGCGACTACCCCGTCAAAAAAAAAGAAGGGAGTACAAAAAAGAGGTACAAATGGGCCATCATCGGAATAATGGCGCAATTAGTTGACGAACTTGCCACCGATGCGGCTCGGTATACTTAACGTACAAACATGTTGCGAACTGCGTTACGCATTTAGTTATCTGCTTATAGTATTTATTCAAAGTAAAACTGTGCGGAGTATGTGTTTGCAAAGCGCAGCGGGCAAACTGTTAAGAGACGTTTGTCAAACAATTCCCAATTTTCTTTCACTTTTTGGCCATCGCCACTCGGCAGATCCCTGGCAGTGTACATTTCGCTACCGTCTACACTGCGACTCTGTGCTGGGCCCGGCAGCATCAGGAGGATTCCCCCCTGTTCCTTACTCTGGCCCCGCCCGCCCCGCCCCGCCCCACCCCACCCCACCCCGCCCCGCCCCGCGAGGCGCGCGCCGTCGGCCATTCCGACGAGCGTCTCTGTTTTTTATGGATTAGGGGTGAGCCGGACTGGCCTCCGCCCCGGTCACTGCGGTGCATGTGTGTGCCCGCCCCACCCCGCCGCACCCCGCCCCGCCCCACCCCGCCCCGCCCCGCCCCGCCCCGCGCTGAGTTGCCACTACGTCGCTGCGTGGCGATGCGTGGCGGCGCGCTGGCCGCCAAGGGGTGGTGGGCGGACGTAGGCGGACCGGCTAGGGGAGGGAAGGGCTGCGCCGGCCGCAGGGCCAGACGGGCGGGGCGGGGCGGGGCGGCGCTCAAGGGCGGCCCTGCCCGCAGCACCGCGCCGCCGGACACCACGCCGCCGCCATCTTGCGGCCGTTGGCTGAGCCGTCCCTAGGCCGCCGTCCTGCTGGATACGGACGGCACGATGCGCTCAGCAGCCGACACAGAGAGGAGAGAGGTGAGGGGAGGTGGGAGGCGAGAGAGGAGTGAGGAGAGAGGAGTGAGGAGTGAGGAGAGAGGAGTGAGGAGAGAGGAGAGGAGAGAGGAGTGAGGAGAGGAGTGAGGAGTGAGGAGAGAGGAGGGAGGAGTGAGGAGGTAGGAGTGAGGAGAGGAGTGAGGAGTGAGGAGAGAGGAGGGAGGAGAGAGGAGAGGAGAGAGGAGGGAGGAGTGAGGAGAGAGCACATCGAGCTTTGTGACCTAGTCACGCAACTTTACTTGAAAAACGTGGAGTTGAGACAATTATTGCACTGCTGAGGAGCAATCATTTCACAACTAACACCATCAACTAACGCTGGCGTAAAATGTAAACCACAAGTGGGTTTGAACTTGCCTGCTATTACACCTCAGGTTGTAAAAATACAGTATATTTTTCACAGTGCAGGACAGGGGGGAGGTATTGACGCAGTATTGTGTCACGGCGACGCGACGGGCTGGCGGCCGGTAGGGGCCGGGGCAGCAGGGGGTGACAATACCCAACCCTACCTCCTTCCGTCTCCTCTCCACTTTTGGGACATCTCATGTATATACAGACACTCCCTCCCCAGGGCTGCTGTCTTGGTCCGGGACCGCGCGCGTAGAAAATGACTTGGAAGCAAATGTTTGCAGGCCGTGTCTGCCCAGGTGAGAAACGCCAACGACGCCGTGACGGTGCTGAAGGAGGACACCGTCAACTCATCGTAAATCACATAAAGCGGTAGCGAGCAACATATATTGTACATTGATTAAGTTGTATTTTTAAATGCTTAAGTGCAGAATCTTAAAACACCTCGGGCATTTATTTTTAAGAACCTTTAGGGGCTTTTAAAGCCACACTTTTCTTGCAAAGATGTTTACTCACACCTCCTATCCCCAACTACTGTTTTCTGTGCAACACCGCGTTATTCGCACTATGATAAATCCTTTGCGAACAGTTTGTTCGCATTTGCGAAGGATTTGGCTGCTTCGTAAGCTTACAAAGAAATTTGTTCGCAATTGCGAAGGATTTTGTTCGCAGTACAAAGAGAAAATCGATCGCAATCGGTTCGCAATTACAAAGCAGCCAGAATATGGTTCGCGATAAAGGTTTTTACAGTGCGATTTCGCAATATAATGCATTGCGCGTCGCCATCCGTCACAGTCGCGCAGACCTTTGCGCACAAATAATGCGCGTTGCATCGGGGCTGCTTGCTTGCTCGTCTTCCTTTCAGGTGTCAGAGAAGAGGATCTCCTCCCTGCCTCAGCTCCTCAGCTATGCATCTCGCCCGCTCTCCCCGGAGCCACCGCTGCCGACACCAGTGACCAGCAAGGCTTCACACCGCACCACAATAAAACCCCCAAAAGCAGATAGAAAGAAAAATGCGAGAACGGATGCAAAGAAAAACATTGAGGAATGGGTTTGCATTGGTGGTGTGGCGCTCGGCTCGGCTCCTCGCCGCTCCACTTTGTCTCGGCTCGGCTCCGTTTGGCTCGGCTCGGCTCGGCTCGGCTCGGCAGCGTGCCCTTGGTCCTCAGACCTTGCCTAAGGCTGTGCCAATCCTGCCGGCAGATTGCGACCGCCGCCTACCTGACCCGCACCAGCCCTAGGGATGGCCTAGGGCCCCGGAGGGCGGGACGGACCGGCCAGAGTTCATCGAACCCAGACCAGCCTATCCTCCTCAACGACGAGAACCCGATCGCACCCGCTCAGAGTTCTTTCTCTCTCTCCTTTTTTATTCTTTTTTCTCCTCTTTTCATTTTTTTTTTTTGCCAAACTACCACGACTGTCTCCAAGACCTCCTCATCCAGTTCTCCTCTCCCAGTTTCCGAGATGAATATGGATTCTAAGCTACTTGACTGGCCTGGCCCCCGGCCTCGGAGCGCCGCCCGCCCCGCCCCGCCCCGCCCCGCCCCACCCGCGTCCATCAGGCATCATACATATTTGCGTCGAGAACAAAAGCTGTGCGGGGCGGGGCGGGGCGGGCGGGGCGGGGGTGTGGCGCCTCCAGGTTTTGGACCAGGACAGGAGGTAGGGGGGGGGGTGGTCGCGAGTCCCTGGTCTAAATAGGGTTCAGATTGCTTCTTCAGGAGCGTCTCAAAGCGAGCGCCTTCTTGGACAGACGCGGCTCTGTGTATGAAAGAGAGAGAGAGAGAGAGAGAGAGAGAGAGAGAGAGAGAGAGAGAGAGAGAGAGGAGTGTCTCTCCGTTGCGATAGCAATAAGTCTACGGACTGAATCGAGCCGTCTGCTCACCCCCCTGTGATGACAACGTAATCATATAAAATAATCTCAAGTCTGCAAAGAGATTTAAAAAATCGGTTTCGTGTTGCTGTACCCAGAGAAGGAGTTTTATCGCTACTCGCCGCAAAGGAATAACGCCTTATACCAAGATCACGCGGCGCGTCCATTTTCCCTTCTAAAATCAACCCGTTACCGCCAATTTTTAACACGACTCGGATGCAATTTTTTTCAACGCCACATTGAACGCCAAGACAAATTCATGAACATTCAACGGCGACATTTTAAACTAGCCTGACAGCGCGCCTTGCTCACAACAAGGTCGCACCAGCTCTGAGAATGCACGCCAGTGCACTCGTGTGTGTGTGTGTGTGTGTGTGTGTGTGTGTGTGTGTGTGCTTGTGTGCCCGCTTGAGTTGACAGGACGGGTTCGCTCGGGCTGACCGAAAAGGAGTGCAGGTATATGCGACCCTGCCCGGCCTGGCCGCCCTGCCGGCCCCGAACAGGAAACATGCAATCGCTATGTGCGCTCCCTCCCAGCTGTGGTGGTCGCCGCCCTGGCCCGCCCTGCCCGCACCGCCCACCTCACCACCTCCGCACACACACACACACACACACACACACACACACACACACACACACACACACACACACGACACGCAGGTCATTCGCCCTCCCTCCCTCCCATCCGTACCACAGCAAGCAGGCTCTTTGCTACGTGAAAATGCAAAATCTGCATCGTGGGAACTCTGCTCACGCACACCTCAGGGGGAGTGCGGGGCGGGGCGGGGCAGAGGGGTTAGGCAGGCCAGGCCAGGCCAGGGCAGGGGCAATACGATGAAGGGTTTGCATGATTGATTCCGAAACCTTGCGCTGCGGCGGGACCAAGGCCGCGAAGGATTACATTATCCTTTTGGCGCTCTGCATACTATTATACTATCAGACGTTTTCTGCAAAGAAATCCCCCGCGAGCCGACGACCGCGTGGGAAAAGGAAAAGAGTCCGCAAAATTGTCGAAGAAGAAGAAGAACCAAATGTGCAAAGTATAAACAGTTTGTAGCGTCGAACTGTACTCGACGTCAAACTAGTGGACAAACTTTCAGCACTTCCGCACATTACAAAGTGTGCAAACTTTCGATACTCGTGTACCGTTCCCTATACTATTGCCATGCTCTGTCGACGTGTGCAAGTCTACAACCCACTAGTAAATTACTATTAACGCAAGAAGACAGGCAAGAATAATCGATTTGCAAACGACACCGGTGTAACTCTGGTTTACTCCAGGTTTAAGGTTTTAGTAAACCGGTTCTAGACGATTCAGCGGCTCAGGTTGAGAGTGCCTTCCAAAACCTTTCACGGCGGCGGGTACAAGGGCCTGACCCTTAGGAGTGCCGCACGAGTGGCAGGAGCGTCGAGCAGCCCTTCGGCGCGTTCGAGGGCGAAGCTGAGCGGAGCGTGGCTGGTACCCGGGAAAGGGAAACAAGTCTGATTTTTTGAGAAGACACCCTCCAAATCTGAGGAGTTTTCTCGAGACTGCAGTTTGGTGTACAAATGTCGTAAATTTTTATAAATTTGTATTGAATATTTTGCAATTATTTTTTTTTTAAATCCTCTGAATTGTTCTTAACGTTTTTCTTTTTTTTTTCTGAATTACGAGGTGTACAAACATTTCACAGCTGTTTCCTCCTCGAGTTTGCCTTAAATTAAGGGAGCGCCTCAAAGTTTTCCCTTTTTTTCCCTTTAAAATATCAGACATTGCTCACACCGTGCTGAGGTCCGTCCCTTCGGGTCCCTTGAGGTCCCATAATACCCACAGCAGCAACAGGGAGTGCCCGGCCCGGGCCGGCGAGTACCCGCCAGCAGGGCCGAGGGCGAAAGAGCCATCTCCAGACAAGGACAGTAAGTAGGGCCAAGGGCCGACCGGGGGGAAAGGGAGAGAGAGAGAGAGAGAGAGAGAGAGGGAGAGGGAGAGAGAGAGAGAGAGAGAGAGAGAGGGAGAGAAAGCTCCTGTTGAGGCAGCGCGCGCACTGCAGCCGGGGCTGTAGTGTGCTGTACGCCTGGCCCCGCCGCTAAACTAGTTTGTACGGAGGGGCGGGCGCTTACATGGCCCGCAGCTCCCCCCCCCCCCCCTCCCCCGCAGCTCCTTTCACCTGTTGAATCAGGAGCCGGGGGGGGGGGGGGGGCATGTTGGAAGGGGCGCAGGGGGTGCACACACACACACACACACACGACGGGGCGGGGGTGGAGACGCCAGCCGACGCCAGCCTCTTGGCGCCGCCGCCGCCGCTCAGCATCCCCCCAATCCTGCTGCTTGCCCCACGCAATCCATATGTGGCCTCCCTGTGCGTGCGTGTGTGTGTGTGTGTGTTTGCTCTCAGAAAGTTTGTTGAACCCGACCCGACCTGGCTGGCCTGGGCCTGCTGGGTCGGCCGCTCCTCAGGTCCTTAGCAGCTTGGGTGTGTAGGGAGGATTCGCAAAGCTTAAAAAAAAAAACACTTTTTTCTCTTTTCTCTCTCTTTCTCTCTCCTTTGCCCTCTCTGATGTCTCTCTTTCTCTTTCTTTCTTTTTTGTTCTGCCCCGGCGCATGCAATAACCTATCTGCACAAACCACCCCGCAAGAGGAAGTCGGGCGGGGCGGCGCGGTCGCAGGAAGCAGCAGCATGCATAACCTATACCTACGGACGGACCGCCCCGCCCCGCCCCGCCCCGCCCCGCCCCGCCCCGCCCCGCCCCGCCGCGCAGAAATGGCTCGTGACGTCACACACAGCAATCCGATATCCCAATGTAAATTCGCTCAAGTTCAGCCGAAAGCAAACCCTCAGAGGTGAAGGAAAAAAAAAAGGAGTAAGAACGAAAAATGAAAACTTTAAAACGAGCATGAAACAAAAGCATTTGTCTGAAACCGGCAAACGGAGGGCATATGCATCGGGGGCAAGTTGAGCTCGGTGCCGCCACTAGGCCAGGCCAGGCCAGGCCAGCGGCCGCCTCGGATACCGCGCTGCACTGATGACCCAAGTGCACATGTTGCGGAACAAAAGCTCGCCGAAAGGGATTCGATTCTGCGAAAACGGGGAGAGAGATACACACACACACACACAGAGAGGAGAGGGAGGCGGGGGCGGGTGGAGCAAGGGGGTGGAAGGTGTGGCGCATTATCGCCACACACACACACACACACACACACACACACACACACACACACACACACACACACACACACACACACACACGAGATGCGGGGCGGGCCGCAGGTAGCATAAGGGTTTTTCGGCCCAGAGGCTCGGCTCGGCCGGCAGGTTCATCGACCCCGGATCAATCTTCAATCAATCAATGGAGGAAGGCCTCTGGGCCTGGCCTAGGCAGGGGCAGGCCGCCCCGCCCCGCCCCGCCCCGCCCCGCCCCGCCCCGCCCCAGCCCGGGCGGGCCACATGAGGCGGGCGGGCGGGCGGAGCCTGCGAAACCCCTGCTCTCCCGCCCGCTCAAGGTGGATGACCCCGGAGCCCAACAGAACAGAAAAATATTGCATTTCAAGGAAAGGGGATGGACCGCAAAATGATGATGACGAAGATGATGATGATAAAAAAAGGGGGGAAAGAGAAGGAGAGCTTCGCTTCGGCGCTGCACACACACACACACGCACAGTTTTGTACTGAAAAGGAAAATGGAATAAAAAGAGGTTGGTGCGTGGCAAAAAAGCGGCCCGGCTCCACATAGTCGGAAGAAGGAACCGCCTTTGCCTCCTTGTCTATCGCATTCCGTAACCGCGCGCGTGTGTGTGTGTGTGTATGGGTGCGTGGGTGGTGGTATGGCTGCTTGGTTATTCACTGCAACCCAAGGGGTAGGTTGAGAGAAAGACTCCCGAAAGAAGAAAAAAAAAACTGCTGTCGTCTTTTTTAAGGTGAACGTGAACGGAAAAAAAAAACACCCCGGGAAAAAGGAGGAAACTTGTGTGAATTGTTCTGGGGCGATGAACTCGGTCCGGTCCGGTCCCGGTGCAGCAGCACATGAGGGCCAGCCGAGGGGAAACAACTCGGAATTTTGGTGTACAAATGTCGTGAATTTTTCTGAATTTTTCTGGATTTGCATTGAAATTTTTGCTTTCATTTTCTTGATTTTTTCTGAATTTCTCTTAACTTTTTCTTAATTTTTCTTAATTTTTTCTGATTTTTTTTTCTGAATTTTCTGAACTTTTATGAATTACGAGGTGTACAAAAATTTTAGAGTTGTTTTCCCCTCGGGGCCAGCGAGAGCGAGTGCGACCCCCAGGGCCAGGCCCAGGGCGCTTGGGGCCTGCCTGCGAGGCCACAAGTGTTTCCCCTGGATGCAGTGCGGCTGAGGTGCGCCACCTCTCAGAGCATTTTGTGTAACGGGTCCAGCCGCACCTCACGGGTAGCGCCTCCTCCTACATAACGGCCGGCACCGCCCCTTATCGCAAATAATTAGGGGGGAGAGAGAGAGAGAGAGAGAGAGAGAGAGAGAGAGAGAGAGAGAGAGAGAGAGAGAGAGAGAGAGAGAGAGAGAGAGAGAGCCGTGTGTGACGGGCGGTAGAGCGCGCCTTGCCGCGCCCCGCCCCGCCTTGCCGCCAGCACCAGGACAATGGACCAGATAATTACTAACACGGTGCTGTGGGCTCGGCGAGGCGACCACCCCTACAGCAGCAGCGCGCCTAGGCGCCACCGGGGCGTCCTGTCCTGCCTCCTCGCCCGGCTCAGCCTCAGCAGGACCAGCAGGACGGGGACAGCAGGCCAGCAGGCGCAGCAGCAGACCGATTCAGAAGAGCGCTCTCATCGCTCTGTCTCTCTCACACCTGTACGGCGCGCCTCATGAGTGCGAGAGAGAGAGCGCGCTCTTCTGAATCAGTCTGCAGGGCACAGGCCAGCAGGCGCAGCAGGACACAGGGCCAGCAGGCGCCTGCGGGCCCCGGCACCAGGCCGCGCGGCGCAGAGCGCCTCACACCTGCCCCTCCCTCTGAACAAGGACGTCATCACGTCAGCCATAGCGTCACGTTGCGGCACCAAAGCCCATTCGGTTTGGTCTGCGAGATGGAAAGGCAGATGCGGTGCGGAGCTGCGAGGGTCCTCAGGACCTCCCCGAGGTCCTCCGTGAGGTCCTCCATGGAGCCTCCGTGAGGTCCTCCATGAGGTCCTCGCCGAACCGCCCCGCCCTAGCGCCACGACAGGCAATCACACTCCCGGGCGTCATTCGCATTCACCTGTGATACCTCATCAGGGCCATGGCCCTCATCTCCACGGCCCGGCGCGCCCCGCCCCGCCCCGCCCCGCCCCGCCCCGCCACAGCCACCGCCCGCCCGCCGGAGATGATGGCATTTTTTTAATGCAGAGGATTGAGGTACTACTTCCCTTTGACTTGACGACGCGACGTGGGGCCCTTTCCTAATTTTACACGCAGGTCGCGAACAGTGTTGTCACATAAGTAGGCAAATGTTCGCACGACAGAAGATGCACAAGACATGCCGAAAAGAGCCAAATTTACTCAATGCAAAACTTATTCCACCATCAACCTTGTCAAGTGAAAAAAAAAATATAATAATAATAATAATAATAATCGGAAGGCACCGACAAAAACTGTATATATTAAAAAATAGACATAATTTGTTTGGCCACACTTTTATCCTCGGTGGGGTCATGCAGCGGGCCGACCTCAGGAGCGGAGCGGAGCTGAGCGGAGCTGAGCGGCGTGCGCAAGGCTCGCCCTACTTGATCACGCACAGCACAGCGGAGCCGCGCGGTGCCCAGATGAGCCTCCACTCCGGAAGGACCCGGAAGAAGAGGCGGGGCGGCCCGCCCCGCCCTGCCGCCCCGCCCCGCCCCGCCCCGCCCCCGGCGCGAGCCACGGCGAGCGCCCCGCCCGCCTGGCGCGTATTGATTCCGCGGGCAAGTGTCCGCGGCGGCATGCAGAGCGAAGGGCTCCGGGGAGAGAAGGGCTCACGCCGGCAGCGGGGCGGGGCGGGGCGGGAGGGGCGGCAATTAAAAAGAAGGCGCTCTCCACCCCCCGCGCCTCGCCTCGCCTCGCCCCGCCCCGCCCTGCCCCACCCCGCCCCGCCCCGCCGCCGCACCCACGGTGCCAGGCCTCACCCCACGCGTATAGCGCGTCGGCGGACGACCCACGGCACGGCGTCGTTGTCAGAGTGAGCGAGGGAGTGAGGGAGAGAGAGAAAGTGAGAGAGGGAGAAAGAGAGGGAGTGAGACTGAGGGAGAAGGAAGGATGTAAAGGGGATAAAAAACGCTCGCGCGCCGCCGCTCTTACCCCGCGGGCACGGGCACGGGGCGATATCGATTTTTTTCCCTGCGGCTCGCTCTCGCCTCGCCTCGCCTCGCCCCCGCGGCTCCGTGGCGGTAGCGTCCCGTGACCGAGGCCCGGAGCAAAGCTCCCCGGAGCCGAGAGCTGCGGCCGGCAGCCTCCGGTGACTCCGGTGTGGTAACAGATCGCGGCCCCGCCCCGCCCCGCCCCGCCCCGCGCCCCGTGGCGCCGCTCTCGGGCCACCCCGAGGATTGTAAGACTAGTGCGCGCGCTTTCCCGGGTTAGGGTCGAAACCATGTCCTGGTCTTCAGGCACACTGTAAAAAAATATCTTCGTAAATATATATTTTTTTCGTAATTTGTTATTGACAAATCATGTTCGGTGTTGTAAATTTACGAAGAAAGCCAATTCGTGTACGTTTCGAAATGAAAAGGTGAAGGCAAGTGTCATGACAATTTTAAAATTTTACAATTTGATATCGTTTTTTTTTTAAAAAAAGTTTACTCCTAGCTTTCGATTAGACTTTTTTAAATTCCTGTGCGATGGGATGTGAGGTTCTCGGGAACCTCCCGGGTGTCGCCCCGACCTCGGCGTCGGCGTCGTCCTGCTCGCCTGGGCCGACCAGGGCCGACGCCTCGCTGCCTGACACGGGGGGCGGGACACGGGGCAGAGCAGGGCAGGGCTCGCCCGGAGCCGGAAGTACATGGAGTTACATAAGATGTGTTGGCACCGTCCTTACCCCCCTCCCCCCCACTCCTCTCCACCTCCGCCCTCCCAAACGCCACAAAAGGCCTGGTGCCGCCCCCTGCCCTGCCATGCAAAGCAAAGCGACGGGGCTGCCTGCCTGCCTGCCAGGACTGTATGTGCTGCTGCGCTGCTCCGCTCTGCTCTGCGGGACAAAAAGTGTCATTTTCTAGGAAAAGGCGAGGCGGGTCGGTGCGGGCGGGGCGGGGCGGGGCGGGGCGTTCGCTCAAACACTGCACCCCCATGCTCCCACACCGGGTCCCACAATGCGCAATGCATGGCATGGTGGTCCTTCCCTGTAGCCACGCTGCCGCCGCGGTGCATAGGCCCAGGGCTTTGCAATGCAAAGTCTACATTTGGACTACATAATACATATAGACAGCCCACGTTCTCTAGCATACCTTACAGTCCTATTTCGGACGTAGGTCACAAGCGCTACAGATCACAACCGCTACAGGTCACAAGCGCTACAGCTCGCTAACGCTACGGGTCGCAAGCGCTACGAGTCACAAGCGCTACAGCTCGGTAGCGCTACGGGTCACAAGCGCTACAGCGAGAATCCGCGCGTTAGGCGGAGCCGAGCCGAGCCGAGCTAAACCTTGAAAAATTACGCACGTGGCGTGAAAACATGGAAAATTTTTGCGACAGTAAACCTCCCGAGGGAGGTTGCGGTTCCCGCCAGGCACAGGGCTTTTACCCCCCGTGGCAGCCAACTACTTCGGTGTTCTTATGGGAACCGGTGCTTTTCTGGCCGCGATCCTGTCGCGCAATTCGACAGATTTGATCCCCGTACTGTCAGATTTAGTCGTACGGTGGTTAACCGAACTGCCCTGTCCCCAGAGCATGGAATATCTTTTTGGAGCCAGATTCTAGGACTTATGACCCCACGACCGACCACCAGTCGTGGGCATGGGACGGAACTTCCTGGCAACCCGCTGTCGCTACCAGTGAAGAACCTACCTGGGTTTGAACCAGGCCCCATGTGCCGAGTCTCACAGACACCCCACGGCTTTCGCGGCACCACTAGACCACTAGACCGTCGGCTATTCCACGAGGAGCTCGGTTGAAATGGGGGCTTGAATTCCACTCCAAATTGTTGTCCTCAGAAAAATTAAATGTTTTGGTAAGATTCGAACCTCCGTCCTGCGACTCTCCGCGCGGACACTATGCCGGCACGGCTACGACGCCACGGTACCAGATGCCGGACCACTAGGAGTCATGCTGCGCGAGAAGCCACAGTCACCGAAGAAACGAACCCGGTGTCATGAGTGCGCCTGCTCTCCGGTCAGTGCTCGGCCGGCCGCGTAGCGTCATTGGTATCGTCGCTGCTCATAGCACTGGGCGGGAAGTGGTTCAAAAACCGCGTAAGTTTTTTTCTTTTTATTATTTTTTTTTTGTTCGGACCAAGTGCTTTTTTTTTAGTGCCTTTTTTGCAGTTGCCCAAGTCACAAGGACGGTATAGCTGGAAAGAGCACTTGGTCCGAACAAAAAAATAATAAAAAGAAAAAAACTTACGCGGTTTTTGAACCACTTCCCGCCCAGTGCTATGAGCAGCGTCGATACCAATGACGCTACGCGGCCGGCCGAGCACTGACCGGAGAGCAGGCGCACTCATGACACCGGGTTCGTTTCTTCGGTGACTGTGGCTTCTCGCGCAGCATGACTCCTAGTGGTCCGGCATCTGGTACCGTGGCGTCGTAGCCGTGCCGGCATAGTGTCCGCGCGGAGAGTCGCAGGACGGAGGTTCGAATCTTACCAAAACATTTAATTTTTCTGAGGACAACAATTTGGAGAGTGGAATTCAAGCCCCCCATTTCAACCGACCTCCCTCGTGGAATAGCCGACGGTCTAGTGGTCTAGTGGTGCCGCGAAAGCCGTGGGGTGTCTGTGAGACTCGGCACATGGGGCCTGGTTCAAACCCAGGTAGGTTCTTCACTGGTAGCGACAGCGGGTTGCCAGGAAGTTCCGTCCCATGCCCACGACTGGTGGTCGGTCGTGGGGTCATAAGTCCCAGAATCTGGCTCCAAAAATAGCTATTCCATGCTCTGGGGACAGGGCAGTTCGGTTAACCACCGTACGACTAAATCTGACAGTACGGGGATCAAATCTGTCGAATTGCGCGACAGGATCGCATGCCAGAAAAGCACCGGTTCCCATAAGAACACCGAAGTAGTTGGCTGCCACGGGGGGTAAAAGCCCTGTGCCTGGCGGGAACCGCAACCTCCCTCGGGAGGTTTACTGTCGCAAAAATTTTCCATGTTTTCACGCCACGTGCGTAATTTTTCAAGGTTTAGCTCGGCTCGGCTCGGCTCCGCCTAACGCGCGGATTCTCGCTGTAGCGCTTGTGACCCGTAGCGCTACCGAGCTGTAGCGCTTGTGACTCGTAGCGCTTGCGACCCGTAGCGTTAGCGAGCTGTAGCGCTTGTGACCTGTAGCGGTTGTGATCTGTAGCGCTTGCGAGCCACTCCTCCTATTTCTCATTGCCAGCAGGTTCGTTTCCGTGGCCAAAAAAGGAGCTTCAGCGAATGGCGATTTAATAGCATCGCAAACACTGTGAGAAAAAGTTGAAGGTCTGCGGGAAAATTTTCCACGAAGTGCAGATGTGAAATTACCATTAGAAATCGTAATGTAACAAGTACTACATATCGACTAGAAATTCGTAACCACGAGCAAGATTGGCTTGTCGTAAATTTATTATATATCGCGTAAATCGTTATTTACTAAATACATCGTAAACCTACAAAGATATTTTTCACAGTGAATATACACAGTTAAGATCTTACGGCGAATTTCACTGTAAGATATAGTGAACCTTACAGCTCAATGTGAATTAGCTGTCGTAAATCTAAGACGTAATCTATTAAAAACAAATTCCAAAAAATGTAGATTTACGTTCGTAGATTTACGAAGGTTTCTTTTAGAGTAGGTAATAAGGGTTGTGGTGGGAGGATTGTGCTCTGCAATGAGTCCAGCAGCGACCCTCTCTCTCACACGCATCTCTCTCTCGCACGCATGCAGGATGCGGCCAGACAGGACGGCCCGCCCCGACCCGGCCGAACACTAGGATCCAAAACTTACGGAAAACGCACAATAGCGCATTGTAGTCGTGCAACTGACCGGACCACGGCGGGGTCCAGGGCCTGGACCATCATCGGGGTGCTGCGGGAGCGGGGGGGGGGGGGGGGGGGGCACCCTGACTGCCCCAGAGAGCACGCCGAGCCACCCTTCCTCCTCACTCCGACAGGACAGCGTCCGCTTACATTTCAAACATTTTTATTTCCGAACTTCTCTGAAGCCGCCCGCCCGATCCTGCCCTGCCCCCCTGCCACGAAAGTAGGCAAAAGGAGCCCGAACAAGGGGGAAGTGAAGCGCGCTGCCTAATAGGCAATACCTTTAGCACAGGTGCGTGCATGTTACGCGCGCGCCCGGCGCGCCTGGTAGGCGTGCGCTGATGCAGCCCGCTTTGCTCATCCTGTGTTAAGGCCACGTATTGCCTTCTTTTCAGGCAACATTGCCCCTCATTGCGCGCTTGCAAAATGGCGCCACGGTGGCGTCGCGACCACCGTGCAGAGGCAGGGCTGCTGCTGGATAGGCTCGGGCGGGGCGGGGCGGGGCGGGGCGGGGCGGGGCGGGGCGTGGCGGGCGGGAGGTTGGCGATAAGTTTTGTGAGTAAAAGTAATTTCCCTTAGCAGCGGGCTGGGGGAGGGGGAGGGGGGCGGAGCGCGCCAGCGGGGCTGTGCCCCCCCCCCCCACCCAACACTCAGAGGCGCAACTTGAAAATGCATTAATTATGATGCTAATTTTCATTTAGCGCGGGCTGTTGAGACACCTTTCTCCCCCGCCCCGCCCCTCTTTTACTCCCCGGCCCGCCCGGGGCCCCACCCGGGGCCACACCCGGGGCCCCGCCCGGGGCCTCAGCCACTTTCATCGCAGGGGCTCCTCTTTGGAGAGTAATTGGCTCCCAGCGACGTCTAATAAACAAGTCTTAATCACGGCCTCGGCCAAAAGAGGGCAACAAAACGCAGGCCGGCAGGCGGGGCGGGGCCGCTGTGCAGCGCGGGGCCGTGCTGTGTTTATCATTACACTCGGGGGGCGAGGCGCGGGGCGGCGCGGGGCGGCGCGGGGCCGAGAGGGAAATGTGCAAAAATCGCCACGGAGGAGGTCCAACCTCAAAGAACCTTTGACACCCCCACCCAGTCCGACCCCCCCCCCCCCCCCATGGGGGGTGCACGCCCAACCCCCAGAACCTACACATTTTTAAAAATAAGTCACGTAAAAAAAAAACACAAGAGGTAAAAATTATACTTTTGCTAAAAACGACGAAATCTCTCAATGCCTGCGTTCCTTAGAGAGGGGGGGGGGGGGGAACCGCATGTTATGCGAATGGCCATGACGCTAAATAGTAACGACTTTTCATTCATTCATGCGTGATGTCCATTCATTTACTGTCAAGTCTTTTGTGCGGGGGCCGTGATGCAAATGATGCTGGTCATGTGTTTGGCGGGGACGGGGGCGGGACGGGGGTGGAAGGGGGGGCGGGGCGTGCTCTTGCCACCATCTTCATTACGACGTAAACTAGAGCAAAAGCAACACTGCAGCGCGCGCTGCCCGCCCCGCCCGCGTTGTACTGTATGGTGTCCGCTTGTTGGCGACAGTACAGTACAGAGGCATGCCCATCACTTTTGCCGAGTCTCATTGTCACGACTCCGAGCCCCGGGCGAGCGAGAGGGGAAACGTTTTCCATATTATATACATTTCCTCGTAAAAGTAGAGCAACGCGCGGCGGGCCGCCGGGCCGGGCCGGGGCCGGGGCCGGCAGAGACAAAAGGACTGACAATGGACCACAGGGCTGCGGCCGGGGCGGGGCGGGGCCATCTGCCAGGCACAAGGACCTCGCCAAGGACACGTGTAGTTCTGGGGAGCAGGGGCCGCCGAGGAGGAGGAGGAGGAAGAGGAGGTTGTGGAGGAGGCCGCGCGGAGGAGGTTGTGGAGGAGGCCGTGGAGGAGGCCGTGGAGGAGGCCGTGGAGGAGGCCGTGGAGGAGGCCGTGGAGGAGGCCGTGGAGGAAGACGTGGAGGAGGCCGTGGAGGAGGCCGTGGAGGAGGCCGTGGAGGAGGCCGTGGAGGAGGTCGGGGAGGAGGCCGCGGACGAGGCCGTGGGGGAGGCCGCGGAGGAGGCCGCGGAGGTCGGGGAGGAGGCCACGGACGAGGCCGTGGGGGGGGGGGGGAGGAGGCCGTGCGGACGAGGGGGCCGCGACGCGACTTGCAATCATGTGCACATAATCCGTGCAATCTCAGCAATCAAACTTGCAAAACTTGTCTATTTTAAGAGAAATAGCTAGGCAACACCCTAGCACAGGTGCGTGCATATTGCCTGCCAGGAGTTCAGACGCAGATGCGACCCGCTTTGCTCCGCTGTGTGTTCGCTACTTATTGCCTACTTCCCTGGCAACACTGAGCCTAGCCCTCCCTCACGCGCAGGAGAATGTTGAGGTCCAAGGGCCTCCCGCTCTGCTCCGGACCACCGTGGTCAAGGGGGGCGGGGCGGGGCGGGGCGGGGCGGGCAGGACAACCGGCTAGCGCCCAGGACACATCAGGACATCCTCATCCCTTCCCTTCCACATGCCGAGCAGCGGCAGCACCAGGCCTTTTGCATCGGGGAGTCAGTCGTCGCTCGCTTCGTTTTCAAGAAAAGTAGAAAAACATTATGGCCCATAAAATGCAGGACAAACGTGAACCGGTGGCCACGTCCCCGCCCCGCCCCGTGCACACGGGTTGACACAATGGGCGATTGGGTTCGGTGCTGATGGGTTGCGTGGGGACGCTGGCCCGGCCCGGCCCGGCCCCGCCCGGCTCCGAGAAGGGTTTCCGCGCTCAGGTAAAACTCTTTTCGGGCTGGCCGGCCGGCCCGCAGCATCCTCACCTCGCAACACTGCAAGCTAAGCGGTCCCGGGGCGAGCGGATGCAAATACAGAGCCGGGGGAGGGGGAGGGGTGGGGTGGCCGTTGATGTTGACGCCGTCCCGGCCCCGGCCCCGGCCCCGGCCCCGCCGCGCCCTCGCGACGGTCAGAGACGTCAACCGTTTTCGGCATACAGGGTGGCTCACTTACCCGGCGTTCGTGTAAGTAGGCAACCCAATCTACTTCGGCAGAGTGCCTCACCTCTTCCCCTCGATCAGCTGAAGTAGAATGGGTTGCCTACTTACACAGGCGCCCGGGTAAATGAGCCACCGCACTGTATGCCAAGGTATGCACACCGCACCAGGCACAAAACTGTGCCTTTTAGCAGATGATCCTTTAAACTCAACAAATACTTAAGGTGCCGCGGCTGACTTTAACTCTCGCGATAGGGAAAGAGCGGTTAGTATTTTCTCTTCTGTATGCTGTGGAGGTACTTTACTTTCGACTCGCGCGCCCCGAAAAGATATTTCACCAAGATGGTCGTTGCGGGGGCAGACACCTGCCCCAGTTCTCTCCCTCCTTCCTCTCTCCCTCTCCCTCTCTCTCTCTCTCTCTCCGCCTCAAAGTGCCATCCCCAACCCCCACACGAGCACAGAGTACGAGAATCCTGAAATAAGACGAGAGGTCGCCGCCGCCGCGTGCGATGCAGACGTCTCCCCTCCCCTCCCCCGCCTCTTTCCAGATTGGCGTTCTCTTTTTCCGATTTAACCTGGCGGGTCCGGAAAGTCCGCCCACGCACGGGGGGGGGGGGGGGGGGCAGTACGCAGCAAGACGGCGGGGACCGTGTTTGTCCAAACAGGGACGTCAATATTGGACAGAAGCAGAGATGCGCCCCTCGCTCGCGCGTTTGAAAGACATTTAGCTGGGAGTCGGTCGGTCGGCAAAGTAATGAGACTGACAATAGAGGTCGCCTACAACTACTGCGGGGCCGAGAGGGGGGGTGGGGGTCGACCTTCGACTTCGCGTTCAGAAAAATCCATCGCAAGTATAATTTTTTTTAAAAATGCGTGATAGAATTATAATTTTTTGTTTTTGGTTCCAAGTATTTTTTAAGTGGCCACAGAGCCATCAGGGAGGTGCACGTTTCACTTGGTAAAAACGACTTTCAGCTGCTGCTCGGCTCGGCCAGGGCCCCGTGCGTCGTCTAGCCCGGCCGCAAACAACAAGTAGTCACGTTTGCCTATTATCGCGACGGTGACATTCGACTTTTTAGGCGCCGAACGCCGTGACGGAGGGACACGAAACTGGACCCAACACACACACACACACACACGGCCCGGTGACCGATAGCCCGCGCGATAGACGTGTGTGTGTGACACCTCACCTCTCCTCGGAAGGGCGTAAGAAGGCGCACCCCCGCCAGCCAGTCTGGGACTTTTCCCCGCCAGCCCGGCCCGGCCCGCTGGTTCGGACTTTTGGCCCTGGAGGGGGCCCGGGCCAGACACAACCGGACAACCCACGGCCCGGCCCCGAACCCGCCCCGCCCCGCCCCGCCCCGCCGCCCTACGATCACGACCATCACGACGTACTGTATTCCTGGTTCCGCCCCTTGACCCTCGTTTCCGCAAACACACGCGCCCTATGCCTCTGCCTGCCCCTGCCAGCGGCGTGCAGTGGGGGTGGGGTGGGGTAGGGCTGGGTGGGGTGGGGTGGGGTGGGGTGGGGGTGGGGTGGGGTGAGGGGGCAGGTCTTCTCGCCCCCAGCCCAGCCCCCTATTTCGCAGGAGATAAAGGGGTTTGTTCTCAACACAGCGCCTATGGCCGCCGGGCTGAGGGCAGGGCGCGGCGGTGGACAGTAAATCGAAGGGCGAAATGAATGTACAACGCAGAGCAGCGCAGAGACCACCGGAAGGCGAGGGGTCCCCCACTCCCAGGATAGGTGTACACAACGAGTTGACAGGTTGAGCGAGTATCCGCGATGGGCCCGAATCGGGGCACGAGTTCGGGCAAGTTATCGCGAGTTGGGGTGAGTTTGCGCGAGCTGCACGCGAGTTGGGCGCGGGCGAGTGTGCAGGCGGGGCGGGACCCCTCGCCGGAACTAGAATCACAGGGTATCGAGGGGCGTTATTGTCTCTAGAGACCGCCCGTCTGCAATCTGAGCTAGAAACACTTCCAGTCTACTGTGCTGGGCTGAAGGTCACGTGTGTGCGTGTCTCTGTGTGTGTGTGTGATAGCGCCCGCCCGGTGCTTTGTCTGTATTTGACTTAGGCCCCTATATTTACCGACCGAGCACCAACCTGACCACGTCAATAGTCTGTCGCCTAGGTCTGAGATGCTGCTGATTCAGTCACAGTAGCCTATGGGGTGGCGAGAAAAAAATAGAGATATGGCCATAAGACGGAGAGCGACACGAGGGGGGAGGAGGCGATAACTTCGTTAACTTTCTTGGGACTACAGGTTTTGACTTTTCACAGTAAATTAGCGATGACATCGCGATAAAAAAAATGGAGCTGTTAGTATACGGCTTTACTGTTGTGCCTGTGATTTACACCATCACTGCAGACAACCATACTGTACTCGCCACTGCTGACAAATCGTAAAATATGCAACCAGCATCATCGCGTTTCTACCTTTACTTTCTTTCCAGCGCATTTTATTTTCGTGTTTTTTTCCGGTTTTTTTTCCGGTTTTTTTCCCCGTTGTGTCTGTTTGGCAATTTCAAATCACACCGCCAGAAACAGAAATGACTTTGCTGTCGTCGTCCACCCACTCACCCCTAACTCTGGCTTCCTATGTACACCCGGACGCCCCCGCCCCGCCCCGCCCCGCCCCGCTCGCACATCACGTCACGTCCGCGCAAGCAAGCACTGCGAGCCTCGCCCTCGCCTCGGTGCTTGTGCTTCATTAGTCATAGTCGCTCTATGCGTGGGCGGGGCGGGGCGGGGCGGGGCGGGGCGGGCCCCTGACCTGAAATAAATCTCTCCTACCCGGATGACGACTGCGGCCCCATTGTCCTGTCGCTGGACAGCAGCGACGGGACGGCCTCGCCCCGGGGCAAGAAGAAGGCTAAAAGAGAGCACCCCCTCCCTCCCCCTCCCACGCCCGCCCCGCCCCGCCCCGCCCCGTCACCGACAGAATTGTCTCAGGATGTTGCACTATTACTATCCGCCGTTTTGCATACCTGTGAGCTGCAGAGCTGCGCCGCGCCGCGCCGCGCTGGCCGGAGCGTTGACCCTTTGGGACGGACTTGCACTTGCACTGCAGAATGGTCCCCATTATGTCGGTTGGTCCGGTTGGTCCGTGCTCGGGCTGTCACTGTCACTCTCTCTCCTCCGGGCCGGCCCGGCCACCTCGCTCCTCCCCACCGCTCCGTCTCGCTTTCGCTCTACACACTGACTGGTGTTCCGCCGCGCTCGCAAACTGGAATCAAAGAAAACACGGCGTGATGACCACTGCTGCTATACATACATGCAGAAGATTCGAGTTCGAAAATCTTGTTGGCTGAGCTTACTGCGTTTCACTTTCTTTTCTTTCTAAATTATATTCCATGAAAGCTCAACCTCTCTTTCAGTTCAGCCAGCCCGAACCCCAGTCTACAATGATAAACCATGATAAACTCTGACCTCAACTTGTTGAAAATTTTGCCGTTTGGGGCTCACGGCTCACTCTCACTGACCTGTCAGGTTAGGCTTCCGGCTTCCGGTTTTCTACTTCTCTATCCTGTCCGCAGGGCTGCCGCAGGTTGGGACGTTGAGCGTGGTCGCGACTTGAAACTTCAACCCCTTCCTTTTTTCCCCTCTTTTTTTGTTGCATTGCCCAGGCCACTGCGGGCCTATGTTTGGCCGAGGTGTGCGGTGCGGCGTCCAAACCGTTGCTCCGTTTCAATTTAAATTAAAAGCGCCACCGCCCCTTCACAATACTATCCGACACTGCCCACAGAGCGCAGCACTGGATAAGGCGCGGGGTGCATTGCGTCCGCGTCGTCTGCTGGGAGGGAGAAAGGGGAACTCTAACCCTCGCTGATCATCCGCAAGGCAAACGTTTGAAAACCGGATTTTAATACTCATACAGTTTTTCCAATTTGTTGAATGGAGATGTAGATTCTGTCTTACCTCTGGAAGTGCTGCTAAGCTGTTTCATTGCTTGAATAAATTCGAACTAGTTTTCGCACTTGTCAACAAGTGGGAAATGTAAGCAACATCTCCATAAGACAACGTCGTACATTTTATAGACTTTTACATATATCACTTTAATCCGCAATACTTTTGCGATACTCTACGAAGCTTTGATAAAACTTTCTCAATCGTACTAATTTCCATCGAGATGCAGCCTTAGCTGTCACAATTTTCCTAACACTATGTTTGTGAGGGAAGACAATTCTTAAGTTTCACAATACACTTAAAGGGAATCTAACATTTTTTTTTCATTCTATCAGATATTGCAATGGCTGTATCAATGGATCAGCTTGTTGCATCATTAGATACTCATTGTGATGTTGCCTCTAATCCGTTTGATACAAACCGGCCGCATCCACGCTTATCAGAGTATGCCAATTTGAGAGAACCAGCAAGCTTGATGGGCGATCAAGAGAAAAGAAGAATTGAATACCTAGAAAGACAGAAAAGGTAAAAACTTCATCAAGTATTGATGTTTTATGTTGTATCATACTCCAATGACATTTTAATTCTTACAATTCAGCAAACGAGAGAAACTTGTCAACCTACAGCGTGGACTACTTGATGAACCTGGGGAAGAAGAACACAGTCAATATGCAGAAGATGAATTGTTACTGAAAGAGGTGAAAAAGAAAGCCCCTGGCTCAGAGCGAAAAAAATGGACATTTACCAACCAACTAATGTTGTCTGAATGGTTGGTTGATATTCCTCCAGACTTAGAAGATAACTGGCTTCTAAAGCCTTGCCCAAAAGGACGTAGAATGTTGGTTGTTGCCTATCAGGTAAAGTTGAATACCTCTTTTTTCCCCTGGCCAATGTTCATTTGCTTGGCATTAATGTGTATTTGCTTTTTAATCAGGGATCAACAAAAGCTTACTCCAAAGCAGGCCACACTGTGGCTTCCTTCTCCTCTGCCTTACCCAGTGGCAACAGCTCTTCACGTCGGGGTATTACAATCTTAGATTGTATTTGGAACTGGGAAAACCGCACTTACTTTGTTCTTGATGTGCTGGCATGGAACAACATTGTATTACTGGATTGTGAGGTAGAGTCTTTTAAAAGCTTAGCCACTGTGTGAGATACCATTGCAGTTGTGTACTGACGCTTTTGCTCTTTATGCAGACTGAATTTCGATTCTATTGGATGAAAACAAAATTTGAAGAATATCCAGAAGTTCAAAGTCACTCAGACAAAAATAGATATGCATTCTTGACTCTTCCATCATATGAATGTAAAGAAACTTTGCTGACTGAACTTATGAGCCATAATCCAATGTTCTTTGAGGGTAAGGATCCAGGATTAGATGGCTTGCTCTTTTATCACAAGAAAAATTTGTATGAACATGGTACAACACCACTAGTAAGTGTACTCATTAACATCTAACAAGTATTTTTGTTTAAATACAGTAAATCTTATTTTTTTCCTCCTGTTGACTTAAAAGGTGACATGGCTTAAACCTTTTATGATGGAAGATGTGCTCGGCATCAAGGTGCACCAGGGTTACATTGATGAAAGACCAACTGGGTGAGAAAATAGTTTACCATTATATCTATCAAACACATCATTCTGTTTCATTAAACAAAATTGTCATTTTACTTTTAATTCACAGCTACTGCAACCAGGCTGGTTACATAAAAGACTTTGAAGAAGCTGCCCATGCTAAAAAAGCCCAATACAATAGAAAAGGTTCCTGGCGCAGGAGAGCCAAACAGGGTGGTCAAAATGACAATAAAATGGATTGTGTGGATGAAGTTTCTACAGTCAGGGAAGCTGAAGACACAACTTCCACAGCCAAGGAGAATGGACTTACTGAAAGCAAAATGGATTGTTTTAATGAAGAATTGACGGCAAAGAGTATTCCAGATGTATCTTCCTAATTGGCAAGTTTATTTTTCTGAACTGCTGTCTTTGCCTTGTAACCAATTTGCTGTACCTTTAGATTTTGCTTTTGGCAGGAAGACGAAACAATTATTTACAGTTTCAGATTGTGATTTAATTTAAGAAGAAAAGTAATTTTGTTTTTTTTACCTTTTTATTTATGATTGAAATATACGATGATTAATAGTAAAAATACAACTGCATAAGCATATAAAGGTGACACAGTCCATGAATATTGCATTTATTTAAGAAGTTGATCCAAGGTGGCGTAGAAATTATTTTACATGTTTCAAAAGACATTTGTGCATAGTAATTATAATAGAAAAGAATGGATCAGCTATTATTGGCAATGTATATTTCAATCAAGGTTTAAGTACATACTTCTTAGACTCATGGTCTCTAGATCTAAGAGAAGATTAGGAGAGAGCAAACATGGCAAAACAGTTATTGCCTTTAACACACTAGTAATAACTGTGCTGTTTGACCTAGAAATCTACCAAATTCAATTTGTCACAACACTCAAATGACAGTAAATTGAAAGTTTAAGGCAGGCTTCAATATATCTTTACCTCTCCCTGCATGCCTGCTTAACATTGTTTATGTTGTTTTACTCTTTTACTTTTTTTATACAACACCTTGTACAACCTAGAATGTCAAAATTTAATAACATACAACCAAAAAATATATGGCACTGACAAGAAATGGCAGCTAATCACTGCTTCTACCTTGTTTCCCATTTTTTCAGATATTACATACGATAACATCTCAGATTGCAGGATAACTTAGCCATAACACTTTTGTCCAGTAACTTTGACAGATCTGCACTACTTCTCTCAGCAACTTAAAAGTTTCAGATTATTTTCCCCTAAATTGTGGTACCTTAACACTTACTCAGAACAATGATGTATGGGTGAGAAAATGCTTACATGGGTTAAATTTCTGATTTTCTTAAGCAGTACCATGGGAGCATTGCATTCAAAGTCTCCTCCTTCTACACTCCATTGCAAGGATAGTGCATTCATAATTTTAAGGAGACTTGATTTTTAAACATTTTAATTTTTATAAATTTTAATTCTGTTATCATAAATGGCTGCAATGCACAAAGTTTCACATGATGTAGTACTACCAAAGACCCAGTTTAAAGAGAGGGACAAAAAGCCTTGGAGGGAATGTCATAGATAATCACCTTGACAATCCTGAGGTTGTTCTCAATAGTCTAATAGCCAACAAATCCAAACGAACTAAAATAAAGGGGGAAAAAAGGAAGACTGTAAAGCACCACGATACAGTTGAGGTGCAAAGCCAGTAAAAATGAAATGCTAGAAGCCTCTGTTCAACAGATTATTAAATGCCATCTCAGAACAACTTTGAACATGTAACTACTTAAAATCCTAACTAAAAAAAAAAAAACAATCACAGAGCTGAGCACTTGCTGTGAAAGCAATTTTTAAAAAATGACATCAGATCTGATTGACAAAATGCTTTGTCAGAATTTCAACATGTAACAAACTGATATAGCTCTAACTTTGCCTTATAATCACTTATCTATCACAAAAATAATTGAGAAAAAAAATCTACTAAATACTGGTTATTCTATAGAGGGTTAGTAGCAAGTCTGCCAGGAAACATGCTCTGAAAATACACATCTCACATGGAAAACACCCAACACAAAAGCGGTAAGTGGAATACCAATATGCTCCATTTTTTCTCCTCTAATAAAATTTACCAATGTTCAGATTTCATTACAAATCAAACATATCAACTGCCAATATAGGAATTGTTGCCAATTGCCAATGTTGCATATCTGAAGCACAAACAGGGATCATTGTGAAACAGATTCAATAATGCTAAAACATAGGCAAAGACTTTAGACTGAAACAACAATAAATAAAATTAGCTAGCAGAGCCTTGAAATTGATGTCTTTTGGGATAAGAAGAATCTTAAATGAAATTCAAAATAATAATAATAAGAAGAAATCAATATACAGGTACACTTGACAGCTCTGTGGCTGTAACTCCATTCAAAGGTCAGAGTGATATAACTAGTTAAGTTCATAAAATCAGTCATGACTAAATCCCAGCCAATGACAAATTCCAATATCCAGGGGTAAAAAGAGGGCAACTGGTGTTGCATGCAATGTTGTGCAAACTTTGAGAATTCTGATTTAAGAACTAAGCTAAAACTAAAACCACAAAAGGGAAGCATATGCACAACACTCCAAATAGCAGCCAAGGTTGCTCTCCCTCCCCTAAAAACTGGTGCTTGTGCAGCTGCCCATTAGCTGAGGGTAGATTAATGGAATGCCTAAATTGCATCACAGCTCATCCAATAACAAACATACTTCATGGTAGACTAAAATTATTTTTCTATATGAGCCACTCTCACAAAGAGTATTTGAGACATATATAACTCTTAGCTTTGTCAAATAGAACAACAATTACGTAAAATATATATTGCATAGAAGGTCAGTAATGGTCAACCTGCAATAACCACAGCGCTGTTTCCATACTGGCCTAAAAAACAATGAGGTTTTCCCCAAATCAACGCTGGGTACCCTCTAAAATTGATAGTCGGAAAATAATAAAAATTAACTACAATGAAAAGTACTTCACTCACCATTTCCATTGAGTGATGCAAAACCTTTCAAACAAATGTCATCTGCTATCTATAAATAATAAGCTCACTACTTCTGAACTGAAGGCAAACTTGACAAGTCTGAGGCTACTGAAGGAACATCTATAAAGACATAACTTGGGTCCATGTGCTAGAAGTAAAACCCCAGGCCAAGCCCACCCTCATGAAATTTTTTCATACCACATGTAATACATTTTCCTACATCTATGAACGTATGCGTTTTGATATATCCATTGCACTAGTAATAAATTGGCCACGAATATCAAGGCCATCAAAAAGGGTGAATAATTTAAAACAAATGCAAAGCACACAAAGAGAGGTAGAGTTATATTAGAAAAAATTAAACTAATAGATAAAACTGGGCTCCGCACGGCCTTGTTAGGCCGGAAGCGGGCCAACAGAAAACCTCAGCTAGGGAACTTGGAGTAGAAGGTGTAGGTAAGGTCGTAGTTGTTCAGGCGGCAAAACTGGATGTCACCCTGGACCCAAGGCCCAAAACGAGACAGTTTCTCCATTTCATGAGCTGAGGAAGAAGCAGGAGATGCCTGGGAAATAAAAAGTTCAAGTTTAAAAATCATCCAGTATGTTTCTTAAGCTAACATTCATCCAAAATCTGAAAACCAATTTACCTGATTGGCAAAAACAGTTACAACAAATTTTCCAGGCTTGAATGTCTCAATGACGCGAGAAATGACATCCTTGTAAGAGGACTGAGGGATGTTGCTTTCAAAACTGACATAAGAAAAGTCAGGCTCTGGTGTAATATGAATTGTCATGTAGAAGCCCTAGAATACCATTGAGAAATTTTAAATTAGACACAAATTTAAGATATTCAAGTGACAATTGACAAAGTAATAAACTGGTGGACAGCTTACAGCTTTGTTGATCCCATTCATAGAGTAGCCACATGGATCGAACAGAAAATCATCAATGCGCATACTGGGGATGAGTTTGTCTATTCCTGATTTCTGCAAACGGATTGTGTCAAGTATTAGGCAATAAGGTATGAGACAAGTATGTTTAAAAAAATGAACTTTAATAACACAAACCTTTGTGGCCTCAGCTGCTGATGATGAGTTGGCTTTAGTGAAAATGCTCATAACCTTTGGATCGAGATCAGACATCAATATTTCCAAGGTTTGATCAGAGCGAGTGAGATCAGAGGATGGCACAATATTAGGGTGTAGGGTATAAAGATACCAGCATTCAGACTCTTCATCACCAAGGCAATATGACTGACCATCTGAAATAATTTTAATATACTACATTATTCAGATTTAACTTATCACATAAAACATTCAATGATGGTTATCAGAAATCAATCTAACCTTTAAAAATGGAATTTAAGAGTTCCACCTCGTGATCAAAGGACCTGTGGGGAGACTTCTGCAGATCTGGGCGTTTGAAGTTTTTGCGTGAATAAAATACATCCTGAAGAAAAAAAAATGGGTTTTAAAGGAGTCATTTCATGTAAGAGAGAAATTTTAACTAGTGACAAAACAAACCTCGTATGCATTATATCCAGCATGCTGCTTCACCAATACAAGCAGGGGCTCAAGACATTCCAAAGGTGTTGTTGTTCCACATGTCTTCAAAATGAATCTGTTTTTGGACACAAACATGCTGCTTTCACTGAAATAGAGAGCAATATTAGTTCATAATGAAAAATACCTTGAAGTTAGTGTATCATAAAAATGAAGTACTGAATTAGAGACATCCTAGGACACTTACCTTAACACGTAGGCATCAACTTGTTCATTGCTGGAGAAGCTGATAACTTCACAGTGAACTATCTGCAGCAAGCTTTCCCATTTGTTCCTGATAAACAACATAAATACATCATATATTGCCTCTGTTTGAATACAGCTATTCCCCTGAAGTAGCAGTTAAGGGAGCTAAAAATAGCAGAAAAACATCAGTTCTATTTCTGACAAATTTGTTATGAAAACAAGAAATGAAAACTGGATTGTGGACAACTGGATAGCAATAACTTTTTTCCTTGAAAACGTTGTAAAACAATTTGAGCAATAGAAAGATATAATCTTTTCGCCTCTTCTTTGAAACAGCTGAGACATATTGAATAACCTTCAGAAAACAACCCCAGTGCAGTCATTTCCCAACTGAAAGAATTAGCACATGTGGAGCATGTGAGAGCAGACGACAGCTGGTTCGATATTCAAAGACAGCGAAATACAAATGGGCTGATGAAAATATCGAGCCGAGTTTGGACTCTCCCTTTCACCCCCTCGAGAGAACCTTGACATTGGGGGTGGCTTTGGGGGTTGTTCAAGGTAACGGGGTTAGGTTGCCGATGGAATCAGACGACGTTCTAGCATGTTCCATGGGCGACAGATTTGGAAAAGATGATGAAAAACACCCCAGACGTGGTGTGGGATCCATAACCGTCTTGGCATGGCTTTCTAACATGTCGAGGGTTTCGATCATGACAGTTCAGACAAAGGGGATGAGGGGGGTTTCGCTGCTGTTCACACTGAAAGTCTAGGATGGGGACGGGCAGTGACGAGGTGAGGGGTGAGGTGGATGTACCTGGGGATGGAGCGAAGATCACAACTCTTGGTTTTGCCGTCGGTGCGCGTGAACCATATCTCCAACAGCTTCTCAACTCCCTCAAAATATTGAGCACCATTAAAATTCTGGTCAGTTTCTCCCATCTTCTCCATCTTGAACCTTCACTAGACCCAACTCAAATGCCCCTGCTTGTTCGCTGCTTCCCCTACACAGCTGGCTGCCAATGCGCTCGCGCGAAGCAAGCGCTCGAAAAAGAGAGCGAAGTTCCGGAAAAGGAAGGCAGGAGGCAGAAGCGAAACCGGAACTACTAAGAAGGTGGCGTGGAGCAGTGAGGAGGCTACAATCACAAAAAAATTTCCCACGCCCTTTTTCCTTTTTTGATTTAAAAAAATCCTACTTCAGAAAGAAACTACTTTCTCTCAAGACTCGCCGAAAATATTCTAGTATCGTTGAAACCTTGAAACCAATCGAAACCCCGCGGAATGGGAACTTATGATTGAATTTCTGAAAGGCGTCAAACTATCGACTGTCACATCGAAATCGAGTGTATCGTAGCAGACGCCAAAAGTAGCAGAAAACTAAACCGGAGAGACACAAACTCGTATCCAACGCAAGTGCACTGATAAGATTGGACTTTGTCTCTTGTACATACATTTTTTATGTTGTTAAACGCTTTTTGACGCCGTTCTGAAATGGACAACAAACTGAAAGTAATTTCAATTCACTAGAGGACCCTTCTTGTTATTCTGGCCTGCTTGGGAGTTCAGCAACTTTGTTATTACCTTTGACACCTGTTGTCATGTGTTTTGTCAATGTTTTGTGTTGTTACTTATTTCTTCATAGTGATTCATCAAGAAAAGAAAAAGATCAGAGTCCCTCACCCCTTTACTTTTTGCTTGTGTTCCGTTTTCCCCTCACCTATTAACATGTTAAATGTTTTTGCTTTGCTTACAATGAAACGTCTAATACATCTTTCTTTTTAATGATGACAGATTCTGTGTTTACATGGATATGGACAAAGTGGCGGATACTTCCACAAAAAGTTGGGTGGAGTCCGGAAACTTATGAAAAGTGTGGCAGAGTTTGACTATGTTTCATCACCTCATGTGACTAACATGGAAGCTGATCCCGGAGACATTTTTTCTGGGCGTTAGTATTTTCTGCAATCATTCCTTGCATCTTTCTCTCTCTGACGTGTAACGCTTAAAGTTTCTATATGTTCTAGCACGGCATGCGTGGTGGTTCACAAATGAGGAAATGAAAACTTATGACTCCAAAGAATTTGAGTCAAAATGTTATGGTTTTGAAGAGAGTGTTAATCAAGTAGATGAATATCTTCAAGAGAAAGGTCCATTTGATGGCATATTAGGATTTTCACAAGGAGCTTGTTTCCTCAGTTTACTCTGCTGTCTACAACAGCAAGGAAGTTAGTTTCAGAATATTTTACTACTTGCATGTATGTATTTGTTTCTTATCTGAAAAGTGTTGTTTTCCCTAGAACTTAAGGGGACCTTCAAATTTGCAATATTTGCATCTGGCTATCTGTCACGCTGTGTTGCACATCAAAATCTCTACAATGAGACATTAAGCCTACCAACACTGCATGTCTTTGGTGAAAGTGATACTGTCATACCAGAAGGTAATTCCTTAGTGAATAGTACAAGTTAAAATCTTAAGCATATTAATAAATATTTTTCTATATTTTAGAGATGAGCAAGGCTCTTGCAGACTTTTGTGAGGAAAAGCAAATAATACTGCATCCTGGGGGACACTACATGCCTTCAAATTCTCATTTCAAAGAAGCCTATATGAAATTTCTGACTATTCGTCTAGCTGAAAAGGTGGACAGTCCTGAACGTTAAATTGAACTAAACATTGAGGGCCTCGTCTGGTGCTAAACTGTTATCCGGTGAGGAAAGCAGTAAATTAAAGGCCTGAATGTGCCTTTGAGATAATCAAAACTTGTACATTAACATTTTAAGCTGCAAAATTGAAGAGATGTCTATGGACCTCAAAATATCGAAAGCAACTCCTATCAATAAAGTTAAATGATTTTTTAAATATATCTTGTTATTATTCATACTACCCATCATTATTACGACCCATTTTTATTATTATTATTATTTATGTTTAAACTATCAAACGTAAGGAAACACTCCTAAACAAGAGCTGGTTAGCTTCTTTTCAAAACCGCGCGCCCATCTGATATATATAACTGACAACTTTAGATGCACGTAATCGACTCTGTATCTCTATTTTCCCGAAACCAAGGTTCGTTGGGTAAAACAAAAAGTATCTTTCAAAATAATGAGCCTACCTATTAAACTGTTTCCATTCTTCTGGTGGAATCGAATCTCTTAGAATACGATGTCTTGAAAAGTTTCCTCACTGTCATGAGGTTGCAGCCCTGATGTTGACGTGTATGATGGGAGGGGGTGAAGGAAGGGGGTGAAAGGCAGTGACATGTCTGCTCCGACTGTTTATATTGGTTACTAATAAAAAAAACAATACGATGGACGAGAGTGTTGTCAGTAACTCGCATGACATTTCATCGCGAAATAGTATTCTTTATGAACTTTTTGTATATTCTGAATGGAAGCTCGACCCGGAATTACCCGTGAGTTTTCACTTAAAAGATGCTAGCCTCTCTAACCTGCTGTCAACACATCACAAATGATATGTTCATGTATTATTTCTCCTAGCTATCAATTGGTGTACTTTTCCATTCAATGTACCGCTCTTGTTTTATTTACATTACAAACAACAATTTTGGGACACTTTCTAAATACTTAAGAATTTTTTATTACACAAAAAGGTAAAAAAACACTTTAATTTTGAGTGTTCTTTCATTTTAATTTCAGAAACGCACCTTTCAAAGTCAAGAAGGATTTACATCACTATTAAAAGGTGCCCTCAGACACCGCGGTCATAATGTGCAAACCGAGCAGGTGCAAAGGTATACATGATGATCTATTCCGCATATGCGTTCCATCAAATAATTATAAATATATTTAATGTACATCTAACTATTCTGTAATTCTGGCCAGATTACTTAATTGTCAACAGCCATGGCGATTGTGCGCCGGAGATGGGGGCAAAGTTGTCGCTATTATTCAAGATTCATCACTTGAAATTAGGTCTTCTCGAGATGCCTACTCATCTGTGATAGCAAAAGCATCATGTAAGAAGCTTTTATCTTTCTCATTGTAATTTTTTTAAAATTGATATTATAATTTTCTTTTATCTATTTTTGCTTTTAATTTCTTTTCTTTTTGCAGTACCCAAAGACCCTTTTCCACAATGGAGAAGATGGTGCTGGTCCCCTGACTGCACCATGTTAGCAGTGGGTTTCAGTAATGGCACTATTCGAGTTTATGACCTGATGGGCTGCAATCTCTTTTCAATACTACCTGTATGTTGGCCATGTTTCCATTACAATTTTTTGAATTTTGTTTGTATGATAAGTTTGGAATAGAAGTGCTCATTTTTTTTTATTGCCTGCTCTAGGAGAAGCAGAAACAGGAACTTACTTTTACTGATACTAACAGCTCTTTTGCTACATGCTTCTTCCTACAAGCTCGCACTTCATCTCATAAGTGGTACATTTTTCATTTCTTTCCTAAAATTTTTGCATATATTTGTCTTATATATTTAATTATTATTAAACACTTATTCTACATTTTAGGTCCAGTGAGTTGGTCACTGTTGATTATAATGGTCTTCTACACAGTTACTTAGTTTCTCCTACAGAGGGGTTCCAGGAAAACCATGCCTTTTCATTTGGCCCTGTATATCGCAATGGACTTACTTCTGTCGCCTACCATCCTGCACATTCTTTGCTTTTTGTTGCTGGACCTGTAACTTCCAAGGGAAATCTACAGTTACAGGTAGAGTTTTGCATTCTTATTTTTATTAAATAACCCGTTATTTATTTAAAATTAGAATTTTCTCCCTTATTAAGGAGTTTGGAGACAAAGCTGGAATAACTGCTTGGAGAATTTTGAATGACCACCCATTTTACCAAATCGTCCACCATAATAAAAATGAAAACTTGTCTTTTTCAAGCAGCATGTGGAAGATTCCATTTATTGGATCCAAAAATTTGCAGGTAGAATAAAGAGGCGGCTGTACTAAATTATGCTTCATCCCTTTTTAAATCATTATTTGGAAACCTCTGAAAACCTTTTTTTCTCCTTCTTTCTTTTTTTTTTGTGTATGTCCTTAGAGCTGTGTGGTGCGCATGGAAGTTTCACCCTGTGCCAAGAGGATTGCTGCCTTGCATTCCTCTGGTGAAGTTTCACTGTGGTCTTTACCTGGCATCAGGTCAGTCTCCTAAAAGTAGATAAAACATACTGAAATTTTTGAGAATTTGTAATCCTGTCTTAACTCCCCCTTACTTAACTTCTTTTTAGACTGCAAGGGTATTGGCCTCTAATTGAACAGCCTGACTGGAATATTCAGAACCCGCTAAGTATGGAACTGGAGTCATCAAATGGCAAACGAACTGCAAACATTCGTCAGACCCTGTCTGATGAATTTTTCTATCCTATTGACCTTGACTGGTGGTCTGAAGAGGTAAATTTATTGTGGCAATAACTTGCTTCAAGAATGTGTTCATTTAAAATTTTGAGGGGGTAAAGTTTTGTTTTCATTTTTTCAGTCCCTTGTGGTAGTAAGAAGTTCAGGCGCAGTCAGTGTTTGTGAAATTTCCAGTCTTCAAAACTTACTTGGTGAAAGCCCGGAGTTTTTGGCAGGACCAGCACAAGTTAGAAGGTTTCAGAACGAGAAAGGATTTCTTGCACTTGAATGTGAGCTAGATATTCTCAGCAATGGCCGCAACTCTGGTGAAGACACTTTTGAGGTAAATCTCGACCTGGTAGTGTGCTTTTTCATACTGACCAAATTACAGACTGAAAATTTTCAATTTTAGGAGGATTCCTTACTGGAATTAAGTGACGATGAGGGAGAAAATGAAGCACCTGCAACAGTCGTACAGCGTGTCATCACCATTCTTAACGCGGTAGCATACCTAGTAACAGATATGGAGCGTTTTAGACCTAAAAGAAGAAGGCTCAAGTTATGCAGACGTACTTACAGGCTTCTTGCTCTTCGCAGTACAACTCCTGAAGAACTTTACTCCAGAAAGGTGACAGAAGATTATTAAAATTGTATGATTTGTGCAGTTTAACATAATGCGGCTTTTTTAAACCAAATTCCAAATATTTAATTTTTATACAGCTTGACAATGAAGAATATGGAGAGGCCCTAACATTAGCACATGCATACAATTTAGACTGTGATCTAGTGTATCAAAGGCAATGGCGCAACAATAAAGTGTCTGTTGCCACTATCCGAGATTATCTGTCTAAAGTTTCAAATCAGACATGGGTGCTTAGGGAATGTCTTGAAAGAGTACCTGAATCACTTCTTGCTGCTCGTGAACTTCTAGAGTTTGGCCTGAAAGCCACATCTAAGGAAGCATTTAAAAACCTTAATGGAAAACGCAAGATTAAAGATGTTGAGGACATGACTGAGAATCAAAAAGAGTTTCTAGTATTCCGACACACCCTACTGCGTTACAAAGATCGCCTCACTATGTTTGAGGTTTGTATATGAATGCCCGCTTATAAAAATCCAGCCTTCCAGTAAACATCTGGTTCTTACTTGTTCTACTCTTATTGCACTATAATACCTTTTCTGATTGTTTCCAGAAAATTCTTGGTGGATTGCAGCTTGCTGATGAACTCTTTGAACATACTGTGTATGCAGATTTCCGATCTTCTTCATCTTTACGTGCATGTATTCAGTTTGCTAGAGCTTCAAACTGTCAAGCTGTTGAATGTATGCTTACTTATCAAGGTGGTCAAACATTACACCATTGGCTTCCAATCCTCAGTAATTTCCCAGAGACAGTTTCTCCAATGGAATACAAGTAATCATGAAAAACTCCTGGCAGTATTGTTGTTGTTGTGCATTCTATAAAGATCTGTATCACTAAACTTTTCGTTTCTCTTTTAGATCGTTGCTTCCAGAACTTTCTCCTGGAGGCGTTGTATTTTCTTGGCAAGAGTCTCAGCTTCGAGAGCCTGACTGGAGTGAAAAACATCCATATGAGTATGTGTACTTTTAAGCACGGATTGTGTCTATGAGTTTAAATTTTCTTTAAACTACACACATATTTTTAACTTTTTCATTTTGCAATGGTTTTAGAAATGTCAAAGGGTTGGAACTTGAAACTCCTGACTTGGATAACAAGTGGCTATATGAGCATGAGCCAGGCCTCTCTGCCTACCGTGTTCCTGTGAGTGATTTGACATCAAACATGATTCAGCAGTGGTATATAGAAAGAATAAGAGCAATTGAAAGATCAAGTAGAATGGTTGATAACGCTCTTATATTACTTCGACTGGCTCAGGATAATAACATTGAGGTAAATAAGGCAAAGGCGACAGTATATTATATATATACACAAGGCATTACTTAACTATCACATTATTTCAGGGCCTTTCGAATCTTCATCAAGAATTACAAATTTTAGACTCTTTAGTCTATGAGCTTTTCTTAGAAGATATTAGTCTTGCTGATCTAGAAAAAAAGTCTCCTTTGGAGAAGTGCAAGTTATTAATGTCAAAGGTAAGTAAGTTTCTTTGTTGCCATTTATTCCCCCTAGCACATATGTTCACTAAATATTAACTTATGTTGGCCTTTTAGACTTCAGAGTCATCTTTCATATCTGACATGAATACTCTTCTTCTTCCCTATTTGGACCGTATTGAAAAAGAGGAAGCAGGGATGAAGCTCCATCTTCTCCATAGCTATCTAGTATCTATTTCAAATGAAAGCTTACTGCTACCCCTGAAGGTACGTTTATCAATCAAATTTTATTGAACTGGATTATTTATACTATTTAGATGCACTTTTCATGTCTTTTCTCCAGTTTTTTGAAGGTCAAGATGAACTTTCATGTGGACTTTCTCCAGATGAGTTATCAACTATAGCAGTGGACTGTATTTACTCATATGTGGAAACTGATGACTTGCACTTAGCACAGGCCATACTGATTACAATTCCTGTTCAAAGGTAAATACATCAAATGTTTTAATCACTCTCTATGTTGAAATTTCTTTAATAGTTTTGTTGACATTTTTCTCAGGGTTCTTACAGTATCTCATATAGAACAACTTGATTCATTAGAATTAGAGTTAGCAGCAAGCCTGATTCTCCAGCGCAATGGTGCACCGAAATCTCTTGGGTACATCAGGGATAACAAACATGATGTTCTGACAGTCACTCAATTGCTTACTCGAGTTGCAAGAACTGCAGCCTGTGGGTTAGTATTTCAAAAATTCTAGTTACATACATCGATAAGAAAGCCTTTTCTCTTTGCTTTACTTTCACTATTATTTACACTTTTTATAGCAATTCTTCTGCATCAGAAGTAGTTTGGTCATCTTTATTGACTGACCTTCTGGATTTGCAGAAGACAGTTTTTAATTGTGTCTCACCAGGAGTGTGTCATGAGGTTGGGCCTGAAACTTATTCTTTTGATGAAATATGCAATATTACCCTTCAACATTAATTTAAAAATGTAACTAATTTCTTATGCAGATTTTTTGTGCAACACTGCTGTCATCAGGAAGCATTTCATCAATCAAATTGGCTGGAAGTTACTTAAATTCAGGTTCACCGTCTCGATATGAAGCATTACAAATTTCAAGAGAAAAATGTTCTGATCTTGTGCTCTCTGCTGCTCGAGAATATATGGATTCAGCTGGGAGTTTGACTGACCCTTCCCTCGAGCTTGCAAGGTAGGTTTAGCTTGCAATCAAGATGTTGCATGGAATTTAAAAAAATAAAAAATTTTCGTTGAAGTTTTTAGATGCTTTGTAATGCCTCTAAACTTTGTTTGTTGTAGAGCTTGTTTCTACATACTACCTACGGAAGATGTAGAAATTCAAGAGGAAAGAAATCTTCTGTCAGCATTCCAACTTCTTCATGACTTTGGACTGAGGATCCTACCTATACAAGGTGATTTTATTTGACTAAGCATTTTATAGTGTGCATTAGTAAGGATTCAAACTCATCACATCAGTTTTTTACAGTTCGCCTGTGCCCAGATAGATTGCGACTTGTAGAAGAATGCTTAAAGAAAAAGTCAGGGGCCCATCGCAATTCTAGTAAATTATTGCAACTTGCTGCTCAATTAAATATCTTTCCTGATAACCCAAGTGAAAGACAAGGTCGAGTACTAGTCCTGGTTGCTGAAGCTGCTTTTTCTGTGAGTGATTGCTGTAATAAATGGTCAAGTTGTTCCAAATTGTAAAAAGGCAAACAAAAACTAATTAGCAATTTTAATTTAATTATTATCTGCAGGCAAGTGATTATAGGAGCTGTGCTGAAACTTGTCATCGATTTATTGCCTCAAATTATACTAATGGTTGGGGAATAGCAAGTACTTTGGCAAAGTGTTCCGAGTTCAAGGACCTTTCAAATAGAGCACAACTTCTATCATTTGCTTTACAACACTGTCCACCTGATATCCTACAAGACCTTGTAAACATTAGGTTTGTGTTAACTTAATTTTTTAACTAATAGAAATACTGGGAGTTTTGATAGTTAAGAATGTAAAAGTTTTTTGTTTTTTTTTGTGAAACTGGCATTTTTGGTTTTTGGCAGACGCTCCCTGGAAATGGAATCATTACAACAAATAGTCAAGAAACAAATTGTTATGCACAATTCAAGTCTTTCTTTACATTTAGAAGGCAACAATGTGCAACCAGTAAGTTGTCTTGAAACTTCAGGTAACAAAAACAAATTTTCTATTTTGTTTTATAATAACTGATATTAGGATTTCTTTGTGTTACAGTCTGAGTCTCCTGGTCTAGATTTACTCCAGTCTTTTTCTACTGTAGAATCTAGTGTTCAAGAGACAACTCAACGTCTCTTGAGCTGTGTTGGAGATTCTCAATTTTGGAAAAAAGCTCTACGCATTGGGTAATCATGTTGTGTCTATCATAATAACTTTTTTGTCAGGCACATTTTTTGAAATGATAATTGTAATATTGTTTGCAGCTGGGATGAAAGCATTGAAACAAATGACTCAGAGAAAGGCAGATCAGTTGAACATCACACTTGCCATGCTTTTTATTCATCCCTGTTTGAGTCTACTGCTTTCTCTCCTAGTAAGCTTGGCTGCACTTATGATTGCTTCTCTGCTCCTGACCTGACACCCCAGCTTCAATTAGAGCAAGCACTTTTAAGAATATCCTTATTAGAACAAGATTCTGAAAGAGAGAATTTACCTAATGGTATGGCCTAATGCATATTATCTTGTCTTTTATCTATTCCCTTAATGGTAACTTTTAAAACCTTTTTTGAAAATTTTAATAATTGTGACCCACCTCATTTTAATTATTTCAGTATTGTCGGAATGTGCCCTTTCTCTGCTTTCTGAGGATTATCATCTGGGTATGGGGTATCTTCTTTCATTACCAAAGTCGTTTGCCAAAGAGGCAAGTCACCGAGTCTTTGAAGCAAACACATCAATTGTTAACCTTCAACTAGCTCAGTATTATTCTGCCTTGCAATGGTACAGCCACAGTGTTAATGGTGACAAAGAGAAAATACGAAATGTGTTTTTGTACAACCCACAAGAGGTAATTATATTATAAAATCTGAAGTTTGAGTAGATGTAAAAAATTTCTGTATGTTCATTCCATTTGCAAAATTACATTGATCTTGCTTATTTACTTTCAATCCAATTTTAAATGTATGTAGGTAATTTCTCTAGCTCAAAGATCAAAGCTTGAGGATGACCCCTGGAAAAATGAAATACTTACGTATAGGGCTCAGCTTGGTGACTATGTGCAAGCTCAAGACCTTTTAACTCTAGACTGTGGAGTTGATGTAAATAGATTTGCAGCTGATAAGCAATATCGTCATGATTCCATTCTGGGGCTTGCTATGTGAGTATAGATTTGCTATGAAGGCAGTGTTACCAAATTGATATATTGGTAGATAGTCTGAAATTCCTACTCTACTGCAATTTTAGGAGTGAAGACAGTGAAAGGTTACGCTTCGCACTGGCACTTGCGACAAGGCATGGTGTGGATAGGGCGGAAGTCATTGCAGAACATGTGTCCAGTCTTCTCTTGAGTGGCCTGCCAGATTCTGAAATAAATCGCCGCCTCTTGGCTTCTGACTTAAGCCAAATCATTCAAGAGGCACCAGACAAGATAAAAGAAAAGTAAAATTCTAAACCTAAAACTTTTTGGAAGCAATTTGGTTTTGCTGAACTAATTTATTTATAAATGTTTAAGGTTGGAGACTTCTGTGTTTGCTAATATTGATGGGAAGCAAATAAGTCTACTAGAAATGTATTACACCATTTTGAATCAAGTTGCTCCTACTCACCGTAATGTTCGTTTACTTCCTAAAGACCACTTGAAGTTGTTGGCAAAGGTGAAAGCTACAACAGCAGGTACGTTTAAGAAGGTTTTTTAAGCATATTGACTTAATGGTGCATGATTTTCTTTTTATATCTTTGAAAACTTATTAACCATTCATTTCAAAACATTTTCCAGAACTTGATTACAAATTGCTAATCTCAGGTCCAAAGCAAACTATTAAAGCAATTGAGTCATCTTTAACTGTAGATAACACTCCACTTGTAGCAAAACTTCTTAAAGCAATGCCATCCAGTCTAGCAAGCCCTTTAACAACAAGCCAGCTATATGCAGTATATTTAAAGCGCAAACTAAAGGTAATTTCAGTGTCAGCATCAATTCAACGTATGAGTTCATTTGGTTTGTTTTAATCATCTGTCTATCTGTATGTGTGGTGCAGGTTTCACACAGTGTATCCTCAGAGATTCTTACTTCTGTGTTGCAACATATCAAAGGAGAAGACATCATTCAAGTTATTGAAAGTGTTTTCCTTTCGGACCAAAACCAAAGGACCCCTCTCTCCAGTGAAAGTGCCGAGGAATTAATTGCAGCTGCTTTACTCAATTGTGACTTTACTGACTGTGAAAGCACTATGCAAAAACTAGCTTGCTGGAAAGATCACATTCGCAACTCTAGGTGGTTAATGGATAAATGGCCAGAAGAAAGTTATTGCAAGTAAGTATTGCAAGATCTTTCTTTAATATCCCCATCATTCCCATGTGAAATTTTCGCTCTAACATTATCACTCCTTATTTTTCTTTTATGCTTTTAGGGATTACTATCTCACAAATGGAGAAAAAACTGACCTAATGAATTTAGTTCAAAATTCATTTTTAAATGATACTAAGTCTGTAGAATTTTTTGTTGATTTGTTGAAAGCAGTTTCTACAACATTCAATACATCTGAAGATACTTTAATATTCGACTTGTTTAGAAATTCAGTTGAACAATTTGAGTAAGTTGTGTGTTATACTATCCTGAAGTTTTCTATAAATCATTAACTGTCTATAATTTGTTATCTTTCCTGAAGGAATGGTGGAGAAGACACCAAACCGCAATTGATTGCAGCTCTATCCAGGATAGATCAGTTGGCTGCCATAGGAAAATTAAAAGAATCAAAGAGCGAGCTGGAATCAGTACTTCGATCTTTAGCAACACAAGAAAAACTATCTCCTGAACATAGGCTTAAAGTTTTCAATATTTTGCAGGTATTAGGAAGTTTTAAAACGCTTTGTTCCCTGTGCTTACAAGAAAAATCATATAACCACCATACAACTAATCTTCTGCCCTTTTTTAATTATCTCTAGCAAAGTGATATGGAGACTACTCAAGAACCAACACTTCTTTTGTCACATTCAAAAACTATTCTTGCATCTTCATGGCCTCAGATGACAGTGACAAATGAGTCAATTCTGGATGAGGAAAAACGATCAGATCTTTTCCTCAATCTAATTCACAACACTGAATCATGGCAACAGAGAAATGCTCTGAGGAGTATTTTAGACTTGTGGCCATCTTTTTCTAGCAGTAGTCAAAAGTATGTTGAAGAAAGCAGCTTTCTCTTGCACATATTAAATTATTTATCTAATTATTTGTCTTTGTTTTAGAACTAACAATATATGTTCTGAACTGTTACTCGACTGTGTGTTAAGTGATAGTGGAAAGTGGACTGAGCAAAAAGCATGTTATATTGCTGATATTTTCAATAGATATCCATTACCCTACAGCGTAAGTCTTAATTTTACTATAAGCGGATACAATTTCTTATCTTACATTTCTTTTCTGATCAGAAATGTTAATTGTTTCAGGTACTGGAACAGTTACTCTCTGATGTGCAGAAGAAATCGGAGCAGAAACCAGAAAAGGAAGACGAAAATCATGATGAGGGCGAAGATGATGATGATGATGATGATGATGATGATGATGAGGGTGACACTGATGCCAAAATTGATGTTCAGTTGCTGATTCTTATCTGCCTATTGAGTGAGGACCAAAAGGCCCATCGCAGGGCTGTCGCCCTTTCCCAACAGCAATTAATGGTAGTTTGAAATACTTAGTTGTCACAGAGGAGTAATGAGATGCCAATCTCCTAACAAAATGTTCTCCATGATTGTAGGTGCCATTTCAGGAAAGATTGGCAGAACTTGCAATTGCTCGTGGCCTGACTGCTGATCTCCTTTCAACACCTGCATATTCTGATTTGGTTTCTGGGGTAATTTACTCTCAGCCTGACTCAGCTAAAAGTATTGTTGAAACCTTAATTGCAAGAAAGCACATACCAGAAGCAGGCTCAGTGATCTTGCGCTCATTTAATTCAGTTCCTCGCTTTATGCGCACATTCTCAGCTTCTCTTGTAGCTGGACTAAAGGGAACAAAGTCTGATCCAGTGTCTCCCATACGCTCAAGAGATGTTCCCATTGGAACACCAACGCAAATCACTCCTGTGCAGTCATCTGTTACAGTCAAAGCTCCTCAAATTGACAGTGGGTGGGATAATGATTGGAGTGACGAGGAGGATAATGAGCCAGAAGAAGGTATAGAGGCAATGGGTGAACGGGCAGATGATAAACTGAGTCACACTGATGATACAGAAGGCAAACTGAAGGCTGAGGGCTGGGGAAATCGAGATGACTGGGACAATTGGTCAGATGAAGAAGAGCTAGAAAAGATCAATTCAGAAAAAAAGAACCAAGAGAAGCACAGTCAAGGTGAAGTTGTGCACCATCAGAAACAAATGAGTCCCCCGCTACTCCCTTCTCCCCAGAGTGCATTTGCTCGCGTTCCTCAAAAAGAGGCAGGCACAGCAGGGTCTTCTGCCTTGCAGGCAAAAGATACTCAACCGGAAGGAAATACCACTTCTGATTGGGATGAAGATGACTGGGGTGCAGGGTGGGATTAATACCTTAACTTATGGTAATGCCTTGTCATTGGTGCATGTTGTAGAGACATTTATATCAATTACAGTATACAACAATAAGTTAGGATTTGTTGATTTTAAATTGTAGTTCTCACACTGGTGAATTATTGCCAGTTATGAGTGTCATTTGTTCTGTGATCATAATCTTTATTTTCATTATGTTTTGTCTCATCTATCAAGACTTAAATAAAATGTACACTTTTTATGAAATCAAATTTTATATATATTCTATTTTGTAAACTAATAAATAATACATCTAAAAAAAACATTGATTAATTTATTTTCACCTGATTTTCTGTAAACATTTACATAGTTAATTGATGGAACAAATATGACTGATACTTACGTATTTCATCTTAATTTGTTATGACCGAATTTTGAATTTAATTAAAATTATAAAGAATAGTCCTAAAATGCAGAGTGATTCCAACACCTGTTAATCTTTCAGAGCTCTTTTCTTTTTAAGTATACTAGATATGAAAAACTCTCCTGCTTTGTAAGAGCTTCTGACCAGTGGTCCGCTTGCAGTGTACAGGAAACCCATGTTATTGCCAACATCTTCCCAATGCTTGAACTTCTCAGGAGTCACATACTCCACAACCTTAAAACAGAAAAGGTGTTAAAACTTTCACAGACTACTATAAGTAGTACGTACTCATAATAACGTACCATCAAATGACGTTTTGTTGGCTGCATATACTGGCCTAATGTTACACAATCCACACCTGCATCAAGTAAATCTAACCAACAGAAAAATTCATTGTTTTAAAAAAATTTATCTTAGCTTATGTCAGATTTGGGATCAAAGTTTTTAACAGGTAAACATTGGTCATACCCTTCATTGTTTGCTGGACCTGTTCGTCTGTTTCCCCAAGTCCAAGCATGATGGATGACTTGGTAATGAGGTCAGGATTGGCATCCTTCGCACCTTTTAGTACAGCGAGTGATTGCCTATCCAAAAGTTCCACTTCAATTAAAGATTTATAATAAAAAAATAATTAAAATAAAAAAAAAAAAACTGACAAAGGTTACAAACCTGTAATGTGCTCTACGATCCCTGACAAAGGGGGTCAAAGTTTCTACAGTTTCTACATTGTGTGCAAATACATCAAGACCTGATAAGGCTATAGTTTTCACATGATCTTGATTCCCTCTAAAATCAGGTACTAAGCATTCAACCAGGATGTCGGGATTTCTGTAACATCAGAAATCAGTAAAAGTTAAAGCTTCTTTTTCGTGGGCAAATGTTATGGTGAGTGGTTTGCTGCATAAGATTTTATCTAAAGAACACACAACACATGATATCTTACAGTCTCTTAATTTCTTGTACAGTTTCAGCAAAATGTTTTGATCCACCATCCTCTAAATCTGTAAAACACAAAGGACTATTAGGCGAAAAATGAAATAAATAGATTCTTAGGTTTTTAAAACTTCTAGGCACTTTAAATACCATCTCTGTCAACTGAAGTTAAAACCACATAATCCAATCCCCACGAAGCTATGGCACCAGCTGTGTTAACAGGTTCTTTTGGATCAGGAGGTGGTGGTTTACGAGCGGTTTTTACCGAGCAGAAGCGGCATCCTCTTGTACAAGTATCGCCCAGCAACTAACATTCATAAGAAATATTTTCACAGGATGTAGGTAAGAAGTATAAGCACTAGCACTGTTCAGGAAAGAGGACAACTGAAAGTAAAGCTTACCATTATAGTTGCTGTGGCAGTACCATGTTTTCCTCCACCCCAACATTCACCTATATTAGGACACCTTGCCTCCTCACACACTGTATGCAAGTTTAACCCCCGTAGCTGATCTTTGATACGGCTAAAGTTTGATCCAGTGGGGATTTTGGTTTTCAGCCATGGAGGTAATCGTAACCTTTCAGAATCTCCTACAGAAAATATTCAGAATTTTTTTTGTAAGAAAGATGTTATAAAAGACTTCATTTAGGATCTGTAGTCATAGTATGCTATAGTAACCTTTGGCACGACGCAGCTTTCCTTGATAATCTTCCCCTGTTTCATTTTCTGTCTCCACTGATTCAGAAATAAAATGATCGAGCCCAGGTCCGTCTGCTATGCGTTTCTTAATCTTCTCTGGTAACGTTGAAGGAGTGTGGGCAAATCGGCATAATGAAGTATGGGGTACCTGCAAAATACAGCTTATGACACTGGCCAATACTAACCATCTTTCAAGGGTACAAGTAACCTATAAGAGGGGTCTAGCCAGCCTAATTTTATCATTTATTTACGATGTCATACAAAAAAGGTGGATTTAAATAATTTCTCAACTGACAAGACTTACCTCTAAATCCAGGAAACGCAGCCTGGCAAGGCTTTCCGTAAGTTTGGGACGAATCATTTCGCAACAGTCGCAGCACTAAAAAACACAGATATCAAGCTGACGACATTACAGATGTAGCAGACGATATGCAAGGACAAGGCAGGTTACTCTGAGAGCAAATTAACGATTCAATAACCATGCCTACACACGAACAGTATTATCCAAAAGTAAATTTGGAACAAAATCAAAGTGTCAAAAGATAGTGTCCACCCGGATTTTGAAGAGAATTAATGTGCACTTAAAGAAACAGCTGGGCATCTTGATGCTTGAGGTTGGTAAACACTGTTCAACATACGCGCGTCGTTTCAAAATGGACCGCACATTTCCGGCCATACATAGTTGTAGCATTGTACCTCGAAAATTACACATTACGGCACCTCAGAACGCTGTTCTCGTACGAGTTGAAACGTGTTTACGGGCGAAGAAATTCGCGTTGTCTCCAGATTCGAGCGTTTCGTTGCGCAGGCATCCAAAAATAGTCGGAAGTCAGATGGGTTGCCTACGATCTTGGCGCCTCTGCTCCCTCTGCTCCCCCGCCACACCGCCCGATAGCGCCACTTTTCCACTTCTCTACCCTTCCAACTGTCCCCTTTTCCTCCCCTCCTGCCGCTCGCCGCCTTTTGAAAGTTCACTAGGCCCATGAGAGAAGGGCCCCCTATTGTCATGTTGGGTCCATAACGCCAGGCTTGCCAGGGAAGTAGGCAAAAAGTAGCCTAAACACAGTGGCGTGAAGCGGGCTGCATCTGCGCCTGCCTACTAGGCAGCACCGTAGCACATGTGCGTGCGTGTTGCCTAGTAGGCAGGCGCAGATGCGGCCCGCGTTACTCCACTGTGTTTGGGCTATTGCCTACTTTTCTGGCTGCACTGCTGCGGGGTAGGACAAGCGCCGGGAGCAGTCACCTCAACCGCTCTCCGATTAGTTCCGTTGAACCAGCTACAATTTTCGTCCCACAAAGACACCTCGGAGGAGTAGTTTCGCATAACCGCCCAGCCAAGCCAATGAGCCAAACAGACGGAGCTTAGGACCCGTCTTCGGCCATCCACCCGACGCGGTCACCGTGGAGGGAGAAAAAGTTGACCTCATTTTTGAACCGATATTTGCTCAACTCGGCAACAGGCTAAGGAACCCAGACCCCGGAAATATATCGGACAGGGCGGAGAGCCCCTTAACCCCTTTCTAGAGGTGACAACAATATTGGAGCTTAATGCCTTTGCAAAGGTGTAAAAAAAAAAAAACCTCTCTAATGGTGCCTGGTACATGTCTTTGAAAAGTCAAGCAGAAACCTTTAACACCCTTAAAAGTCAGTGAGGCCTCTTGTCCCTCTTGTCCCTGACCTGGGCACCTCCCGGAAGGTGTTTCTGACCAACAGAGTGTGAACCCCAGGCAGGGCAGGGGGGGGGGGGGGGGGGTCGAGGCGTGTGCTAGAGCAGAGAAGAGAGAGAGAGGGAGAGAGTGTGTGTGAGTGAGAGAGAGTGTGTGTGAGTGAGAGAGGGAGGGAGGGAGAGAGACGAGAACAGAGGGGCTCTCCTCTCATTATCGCGCACTCCTAAACGCTCTCACGTTTACGACCTCGCCAGGCACGTCAGGCGGAGGGAGACGCGGCCGGCGGGATTCAGTTGACTCAGTGTGGGGCCGGGCCGTCACCGCGGAGGGACGCCGACGACGAGGCTGTGACGGGGAGCCGTGACGATGCCGGCGACGCTCGTGACGACGCCGGTGACGGCGCTGCTGCTGCTGCTGGCGCTGCACGTGCACGTGCACGCCGCGCCGCAGACCGTGCGCGCGGCCACGCCGCTCCGCCTGCAGATCGTGCACCTCAACGACTTCCACGCGCGCTTCCAGCCCGTCTCCCCCAAGGCGAGCGAGTGCAAGGCGGGCGACCGCTGCATCGGCGGGCTGCCCCGCGTGGCGGCCGCCGTGGCGGACCAGCTCGCCCGCAACCCCAACGCCCTCGTGCTCAACGGCGGCGACAACTACCAGGGCACGCTGTGGTACTCGCTGTTCCGCTGGAACGTCACCGCGCACTTCATGCGCCAGCTGCCGTGGGACGCGCTGGTGAGTGAGTGAGTGAGTGAGTGAGTGAGTGAGTGAGTGAGTGAGTGAGTGAGTGAGTGAGTGAGTGAGTGAGTGAGTGAGTGAGTGAGTGAGTGAGTGAGTGAGTGGGTGAGTGAGTGCGGCACTGTTGCTAGAAAAGTAGGCAATAAGTAGCCCAAAACCAGTGGAGTAAAGCAGTGCAGCCAGAAAAGTAGGCAATGAGGCACCCAAACACAGTGGAGTAAAGCGGGCTGCATCTGCGCACAAACCTCTGCTACGGCGTTGCCTAGTAGGAATTATTTTGGAGCTTTTTTTTTCACTTTCGGCCGTGCGCCTGGGCGGCGGCATCCTGTAGTGAAGAGGCAGCGTTAAACGCCGGATTCAGGGACTCCCATAATGGTAGTGCATTGTGCGGCAGACAGTGGCCACGTGCCCGTCACACAAAGCCAGCCACAGTAACTGCATGGGGCACTCACTTAGCACTAATCAAAATGTGAGTGCCCCCACGGGGCACCCGGGAAAAGAATGAGTCAGCTCAGGGATACATAAGATCATGGTTCCGACAGAGATATTTGGGTTCCGGTGTTTTGCCGTAACTTTGCTGTCTCAACCAGGATTTTATAGCTGTTCCTGAGCTAACTGTAACAACAACTCTTTCGTTTTTTGGCTGCACTTTGGGGCCGGAAGACCCTGCACCTGATGAATGTCGCACTGAACCCTCGACGCGCGCCCGTGTTCCAGACGATCGGCAACCACGAGTTCGACCACGGCATTGACGGCCTCACGCCGTTCCTGAAGAACATGGTGGACAAGGCGGGCAACCGGCTCCCCTTCGTGATCGCCAACATGGACGACTCGGCCGAGCCGCGCATGAAGGATCTGTGGGTGCCGTCCGTCGTCGTGGAGAAGGACGGCCACAAAATCGGCATCGTCGGCTACATCTGGAAGGACACGCCGGTGAGGACGGGGCGGGGCGGGGCGGGGGGGGGAGGGGGGGGGCGGGCGGGGGGGGGCGCGGGGGCGGGGCGGGCCTCGGTGGGGCGGGGCGGAGCCTAGGCGCCGGTCCCGCCCGCCCCGCCGGCCGCCGAGGCGAATGGGGTCCGGGGGCCTCTGGGGGCCGAGCCACGGGCGCGGGTGGGCGGAGATAGGACCACCCCCTTGCACCCGGCGCGCACCGCGCCCAGGAGGTCGCCGACCGCCGCCGGGTGCGGCGGGGCGGGGCGGGGCGAGGCGGGGCGAGGCGGGGGCGCAGGTCGGGGGCGTTCCGATGGGCCCGCCCTCGCCCTGCCCGCGCCGCCGGCGCCGAGGGCCCGCCCACCGGGGCCGCCCCGCCCCGCCCCGCCCCGCGCGTCCGCGTGGTGCAGATAGTGTGAGGGGGATTGTGACCCGGCCCAGGGCGGCCCGGGGCGGGGCGAGGTGGGGCGAGGCGGGGTGGGGTGGGGCGGGGCGGAGCGGGGAGTTTGCTAATTGCGCCTCCCCTCGCTCCGGGGGCCCGGTCACCAGCGCGTGGATGGCGATATGTGAGCACGTGCGACGCGGTGGGGCGGGGCGGCCCCGCGCCCATCGCAAGCCGTCTCATCCCGAGGATCAGCCTCGTATCTTCGTCTCTGTCGCACTCATGGGGCAGCGCCATGCTCTACTTGGCCACCGCCACGAGTGCGAGGAGGATGGCAGCGCCACACGGAGAGAAAAGACTTGCCAATACAGCGCCCAAAACTTTTGCGTCCATTTACATCAGCAAAAAATATGTAGCTGCTACAGCAAACTACAAAGCTGATATTGCAAACCCCTTCGCTGCGGGCCTGCAAAGCGATTGCCATGACAGCGATATTAAAATCGCTGTATTAGCAACGAGGTTTGCTGCCGCAGCAAATCTTTTTCTCTCCATCATGCAGAGCGACCCTGTGCTGCCCGCAGACCATCGCGCAGACCGAGAAGCTCAAGTTCACCGACGAGCTGGAGGCGCTGGACCGCGAGGCGGCCAAGCTCAAGGCCAATGGCACGGACATCATCGTGGGCCTCTCGCACGCGGGCATCGACGTGGACCTGGCCGTGGCCGCCAAGACCAAGTACGCCGACGTGATCGTGGGCGCGCACTCGCACACCCTGCTGTACAACGGTACGCCCTAGGGGCGGGGCGGGGCGGGGCGGGGCGGGGCGGGGCGGGGCGGGGCGGGGCGGGGCGTGTTGGGTCGGGGCGGGGCGGGGCGGGGCGGACCGCCGCACACGCGCGCGCGGCGGGTCTGCCTACCCTGGCGGTGGCAGGCGCTCACGCGCTCGCGGCACGTGGCATGCCGAGACGTTTTCTCGTGTTTTCTCATCGCGTCCTGCTGTGTTTCCAAAACACGCGACGGAGGGATAAAAGGTCTGATTGACTCGGTGTGCCGACGAGTGGCAGATAAGCAACGACTTAAGGCTCATTGCAACATTGAGAGGCCGCGAGAGATGGGGGCAAAAAAACAACTAGTCCAACCACTCAGATTTTAACTTAGTTTTGGTACATGAGAAGAAGAAAACAGGTAGATGCAACAGCATATTTTATAGCTGATACTGCAGACCGCCTTGCTGAGCCAGCAAAGCGGTTGCTATGATGACAGCAATATTTTTGACGTCTCAGCAAAGTAAAAGTGGCAGTCACCAGTCGCTAAATCAGCAGCGAGGTTAGCTGCGACAGCAAAGTCTATTCTCTCCGTGTACGTACGCCGCGACGTACGCGCAACACGATAGCCAGTGGTTATTCTTTAAAATTCGTGATTTTTGTTGCCATCCACAGGCACGGCCCCGGACGGTGAGACGCCCTACGGCCCGTACCCGGAGGTGGTGCGCCAGGAGGCCACGGGCCGCACCGTGCTGGTCGTCCAGGCCTCGGCCTACACCAAGTTCCTCGGCAACCTCCTGGTGCAGTTCGACGACCGGGGCGAGGTCGCGTCCTGGGACGGGCAGCCCATCTACATGGACGCCGACCTGCCGCAAGGTGAGCGAGTCGGTCTCATTCTCGAACCGGCGTCATAACTGGTTCCCCTGACTTTGCACACTTGCGCGCCCGGCCTGGGCACACTCAGAAACACGCGAAGTTGTCACAACCAACGTATGATTAGCAATGTTATGTATGGTTGTGACGACAACATTTCGGTCATCACAACCATGGTAAGTACTGTCGGCTGAGCCATGATTTTAAAGCCGTCCAGAGCTAACCACAGGATGGCTGCTGCAACCTTTTCATTTTCTAGACGAGGCGATGGTGGAGGAGATGAAACCCTGGAAGGCCGAGGTCGAGGCGCAGGGCACCGTGGTGGTGGGCGAGACGCTGGTGGAGCTGGACAAGCTCACCTACGACTGCTACCTCGGCGAGTGCACGCTGGGCAACTTCGTCGCGGACGCCATGGTGGACTGGGTGAGTACTGACACCCGCGAAAAAAAAATGAAACGTTGTGGCAACCATCGTATGGATAGCTCAGGGGTCAACTGTGAAATCATGACGATAGTATCATAGTTGTGGTACAATTTTCTCGTCGGTCACAACCATGATATTGTAGATTTTATTTTCTCAACAATCAATTTAAGGTTGGCCCCCCAGGTGTGAGCTAAGCATGCGATGGCTGCCACAACGTTTCATGATGTTTATCAGTGGGTGATGGAGCTAGCTTGCGTACGGTCCCCGTGTTGTTGTCTTCAAATCAGTAGGACAGTCAATCAACAAAGTGTCGAGGATGGCGCCGCGCGCCGCGCGTCGATCGAGACATGACATACTGCGGCCTTCGGGGGATTAAATACCCGAGATAGGCTGGGGTACACAGTCCAAAATATACTGTATTGTTACAACCCGAGCTGTACACTGTGAAAAATATCTGTGTAGATTAACGATAAATTTTGTAGATTACGATTTTCGAAATATGTAGTGAATTTACGACACCTCAGTCTTGCTCGTGTAACAGTGCAACAGATAGCCCCACGCTGCTTTGTTTTATGAGAGCAATACGCCGAGGGATAAAATATTTATGTTCTCTGGAATGTAACAAAACTTAGATCAAAAAATAGAACATTTCATCTCTCTAATAGCGTTAGATTATAAAGAGATCCCCTTAAAAAAATTTAAAACTCAAATAAAATTCAAATAAAACTCGATCACGAGTTTAATTTGCAGTGTGGTCTGGAACCGGTTCAGACCGGTGGGCGTCCCGGCAGAGTCTGAGGACGCGGAGCGCAGAGAGAAGCAGGAGGTGGGCTTGAGCGGGGCGGGGCGGGGCGGGGCGGGGCGGGGGGTTGGGGGCGGCGGCGGGGGTGGCGGGGGTGGCGACGGGGGAGGCAGGGAGGGTGAGAGGTCCGGGCCGTCCGGGGGTGGGGCGCCATGCCACCCCGTGCTGCCGGCCGGACCACACTGACGCCCTCCCGTAAGCCTCCCGCCCCACTCCCGCCTCCACCCCCACCCCCGCGGGAGACCAGTCCCCGCGCGTGGGCGCTGCGCCGGCGCGTCCGCCCCAGCCCGGCCCGGCCCGGAGCACAGGGGGAAAAGACATCTCATCTTTGGTCCCGTTAGCGGTCGTTCATATAAGCTACGTGTTCCCAAATGGGCGGGCACGTGCCGGCCCCTACGCTACGCCGCCCCCAAGATAAGCTTATGTTGTCCTCGGTGTGGACTCTACGTCCGCGTCGCGTCGGGAGCCTGCCTGCCTGCGGGGCGCTTACTTTTTTCGCTGCGGGGGGCGAAATTAGCGCATGTAACAACACCACCACTCCAAGGGCAGTACGCCCCCTCCCCCGCCCCGCCCCGCCCCGCCCCGCCCCGCCCCGCCCCGCCCCGCCTCTTGGATCGATCTCCGCGGGGTGCGCGGCGCGGCGGCGGAGGGCGCCAACTGGAGCGCGCGGCGCGGCGGAACAAAGAGGGGCGTTAAAAAGCAAGCAAAGACGCCCCGCGAGAAAGAAATGAGGCGGGGGGCGGGGGCGGGGGCGGGGGCGGGGGTGGGGTAAGGGCGGGGGCGGCGAGAGGCGGAGGAGAGGGTGGCGGGGCGGGGCGGGGCGGGGCGGGGCGGGGCGGGGCGACCTCCTCCGGAGTGGGAGCTCCTGGTGGAGGGACGAGCCACACAGCTGCCCACCGCGCCGCCAAACTGCCCGGTACACTGTGAAAAGGCGTCGCAGATAATGGCGCGCGAAACAAATTAACATTTCATTCGCCGCGTAAAAAACAAAAATTAGGGCAAAAATACACGGGGGAAATTTCGGAGTACGTACACCGTTCACTCAAGAAGTGTGAGACTGTGAGATAGTTGGTGTAAACTAGGAGTACGTGCGGCAGGCACGTAGTTGCTGAGCGAAGTGAGTGTTAAAACAAAAGGACGGTTTCAACCCTTCCGCCGGACACCCTATGGTATAACAAATGTCTCTTATCTCATGTCTAAAAGGAGCACACTTCTACTACAGCATCAATACCGTATTGGGGAACCGTTTGGCTGGTAATTTGTGGCGGCTCAATAAGAAATCACAACGCTTGGGTACCGAGAAAAGGTTACAAACAAAATTTAACCAAATATAAGTAAATAATGTCACAGCTAGTAACTCTCACTTGTCAGATGAAGGGGTTATCTGATTTTAATACTCAGACCAAAGTCTGCTGTCTCCCAGACAGAACTGTGTGCAGTCTATTGTAAACAACATTGTTTATGTTGTTAGGTTATGTCACTCACCCAAATAATAAGTTCGGCAGTAAGTTGAAGCGATCCTGGCTGTCATTTCAGCAATCCGTGACGTTCATTTCACAAATCCAGTACAATCAAAGGTATTCTTGATAAGAACACACGACACGCACGACACACACGACGTGAACACACGACAAATCACTCGTACACACACTTCTACAACATGACGACACTTGAAACTTCGTGTGGAGACTACCACCACTCTAAAAACTATTTGAGACAGCATATTTCGTCGAACTGACACTTTAATTTCTAATTTTTATGTTGAAAACAATCGAGGTGGACACCGGGCTTGGCTGGACCGTCGTGACGTAGTTCGCACACTACACTGCCGTAGGTGGCGCTACTACTCAACTGCTTTCGTTGCCAACCTCTCCGGAGTGCAGTTTACATTAAACGTTTCAATATTTCAAACTCCATTTAGAGGAAAAGTCTGGACAAATATTATAGCGCTGAAATTAATAGATTACGGAACACTGCCGCTTTTTACGATTACTTCTGTACTTTAAGAGGAGAACCGGCTAGGACAGACGAACAGACAGACTCACGACCAAGTACACTTCCGATCCCCTGCAGGAGTTAGCTTCGCTTCGCTCAGCGAAAAGTGTACAGCAAGTGAATATCAAGTGTAAAGCAGTCCGACTCTTGTGTGAGTGTATTCCTCGTAGGTGGTGAGGTGCACAACACAACTTGGAGAGGAAGATTGGGCTCTAATGGGGAGGGTACTCGGTTTGGGCTGTGAGTGTACTTGTAAGTGTGCTATAGAGTTGCTAATATTTTTTTCTCACGCCCCGGCCCGCAGTACGCCGGCAAGGGGCCGGCCGGCACCTGGACGGCGGCCTCCATCGCCTTCATCAACGCGGGCGGGCTGCGGAGCAACATCGCACCGGGCAGTAAGTGCGGGGCGGGGCGGGGCGGGGCGGGCACAGAAAAGTAGGCAATATGAGTAGCCCAAACACAGTGGAGTGAAGCAGGTTGTATCTGCGCATGCCTGCTCGGCACCACGCTTGCACCTGTGCTCAGATGCTGCCTAGTAGGCAGGCGCAGATGCAGCCCGCTTATCACTCCACTGTGTTTAGGCTACTCATTGCCTACTTTCCTGGCGACCCTGGGCGGGGCGGCGGCATTTCAATGTGTTTTTAGCAGATGATACATTCTAGCTAGCCTCAACTTAAATGACCATTACTAAACGTAAGATAATGTATCAGCTAGCTTGTACTCTCAGAAAGCGAGTGGCGAGTATGGCAGAATATTATACAGGGGGGATTGTGTCGCGCGCTCGCCCGCTCGCTCGCTCGCCCGACAATGCCCTGCAGTCGCCACTGCCGCAACGCCTGAACAACAATGCTCACTCGCACCTTTGGACTCAGCGACCCGTCCCCCGTCCCCTAATAGCTTTAAAATCTTTAAAAAAAAAAAAAAAAAAAAACTTACTTATTTTAACTTTTATTGTCCCAGCCACCCTTTAGCCTCGACACTCTAGATAAAATTAAATTAAATTTGCCAACCAAGGTAAATGAAAAAATATAGCAACATAATGTATCATCTGCTTTCAATTCCAATCTGGATTGAAATTTTTTCTGGACGTATGGGATGGGTGCTCCCGGTGGAGCCACACGGTAAATCTGTTTCCTGGGACGCCCTGGAAAGTTCCTGAGGATTTCCAGGAAACGTACCTACTTTCTTGGGAGGTCCCAAGAAACAGATTTACCGTGCAGGGAGGCTTTGTGGCTAACTTGTCGGCCTGGCGACCTGGCATGGCGTCCACTCCCTCCAGACATCACCTACGGCGACCTGGTGGCCGCGCAGCCCTTCGAGAACTCGGTGGACCTGGTGGACCTGCAGGGCCGCTACCTGCTGGAGACCCTGGAGGACACGGTGGACTCCCTGACCCTGCTGCAGTGGAGCGGACTGCGCGTCGTGTACGACTACAGCAAGCCGCGCCGCCACCAAGTCGTACGTCAACTACATACTTGCATCTTTTGCTCTATTTAATTTTTATATTATTTTGCTATGTAGAAATGTACTCCGGGTCTTTCACTGTGAAAAATAGTCGTGAGAGTTAGGGAAAAAATTTCCATGACAAATGTCGTAAAGTTACGACTTCGTGTTGTATAGTTAAGAGTATTTTTTGACATCATCTATCGACTTAGTTTTCTTCAACGGCCAAGAATTTGCTCTCGTCAATTTACGATTGCGAACGTAAATTTACGACTCCATGTCGTTGTCCGAAATTATTAAAAAAAAGTCGTAGATTTACAATTATTTTTTTCACAGTGTTATTAACTCGAGGTATCGCTCACATTTTTTCGACCGGTTTGATCGCCATTTTTCGATACATTTCGATGTTTCTCTGCCCTCCCTCACACCCTGGAGGTTCTCGCCGAGGTGCGCTGCGCGGCCTGCTCCATCCCCGAGTACCAGCCCGTCAAGGAGGACGAGACCTACACCATCGCCGCGCCGTCCTTCATCATAGAGGGGGGCGACAACTTCGTCACGTTCCAGACCAAGCACACGAACCGACGGCCCGGTGAGAGAAACCAACCGTCACGCGTGACAAGCATCAGATATTTTTCCAGCAGGTGAGATAAGCACTGACTGAGCCACGCCACGCCACTCGCTCCCGCAGGCCCCGTGGACATGGACGTCTTCAGGCAGTACCTGGACCGTCACAGTCCGCTCGTCACGGAGATGGAGGGCAGGATCACCATCCGCAGCGCGCAGGAGCACCGCGAGGCCGTCCTCAACAAGCGCTGGCGCCGGCAGCGCACCATCTTCTACTAGCGCCGCCACGCCCCGCCACGCCCCGCCACGCCCCGCCACTGTTTCATACAACCCCACTTTGGTTCTATCGACTACCTGGTACTCTGGATGCACGGCAGGGCACGTCGGGCTAGAGAGACAAACGCCACTGACGGAAGCGAAAGCTCATGTTTATTTTTTTTACGTTAAAAGTTTTTCGGAACACGAAAAATGACAGCATAATTGTGCGGAGAAGGACAGTGAGGGGGCATTCACATACATTTCGAATAAATAAAACCATCACCATACCGTCACCATCACTATCACATATAGTCTACTCGTCATTCGCCCAACGCGCTCACAAAAAGTCATAACACAAGTACCCTGATACATAATACATTGTTTAACACCACACGCGGCCTTTAAAAAAATTATTTAAACAACTTACGGTAGAGGGCTGTGAATCGAATTTGACGTCAATTTCTTTTTCATCGTCGGGAATGTATTCTGCGGTGGCTCTCCCTCTCCCGCGTGCTGAAGCCTGCTGAAGCAGCGTGCTGGGGCCCCACCCGGCCCGCGGCCGCTCCCGGCTGCACCCAAATGAGCCCCCACAACCTCGGGCTAGAACCGGACCACCCTCATGAACCTGGAGGAACCTCGCCTGGAACGTAGGCAATACGGTGTGCCTGCTGCCTTCCCCCCCAGGCGGTTTCCAGGTTCCTACCCGGGTTGGCGCGGGTGCGGGTTGCGTGGGTTGCAGTACCCAGAGCCCCGTCACCTGAGGGCCGCCGCGAGCGCGGGCGCGACCGCCAGCACCAGCAGCAGGGCCTCGAGGGGGGCGGCGGGGGCGGGCGCGCCGGCCGCGCGCGGGCAGCAGTGCTCGGGCACGTACAGCGTCTGGTTCAGCATCCAGTAGAAGGCCGACAGGTGCAGCTTGGCCTTCAGGACCTCGCCCACCTCCTCGCGCACGCGGGCGTTGTACTCGTTCAGCCAATTACGCTGTGCAAAAAAAAAAAAGCAAAAAAATAAAAAATATTGTAAACCTGTAAAGCGGGTTTTTTGAATGTGGAGGAGGTTGCCCGCTGTCTGCTCTGGAAACCTGCGTCACTGCAACTCCAGTTTCCAGAGTGGACTTAATCGCCTACCTGCTGAGGGCTCAACATTGACACGTCGATGAGCTTGGAGCTGAACGGCACCAGAGTGGCCGTCCGGAACTCGTAGAACAGCGGGGCGTCCGGGTCGTCCTGGAGCGGGCAAGTTCGAAGGGTGAGGCAGGGAGAAAGGGGAGAGATCGGTCACAGTGTGGCCAGATAAGTAGGCAAAACTTCCTAGGAATACACCGCGGTGTGAGGCGGACGGGTATCTCCGCCTGCCTAGAAGGCAAAATATAGTCTCATGTGTGGAGAGTTTGCCTAGCAGGCAGGCGGAGATAACCGTCCCGGCCCTGATTTTTCTAGTAGTTTCCGGGGCTAGCCTGTTCCTGCTACACCTTTTAGTTTTTCTATAGTGTTTGGGCGCTCTGTACTTACAGGGGACTTCTTCTCCACGACCTCTAGCACGTTCTCGAGGCGAACACCGAAGTCGTTCTTCTTGTAATACCCGGGTTCTGTACGAGAGAGGGACGAGGTATAGATGATACAAACGGACAGGGGGGTGGAAGGAGAAGAATCAGGAGGCGCGAATAACTCCGAACCTAAGAGAACTCACCCGCCGTCAGGAAGTTGCCGACCTGCAGCCGCTGGGCGTTCTCCCCGTAGAAGATGTTGGGTTCTGGAGAAGGAAAAGAGAAGTGATGGTGCACTGAGTCCTCGTTAAACCCATTACACTATAGCTGAGGATGGAACAGCATCAACATTTTTGTACAGCAAAGTAATCAAAACCCATAAAGTAAATTCAGAAAAATTCACAGAATTTTTTAAAAAAATTAAGTCATAATCATGTTTTAGGCAGCACTTTTATCATGGATGCAACGACCAATTTGTTGATCACTACCATAACATTGCTGTTTCAACCATGATGTTATTATATTTGTAGCCCTTGAACGTACCCATAACTTGCCCATAATCCGAGGGGGAAACAACTCTGAAATTTTTGTACACATAGTAATTCGGAAAAAATTCAGACAAATTCATAAAATTCAGAAAAATTCAGAGGTATACACAAAAATTCAGATAAAGTCAAATAAATTCAAAAATTTCACAAAAATTCACAAAAATCCACAAAAATTTAGGGAAAATTCGAGCAAAAATTCACAAAAATTCAATAAAAATTCACAAAAATTCACGAAAATTCACAAAAATTCACGAAAATTCACAAAAATTCACGACATTTGTACACCAAAATACAGAGTTATTTCCCCCTCGCCATAATCACACCCGTAACGTACCCGTACCCACACCCGTACCCGTACCTACCCTCGTGCACGTTGAGCGCTGCGCCGATGCCGTGGCCGGTGGGGTGGCCGTAGTTCTCGCCGCCCTGCCAGACGGCGGCGCGCGCCAGCGAGTCCATGCTGTGCGCGCCCATGGAGGCCGGCACCGAGGCGCGCGACAGCTCGATCAGCCCCTGCAGCACGCGCGTGTACGCCTCCACGTGCGCGCGCGCCGGCGTGCCGAAGTGCAGCGTGCGCGCCACGTCCGTCGTGCCGTCTGGACACGACAGAGAAACCATGCCAATTCACGGAAAAAAGAACGCTGAAAGAGGCTGTAGTCTACAGGACTTAGCGCCTGCAAGGTCGGGGGTAGGCCACCCCGCACAACTTTCGCGTGTTGCGGGACTGCCTACCCGCCGGGGGCCCGCTCCGCCGCCTTGGAATGGCAACACATGCGTCGCCTCTAGAGATGGAAACATACGTGTCGCCATTCATAGGGCGACAAAAAAAAGGAAGATTCCAAAGTCGATGTCGTGTTTCCACCAGTGCTCCGTCACAGTCATTTCCAAATCAGTTTTCGTCGCCATAATTGAGAAACATGCGTTTCCATACAAAATACGGTGACTGCATCACTGGAAACGCGGCACGATGATGCGGCGAGGCGAGGGGTGCCTCCCGCCCGAGTGGGTAGGCAACCCATGTGGCAGGCGCGCCCGGCGGGACGCATGTGGACCGGGCGGGGCGCACGGGAGTGGGGGCGGGGCGGGGCGGGGCGGGGCGGGGCGGGGAGGGGGGAGGAGCCGCGAGAGCAGGTCGCGGCCGCGAGGCCCTCTCCGCGCTGCGCTGCGGCGTTAAAGGCGGCGGAGGCGGGCGGGAGGCGGGCCCTTGGGTCGCCCGCCCCGCCCCGCCCCGCCCCGCCCTGCCCGGCCTCCGCCACGCCCCCGGCCGCTCCGCTCAGGTCCTCGCGCCGCGCCGCGCCGGTCCTCCCACTGCAGCTCCTCTCCTCTCCGCTCTCCGCGGCGCCCTCCTGTGCTGCTCCGCCTGCTCCGCGCCGCGCCGCGCTGTCCACGCCGACCTCCTCGCGCATGCTGGACGCCGGTCAGGCCGGAACCTAAGCCCTTGTCCCCGGCCGGCGGGTCGGGTCCGGCCACGCCCCGCCGGCAGGAAGTACCCGCCGCACCACGCCGCACCCCGCGGGCGCCAAGTTCAAAACGCGGCCGAGTGCGGCGGCGGTGCCGGGCGGCGCGGCGGCGTCCCGTGCTCCGGGACTCGGACGCCCTGGCACGCCCCTGCCCTGGACCCAGGTCCGCGGCGGGGCGTGGCAAGGTGCGGCGGGGCCTGGCAAGGTGCGGCGGGGCGGGGCGCGGCGAGGCGTGGCGAGGTGCGGCGAGGTGCGGCGGGGCGGGGCGCAGCGCGACTAGGCCGGGCGTGGCGGGGCGCTTACAGAGCCCCCTACGCTACGCCGCTCGGTATCGACCCCCGGCGCGGCGAGGCCCGGAGGAGGAGGCGGCTGGGAGCGAGAGAGAGAGCGAGAGAGAGAAGCGCAGGCACGCCGGCGTGGAGTGCGAGAGAGACGGAGCGGCGGGTCCACCTCCTGCAGCCGCTGGCCCCCGACTCAAATCGGGACCCTACCCCAGTTCCTTGTGGTGAATTCCCCCAAGCTTCGCCTTAAGCCGAATGCCCGCGCCGCGAGATTCAAACCTCGGCTTCGCGGCCGCGGGCCGGGCCGGGCCAGCCCACCGCTCCGCGAGCTGGACAAGCTCGTGCCCGTGGTGGAGGCCGCGGGCGTTATCGCGATGGCGGCGATCTCCTCCGCGCCCGGACGCCACCAGGAAGTCATGCATCGCGTGAAAATGCACCGAATCGTCCGACCAGGGCGGCTGACACCCGCGCATCTGCGGGTATAGACGGACCTGGCCTCCTTCATGGAGGCTCGCACCGCGGTCGGGCCGGGCAGGCGGACCAGCGGTCACTGCGGACTCGTCTGCACCACGCCGCGGCCCTGGGGTGCAGGTCTGCGGGCCGCGGGGCCGGGGCGGGGCGGGAAGCTGCTTACGGGGAAGGTGCTGACAGCCATGATGGCGTCCTCGGCGAGCGCCGGGCGCCCGGCACGGCCCGGCCCGCGGAAGGGACCGGTGCGCCAGGGGGCGGGGGCCGCGGCCCGTCCGGCTCGTGGCACCGTCTGGCGGCCGCCTTGCGAACCGCGGTGAGGTCTGGTCTGCAGCGCTGCAAACAGCTGGGCCCCCCTCCCCCTCCCCCTCCCCCCGCGGACAGCTGCCGCCTTGCTGCCGCCGCGCCGCGGCCACCTCCTGCCGCTATTGGCGCCCTGGTCGCAAAGTCAGTCAAAACTTGCGGCATCGCCACGTTATGGTCCGCCTCTGTCGAGAGCTGCTCCGCCCTGCATGCCCGCGCGAGGTCGAGGCGCGAGTTTATTGCGCGTTCGGACGGGAGGAGGACCACCGGTGAAACCGGAGCCACGTCGGCCCTGCGGCCAGCGACCAGGACGACTTGCATATTCAACATTTTCAACAGAAAACGCAGGCAACAGCAACAACAACGACCAACAACATTCCGCGTCGTGGACATCCAGATGGCTCTGCCCGGCCGCGGCAGAACGATTCCGCGTCTTCGATAGAGTTGGGGGGGGGGGGGGGGGGGCAGTGGCGCGACCAGGCGGCCGGCGCAGGCGCGCTAGCGGCCTCCTCCTCCTGCGGGCCCTGCAAGTTCAGTTCCAGGTGGTGGCTCCGGGCGGCGCGCCCGGCCCGTCACGGCTCGGCGCCCCCCGCCCCCTACGCCCCCCGCCCCCTACGCCCCCCGCGCGCCCCGCCCCCACCCCCGTGTCCCCTCTGGCCTCTCGCCGGGTGCAGGCAGGACCCTCAGGAGAAAGGAGGTAGCTCCTGACCGTGTTGCTCCCCTGGTGCCGTCCCCTACGTTTTGTACAGTTCGCCTGCAGGAGGTGGGCCCTCTAGCCCCCTTCGACCTCCCCGGCGGGGCGGGGCGGGGCGGACCCGACGCACTACTGGGGCACTGAACACAATGTTGAACGGCGCGGGTACCTGGTACCTGGGACCGGCAGAAAAAGGTTAAAAACTATCGTGCGGATAGCTTAGGGACTTCTACAAAGTCGTGGCTGAAACGTCGACATCACGGTTGTGACCACCGCGATGCGCTTGGGTCAACCGTTATATTTCTGCCTGAACCACGATTTTATAGCAAACCATACGATGGTTGCTACAACTCTTAATTTTTCCTGGGTGTGCTATTCAGTAAGATAAGCTGAGCGACTTTGACGGGGGGTGCGGGTGGTGTACTCACTGTCGTACTGGCCGCCGGAGTCGATGACCACGGTGGACTCCTTGCCGATGAGGAGGTCGCTGCTGGCCCGCGGGACGTAGTGCGGCAGCGCGCCGTGCTGCCCGTAGCCCACGTGCGTCGGGAAGGCCGTCATCCTGAACGACAGCTGGAACCGACAGAATCATAGCGGGTCAGGGAGCTCGTTTCCAATCGTTGCAGAAAATGCTTCAGTTAAATTCGTGGAATTTTGTTGAATCGTCATTTTCTCTCGGCGTGTCTTAGGATAAAGTGCTTCTGCCCGGCCGGGCGGCACTCACTTCATGCTGCCGGAAGAAGTCCACCCTCTCGGCGACGCGGGTCTCGGTCCACGAGCCGTCCTCGGCCACCTGCGCGTCCAGGAAGGACAGCAGCTCGCACATGGCCGCGCCGTCCAGCGCGTGCGCCGCGTGCATGGCCGCGCGCTCCACCTCGTTCTTGACGCTCTTGAGCGCGATCACCGGCGACCACTCGTGGTGCACGTCGTGCCGCCGGCGCACCTGCGCAACAAACCGTCTGACCATCTGCATCTGACCATCTGCATCCGACCGTCTGCATCCGACCGTCTGCATCCGACCATCTGCATCCGACCATCTGCATCCGACCATCTGCATCCGACCATCTGCATCCGACCATCTGCATCCGACCATCTGCATCTGACCATCTGCATCCGACCATCGGCATCCGACCATTTGCATCTGATCATCTGCATCTGACCATCTGCATCTGGCCAGCTGCGGCGGCCGCCCCGCGCCGCACCTACCGCCTGCTGCACCGCCCTGGACGCGCCCAGGCGCGGGTGGTTGGAGATCCACATGGTGGTCCTGTTGGTGGGCTGCGCCAGGTCGGTCCAGAACTGCTCGTACGGCCGGATGCTGCGGGGTACAGTACAGACGCGTCAGGGTCATCAGAAGACTGCGGTAAAAACTCCACCACCATCCGTCAGCGCGCTGTCAGTTGTAAGCCCACAAAAATATCAGATACAACAGATATGAAAAAAAAAAAACATGAAGAAAGAGAGAAAGCAGGTGACAAAATAATTGTCTCCTCATTTAATTTTTTCAAAATCTGTTCCCAAAATCGCCAACTACCAATTTCCTTCTTGTTTTTGAAATATTATGCTGCTTCCTGGCTTCCCCCACCCCCTCCCCCTGGCGCTCGCCGGGAGCCCGCGCGGCGCGGCGCGCAGGCCAGGCCCGCGCCCAGCAGGTGCACCTCCTACGCCTCTGCTCCCCCACTACCCTGTACCGGCTCCCCTTGTCCCTGGACAGTACTGCCAGCGCTCGCCGCCATCTTGGTCCCGGACGTACGGTGGGAGGTTAGAGAACCGCCAGTGCGTCTCAGATGGACGCTTCGGTGACCGGGGGCGGGCCCGACGGCCCCGCGGCAGGTAAAATAAAACCGCGACGCGACCGCGGGACGGAGGGCCGCGGTACGATGAGAACGAGCCCGGCGCACGGGGAAACAACTGTTTGTGAAATTTTTGTGCACCTCACAATTCAGAAAAAAAAATAAAAAAATCACAGTACGAGTTTGAAAAAAAAAAAATTCCAATCAGGATTGGAAATGAAAGCAGATGATATTGAAATCTTATTCTAGCTGAAAATTTCTATGGTGTTATATTTATTTTGATTATTATAGTTTAGAAGTGACCGTTTTGAAGTCTTATATAGTTGTATACACACGTCATCTTTTCATTTTTATAACGTTTTCCTGAGAACGGGTAAAATTACACTCGGGAGAACCGCGCCGCCGGGCGCCGCAAGGCAACAATACCATGGGTAGGAGCCTCGCCTGGCTTCCCCCTCCCCAGGCCTGCACACGCGCGCCGCAGCACTGTGACAGCCCGGCCCTCTCTATACTATTGCGAGAGTACAAGCCGATGAAACATCTCTTTAGTATATTTTTATTTTATTTTTTTGCTAAGATGTAAGATGTATCATCTGCTAAAAATGAAGTGCAAAGCGCGTCATTTGCACTGGTTGTTCGCTCACCTACAAGTGAGTAAATTTATTTGCTCACTTACAAGTGAGCGACATTCGTACACTTGGATTTCCAGTGTGCATTCACGCTCCGTTCCGCAACAGGTTGCAGGTTGCTATCAGCCCACCTGACGCAGATCCGGTTCCGCACGCAGTTGGCCGCCTTGAGGTGCGCCTCGACGGCCGGGGTGACGCGCTGCGGGCCGCCGTCCACGTACAGCACCGTCTCCTGCAGCCCCACCACCAGGTAGGCGGTGAGCAGGGGCGCGTGCGGCAGGTCGCGGCCGCGGAGGTTGAGCAGCCAGGCGATCTCGTCGAGGGCGGTCAGCACCAGCCCGTCCACGCGCCGCTGCTGCAGCTGCTTCTGCACCGCCTTGACGCGGTTCTGCCAGATCTGGCCTGCACCATTCGTCATGGACGTCAGATACACCAACTTGACAGAAATTAAAAAGTAAAGAGGCGGCCGTGCAGGGCATTGCCGGGTGCTCACCGCGCTGCCCCATCCTGTGGACGGTCGCCTCCAGCCGCGGCTTGTCCGGCCGGCCGTGCGTCCACACCTCGTCCACCACGCCCGGCATCACCTCCACCAGCTCCACCGACTTCTCGTTGTCTGCGGCAGGAGAAAGAGAGCGTGAGCGTGACGCAGTGGGTGAGGCGTGACCACTATGTGGTCACAATGTGGTCACACTGGAAATCCAAGTGTACGAATGTCGATAACTTATAGGTGAGCAAATAACCATTCACTCAGCTTATAGGTGAACAAATAACTATTCGGCCACTTGGAGGTACAAGTGAGTGAATAGTTATTCGCTCACCTTCAAGTGAGTGAATGGTTATTAGTTTGCTCACCTACAAGTGAGTGAATTAATTTGCTCTCCTATAAGTGAGCAACATTCGTACACTTGGATGTCCAGTGCACGCTCACAATCAGATGCGTAACTGTTTGAGTGGGTTCTGTTCTCTACTCACACATGCGGTTGTACCACTGCTCCCACTGCGGCTGCAGCACGACCCGCGGGTCGGCGCCCACCTTGTCGCCGGCGCTCAGCTGGTCCACGAGCCAGTCGGCCACCTGCAGCGGCGAGCGCAGCTGGCGCAGCTGCCAGCTGCAGTCCAGCTGCTCGTCGGCCAGCTGCAGGAAGCGCGCGTCCGTCCAGAGCACGGCGAACTCGCGCACGTGCGAGGCGGTGCTCCGCGTCACCACGGCAACGCTCCCGCCCGCGCCCGTCGAGCCCGACAGCCAGCGCAGCCGCTCGTTGTGCGGGCTCACCCACTCGTTCTGCAAGCAGCGGGTAGTATTGCAGGGCACTGCAGGGCACTCCAGGGTACTCCAGGGTACTCCACGGTACTCTAGGGTACTCTTGTAGGGTACACTCTTGGACACTCGAAGTCACTCCAGGACCACTCGAACTGTAACGCCTGCGAAATCTGGGATAGGCCACCCCGCCAAACATGGGTGGTCTCCGGGGCGGCCTATCCCGCCAGGGGTTCGTCTTCGCGCCTGCGATATCACGGGTAGGCCACCCCGCCAAACACGGGTGTCCTCCGGGGCGGCCTATCCCGCCAGGGGTTCGTCTTCGCGCCTGCGATATCACGGGTAGGCCACCCCGCCAAACACGGGTGTCCTCCGGGGCGGCCTATCCCGCCAGGGGTTCGTCTTCGTCTCCGCGCCTGCGAGCGCTGCGAGGTCGTGAGTAGGTCACCCGGTTATAAGCGCACCCGACCCGGCGTTGGGCCAGTCGCATGCTACAGCTACACAACCACGGCAGTGTTAAGCACGACATCACGTGGTACCATGTATCGCTAGACGAGAGCATGGGAGCCTCCGGCTGGGGGTAGATAACCGAACACAACGAGCTCTTCACCCCCGCGGCTGGCGTGACGTCACGGGCGGGTCCGGCTATAAGAGCCTCCCCTCCGCCGGACAGCCGCAGACAGTCTCACCTCGCGACTCTGACCCCAGCAGCAGCCACCCGACAGACATGAAGCCAGTGGTAAGACCACAAAAGATCCTAGGGGAAGGTGGGCATGTTCGGACGGATTTTATTTTAAAATTTTTGCTCTAGATTGGAATCTGTGCGATCCCCGCCCTGCTGGTGCTCGCGCTCGTGCTGAGCGCGGCCGCCCCCGGGCTCGCCGTCAGCCCGATCGCCGTCACCGGCCTGGA